>JAWLRI010000185.1:32464-60658 GCA_034781795.1 Crypturellus tataupa
TTGAAAAGTGTTGATGGATAAATTAAAAAAACAATCCTAGCTCATTAAGAGTTTTTTTTTTTTTTTTTTTTTTTTTTGTAATTTTATGCACAGATCTCAAGCATGTTAGGAGAACAGTTTGGAGACTATGTTATTTCAAAACAGAGATTTGCTGGTCTAGGATAACTAGTCAGTCCCTAATCAAGCTTAAATAACCACAGCTGGGAATCCAAGTGAACGGCCCTGTATCTTTGGGAGATATAGAAGCTTCAGTGACCCCTTAGTTTACAGAGGATTGCTTTATTATCTTGGGCTGCTAGGTAATCTTTAGGGATGCTGAGGACTAACTGTTCCTGTATCTGCAATCCTAGAAGAATTAGAAGAAAGAGAGTCTTAGAAGAAACTCTCTGTCCAATTAAAGACCATGCAATATATTACTATTTATCTGTTATTTTATGTTTAAGTATCTCTTGGTATTGGGAATTGCTTTTCTCTATTTCTTCTCTTATTTTGTACCCTATGATCACTTCATAAACAATTCCACCAAAATGGAATGTACTGTAGCAACAACACAGAGAATGTGGACAAGGTCCATAAATGACGTTTTGCCATCATTCCCTGTTATCTTATTGAAGAGGCCTGTCTGACCAAGACTCCTTTGAAAAATCATGGGCTATGTCTGCCATTTGTATTGAAAATTAAGTCTTTGCTAAAGTAATTTGATAATTGTCTGATGAAATTAATCATGACATCAGGATCTCTTTGGCATGCAGGCCACAGGAAAGCCATTTAACATGTTTACTGAAGTTGAAGCTAAAGAAGAAAGGCGTACCAGTAGACGCACTTTTTCATAAAATGAGTTCACATGACAGTCTCTGTGCAGACTATATTTTAACACAGTATATATGATTTGTATGTGGAGTCAATTACAGGAGATCTTTTCAGGACATTTCCCTTTTTCATCAACAACAAAAAAATAAAACTTTTGAATGAGGTGACTATCTAGCCATGTTGTGGGTATTGCTGGTGAATTCAACAAAACCTTTAAGAAACTCTCGCCTAACCATGCCCCAAAAGATATTCCTTGAAGGACAAATGGTTCTAGTTGTGAACTATCATCTCAAGCAGAGACCACAGGACCTGTAATTTTTAGCAGAGTTCAGGTAGGACAGGACTTGACAGGTCACAGTAATGCTAGGTGGAAGACTTATTTCAGAAGAAAGTAAAATTAGCCTTCATTCCTCTAGGAGCATGATTCCTATCAACACACAAATAGGCAGCATAGAAGAGAAGAAGAATTCTATTGCCCTCAAGTTCCCGGCAGAGCAGTCCTATATGAGCATTTTTAATTTTAGTTGGGCTTTTGCGGAGCCTCTTCTCAGCAGCAACACTCTGCATGTCTGAGTGGCACTGAGCTGAATGCTGATGGAAAGAGATCTTCCATCAGTCCCCCTGATTCACCAGGACTTCAGCTCATAGTAATTAAGGACCTTATTGAGCTAACTAGAGAAAGTCATGAATAAATGATACAATTCTAAGAGATGCATTTATCACATTCATAGCAGCTTATCTTATTTACTTATTTCATATTCTACCTGATAGTGTTTGGAGTGTATGTATATGTCTGTATTCAGATATAAAATAGTAACTGTAAAGCTATAAAATTGTAACCACGTTAGACCTAAGAAATAAAGAAATCTGTGCTCACGTTGAAAACATCATTCTGATACATTTTGATATTACATTCTGTGCTTCTGAGAAAGACCTCTGTAAGTAGAAAAATGCCTGGCAATATCCTGCATATCATATTAAAAACAAACAAACAAACAAAACTGTTTCTCTTGTGCATACAATTTGTGGAAATATATTATTTCAAGATAGTAGCTCCTGTTTTCTGTTCAAAAGAAATTTTCTTATGCTGACATACTACTCAAAGTATTTATAATAAGGATAATCAAAATCTTTATTGTCCACACTTACCCTCTTTGACAACTCACTTGCTCTTACTAGAAACTTACTGACCCTTTAAAATCAAAAATCATTCAGTTCATGGACATCTGGGGTTTGCAAACCATTTCTAAAGAATCTTTAAAGTATATAGGAGAATAGTAAGCGAGTGGTCAAGAGACTTCAGTTCACTGTGAAAGTCCCAAACCTCTACTGGAAAATTTGAAGGAGGTTGAAAACCACAATTAGTTCAAGTTTTCAAACATAATTAAGGACTGGTTCTTTTCTTGCTTATATCAGTGTGAGTTAAAAAATAGCTCCCTTTAAGTCAGTCAGTGGTGTCACACTGAGGTGAAACAGCTTAGGTACACTGTCACATCGCTACTCATAAATCACAGGTAAGGCTTGGCCTGCCAGATAAGACAGTTCACTCACCACATCCTGTATCTGGTGCCTAATACTAGCCAATGCTTGTTGCATTAGAAGAAAATCACCATTTGTGCAATGCTGCACAGGGTGAGACAAATTCCTTCCAGTTTCCTGTGGTAATCCTCTTATGCCAGAAGTAGAATATATGATTAACCTTTGATAAATACTTTTTCCTCACGTATTTCCTGACTCTTCTACTTGCTGTGGCCTTGAATCAGCAAGGTACTTACGCACATGAACAGTCCACTTTAAATCAGTGGTGCTGCTCAGGTTCCTAGTGCTATGTACATGTTAAGGTGTTTGCTGAATCAGATTCTGAGTTGCTTTAAATCCAAGAATAATGCTGCTAGCGGAAATCCTCCATACATCAGCTCAAAACCACATATATGTCATACATATAAGATACAGTGAAAGAATATACTAACTTCATTCCTGTCTTATTTTGTTATAAATGGAGATCAGATAAAAGATACATTGTACTGACCATTCTACACAGGGGTGATGTGTCTCAGCAAATAATTGGAGTGTTTCCACTTGAAAATCTTCTTCCCAGTTAAAAGCTCAGTTCTTGAGATCATGGGGCTGATGTCAGTGCCGCTAAAAGCCTGCAAACTCAAAGCAGTACAAAATTGCAGTACATTAGCAGAGCGGAGCGCCGATCCTGAGCCTGGCACATAACAATAACCAAATAAGCAAGGAAAAACATATTAATGCCATGACATGCCCAGTTAAACCAGACCAAGAAGAATCAAATTCAGAGAACTGTTTAGGTAGCATAATATCTCCCTTGTGAGAACTATATAGGGAGAGCTCTTTAATACACAATGCACTGAGTCGCCTAAAATGACAAAAGGCAAATAAATATGATTCATGTCAACAGAGGTACAGAGCAGAGACAGATGAACTGGGAAAACAAGGTATGATGTTAGAAGTCATCTCTAGCTTGTACACAATGAACCGCTTCAGTTTGCTCAGAGGAAAAAAATGAGCATCTGTGGGAACTTCTTTGTTGTTAGTACTATTTCAGAAGCCGTTGTGAGAGTCCGTCTGTAAACTGGCTATAAACACTTGCCAAATGTAAGGGGAGTGGTTTCCACTTTGGTCTTTGTGTTTATTGTTTCTGCACTGGCAACAGAATTAGATTCATAGCAGCAGCAAAACAAAGATAGCTCTGAGTTATACTATAATTCACTGCTGGAGATTTATGAATATTATTTTCCTGTAAAATCCAGCATTTTTTTGCTTTACTACTTGCAACTTGTAAGTGGCATAAAACTGTGTACCTAGCAGGATTTCCTATTGCAGTGAGTGCCAAACATTAGCGTATGAACTGCATTACATGCACATGTGGTTATACAGTACGCATAAATTGTGCCTTTATGTTTAACTTGTCTAATCAGCTCACCATATCAAAACTTAATAAGTAGCTGCTTCTCATTTAAAGGTCTAGTAAAACTGCAATTACTATGGCTGTAAGATGCCTTGTTTCAAAAAGAGCATTAAATAGTTTTATAGATATGGTTAGAGCACTTGTGTAGTTGTTTTTATGAAAGTGAATGAGTTCATTAATAATGGGAGTCAGAGACAGAAATGTAAGTTGGGAGCTGGGAGAAGTATTCTGCTTTTGAATCCATTTCTTACAGATCATCCTTAAAGTGTAAGCTGCTTCTGCCTCTGCTCAGAACCTGTGCTGAACTAGACCCTCAGCACTACACCTGGAAGTTATATTTTGTAAGCCACCTGATTACAATTTCTGCCCAGCTTTCCACTGGTAAAAGTTAATTGTCTTCAGTGCAGTTACTCTGAATTTAATCCAAAGCCATGACCTGAAGCTCCTTTCACAGAGGGATACTGTTAGAAAAAAAGAAATCATATTATGTTTGTGAACTAATGAGCTATGCATCATACCATACACGCCGGGGGACTAGCATTGCTCCTCAGACCACAGCGATATAAAACAAGCAACCCAATCCAGATCTGTACTAATCTGCGAGTCTGAAAGCAGAGGGCTTCCCTCCAGCGGGTGACTGGTTGCTTTGGCATCAGGAGACCCATTTTTCTTTTCTCCATATAAAATCTGGAAAATGGGCAGCCCACCTCTTCAGGACATCACCTTCTCACACATCGTCTTCCAGAAATACCCACGGAGAGCCCACAGCGAGTGGTTAGACCAAAGGGAAACCATCACTTAAGATATGTTTAGTATCTTAAATTAGACTTCTCTGTATCTGTACTGACACTGTTGGCCAAATCTGCACGTTTGGAAATGTATTTTTTGAAAAAGGAAATCTCAGATTTACTGTAAATGCAGACGAGGGAGGAAAGAGCAGATGGGCAATGTTTAAGTTACAAACCTAAGGGAAGCTTTTTCATGCAAAACTCTTAAACTGCAGCTCTTAAAATAAAGAAAGATTTTCTGTTTTCCACAGTGACTCACTAAACCTTTATTTAGACAGTTGGTAAAAACACCACATCACATAATTCGCTGTTTCTTTTCTTTTTTTTCTTTTTTCTTTTTTTTCCCTCTTTTGCTCAGCTGCAGTTTAGAACTGTGATGTTTTTCCTTTTAAAGGAAGGCAGGAAGCTACACTAAGGCATTTGCCTCTTATTTTTTATTGGAAATCTGAATATAGTTTGGAATGGCTAATACTCCTTCTTGGACCCACGGCACAGCACCCTCTGGTGCACATATTAAACAGAAGGATTAGGATTGTTATGGGGGATATGTTCATTTTGTGACAGACATTTTTCAGAGATGAATTTTAATACTCTGAAATACAAAACCACAAAACAGGGACCAAAACATAGTGCTTTGGAACACCCAGATCATCTTGCCCTTTTACCACGCTTCTTGCAGGAGTTCCAGGTGTTTGCAGAGCTGGACAGCCTCCTTCCCCCGAGCTGGTTCACGGTGACTCTGCCTGCAGACTGGCTGCCAGTTGCATATCAGCTGCCTCCTGCTCCCAGCCAACCTGCTGCTGGGTGATAACGAACCACCTTGCTCCCCACCAAAGCCAGTGGCAATTGAAAACACCCAGTATTTGGAGGACAGAGCTTAATACCAAAGCTGGATTTTTACCTGGTGGTGTGGAGGTCTCTCCTAGCATGTAATTACAGACTTCATGGGATATTACCAGTTGGTCACTTCTAGCTTGACCCTAGGAGGTTTTAAGAATTCCAGATTATTTCTCAAGAAACAAACTGCAAGAGTTAGCACCACTCTGCACACTGCAATCATACATGAAATTACATAGGTTTTCCTTTTTTTTCCCAGATGAAGCGCTGTGAAAGAAGGAAGCGTGGCAGAAGGGCTCACTTAACGGCCTCAGCGTCTCCAGACACCTGTTACTGGTGGTATCCACGCAGATCACAACCTCCAGTTACTTTCCTTGCTAGAACATACAGTGATCTAGCTAGAGTATTGACCCTTGATTGCTAAAGGTTAGATAAAATTCATCTTTACCTTGCAGAAACATCTCAGAAATGAGGGAGACTTAAGAAATAGGGGTATTAAAGTCATTTAGAGTATGCCTACGTAAGAAAAATCTTGTTCTTTGCATTGAAAGCTACCCTATATAAGATTCAATTTTTATTTATTTGTTTATTTATTTATAAATCTTATCAGAGATCCTGTGTTTGTCCCTTTGAGTCTCTTTTCTCCATAACTGTGTATTTTCTGCTTTCCTTCATTTAGAGGCAAACTCTGCCACAGACAGGTGAGTTCAATACTGAAGACAAGCACTGCACATGAATATCTAAGGAGACAACATGGCTTTTAGTCATTTGATAAACTGGTCCGTAGCCTATTAGGCAATGGGTGGGTGACTTCCATTAGCTCTGATAGGAGCCATGTGGACCTAATAAGGCACTGAAAAAAATACAGAAAAAAAAATAAAAGTTAAAATATAAGAATAATCTGAGAAAGCAAGACTAGGAAGGACTTACCTGAAAGAATAACATCTTGCCAGAGGGGTTTAATAAAATGTGAGAAATATGGAAAAGGAAGCTATTTTAATATAAAAACAGTACATTTTCATTGAGGATCCAACTGGAGAAGGTGATAACCTTTACCAGAAATCTCATGCACCCCTCTTTCTTGTAAAAAGCCATGTTCATTTGTAGAAATCATCAAATCAAAAAGGTTCCATTTCTGGGTAGAACATGAATATTTGTGGTACTAACATCTGTGGTGGCCTTTCAATTTACTAGACCAAAAGCAAAGAAGAGGAGGAATTGGGCCAGTCTAGTGGTTGGGAGTCTTCATGGCTTCCAAACCGCACAGGGGCCTCATTTGTGTTGTTTGCATCAAATTTTCACTTGGGGTAGTTCCAAGAGAAAAAAAAAAAAAAAGAATTTGGCTCTTTCCTAGAAGAAGCATATCCAAGATACAAGGAATTTTAGAATTACTGCATGTCACATATCCTGTTCCTTTGTATTTCCCAAGATGCTTCAATATCATTCTCAGCATTTCAGAGAACTCGTATGTAAAGACTGCAGATAAGAAGGAATCATGACAGGTAATTGAGGTCATATTGACCTGAAGAGCTGACAAGGAACAAAATATGAAATCAGAAACCATTCAGTTTGCAGAGATCTAAATCTTCCCTATGCGTGGATGTTTCTGCAGTTCTGAACATTGATTATGTAAATAATTCATTTCACTTTTCAGAAATTCTTCTTTTTAAAGATGATGTGCGCAAAATTGATCAAAAATAATGTTTTTGACTCCTATGCCACTTGCAGCTTTCTCCCAGAACTTCAGTTTTCTTCAGTATGGATCAATCTTCTTCAGCATTTCCTGCAGGGGCCAGACCCTGGTTCCCACAGGCACACACTATTTCCCTTGACCTCAAGGGCTGTCCTTGGAGGAAATCTGAAGAAGGATAGCAGAGACTGGTGCTGAAATATTTAATCTTTATGTAGCTGGAAAGCAAACGAGCAGCCGTTTCTCATTGTTAATTAATAGCACATGCTTTGCAACGCGAAGTGTGTCTTAGAGGCTGGAGTCCTCTGTCTTCACACCAGTGTGACTCCAAATTACTTCTGTGGAGTTGCTCCAGATTTTTCACAGAGAAAATAGATTCAGGTCCAGTGAATGGAAATTAATGTTCATGTAAGGTGGTCCAGCTGACCATGCTGTTTTCATTCAAAGTACCTAAATGCTGAGTTCTCAGAACCAGTGCCCTAAAATGTGGAAGTGGGTTTGGTAAGTGTTTCTGGAGAAACTGGAATACACCCAAAAATTCCCTAAGAATATTTAGTCTTCTTTTCAGCACTGTGGGAGGTTTGGGTTGCTGCTTTGCACATTTTTTTAAGTGCTTTTCCCTTTGAGACACCTAGGGCAAAGGCCTCAGGCACTGATACTATCTGTTTTCCTAAGAGGAGATTTTTCCATACCGCACTCAAAAAACAAAGCACTTCAGTGAATTGCCAGTGAATGCCATGGTCTCTGTGTGCGCCAAACTCCCACTGTCATCACTGGAGTGTCACACATAGAATAATTGTAGCACATGCAATACAGATTAATGGAAAGGATAAGCTGGACAGGGCACATAATTCAGAGGATACCCAGCTACTCCACTTCTGGTGGGCAAAAAAATGAGAATGGGAATAAAAAAAAAGTGCAGAAAAATAAGGGTTTTAAGTGTTAGCTGCAAAACTGGGTGAAGACATATGTTTGTCTTCTTTCAGAGGTAATTTTGGTGTAGTATAAATATATAAAAATATACAAATAAGTATTAAAACAGCATCCAGGGATCATTTTGCCACTGAGAAGATGACCAGAAAGGGCAAAAGGGTGAAATATTAGAAGTGCTTAATACTAAAAGGTAAAAGTCATTCAACAGTTGAAGCCACTTAGGGTAAAACACATTTTCCAGGTAAAATGGGCAAATGGGTTACAGGAATGTTATTGCATTCCCTTGCATCAGCCTGCACTCTGCTCTACATTTACAAACCACGTAGGGTGGCCCTTTGCGCATAGACACACAAATAAGGCTGTGGCTACAGGGTGTGCGGTGCTGAGCCCTGAAGGCCCAGCCTGGGTTTCTGGGAATCTCGGCCTCCCAAGCATCCTGGATTGTTCTCGCTCCCTCATCTCCTCGCAGATGCTTTCGCTTTGTGCACCCCGTGGCTCACAGTCTGTGTGGCGCCTTACCTCAGAAGTTCGTGCATCTTCAGATGCAGCTGAATTCACAAAAGTTGGACAGAAATCAGTTGTGGTTAGACCAAGCCCCACGGCATCTTGGAGGATCCTGACTCCAAAATGCTTTTTTTTTTTTTTTTTTAAATCTGTCTTTCAGGTCCAGTTTGGAAGACAACAAATAAATAATAATATAACAATAATAGATAGAGCAGTAATAAATAAAACATTTTACCCATGGAGTATTTGCTCCTGCTCACTTCTGAGCAGGCAGTACAAGCTCACACAGTAAGGTAGTGGTAGGGTCTGCAGAAAAGGACAAGGAAATACTCCAGACTGTTGAATGGAGAAGTTAAAGTGACAACACTGAGCAGCACCACATACACACACGCAGAAAACAACAACAACAAACAAACAAACAGATAAACCAAAACCAAAACTAAAAGAACAAAATTAGAAAAGGAAAAAAAATAAAGTAAGTTCTGCTGGAACAATGATGTTCTGTGTTTTACTATTGGCCCTCCTTACTGTCCAACTTATTTCATGTTTTGATTCCTTTGTTTAGACTTTCAATCAGTTCCTCTCAATGTTTATTTGTGTGCTGAGTTACAATGGTTTTATCTAAGTGTGAACTGATTTAGGTAAATCACTGCAAGCTGGATACCTTTATTGCAGTTTGTACCATCTTTATTTCTGTTTACTGTACATTAATTAGCATCAGTGTCAGGCTAGAGCAAAGCACATCATTCTTAAAAAACATTAAACATCCATTGGTTTAACTCAATCAGTATAAATTCATATGTACGCAGTGTAAGAACAGCCATAGCAGGCCAGACCAAAGATCCACCTAGTGTCCAGCAATGATCAGAAATAGATGCAGGACAAGCATATATAATACCCCTGATAGCATTCCCCATGTATTTGTCACTCAGGGCTTCATCCCTTTGCACTCATGAGAACTGTCTCGGGAGCACTTTTTTTCCTTATTTTCCCTAATTTTCCAAGTGACTGTTCACCTCAACACTTACCCAATGAAAGTCATCTAGAAGGCTGTATTGCTCACTTGGCACCACAACATCAGAGTAAAGAGTTTCCTTCACAAAAATGACACCTTCTCCTCTTCTCAAATCTCGGGCACAGGAAATCAAGGGGGCAACTTTTTCAGCCATTAGCCTTAGGTAGCCCTACTTTCTCTTGGGGGTAAGGGAATAAAAAATGCTCCAGGTTTCTGCTGAAAGAAATGCTTAGTATCTGGAGAACGAATTAAACCCTTCCACTTTTAAGAAACATTGATTAATATCGCTGTGACTTCTGAACTTGTACCTTTCAAATGAGATAATAAAATTTCCATGCAGGTGGCTGACTCTACATATGTTTATGCACAAAAATCAAGGAATGGCACATCTGTGGGTCTGTCATCTGCTTTATGCAAGTGAAAGCTGAGTTCTTCAGACAATTCTATTTTTGAATGACCAATTTGAGGCATTTCAAAGGTTTTGTTTCAGTTTTCTCTGATTTTCAGAAATGTCATTTCCTATCTTTGCCATCAGGTTTGACAATCTGTTTGTAAATAACTAAAACCTGCAAGAAATGATTCCCATGAAGGAAGGTGCTTCTTCCAGTTCATCCCGAGTAGTCCAGGTTTCATTCTCCTATAGCTTATGTTATTTGCACTGCACAGCAAATGAAGCTTGGCCCTTGTAAAGACTCTTTCTTTTCCCCATCCCCACCAAAGAAGTATAAAGGCCACTATCAGCCAGAGAGCAATTTGCACATTGAAACAATTTGGACCAGCTCCAATATTTAAATGGAATTTCATGATGTTGGTTGACTGTAAGAAAGCTCCACCAGAGCAGTGTAATGTGTAAAATATCCTCCCTTAAATCCTGAGCCTTGTCTGCTTCAAAACATGAGTCTTTTTGTCTTACGAGGGCGAAAGGAGAGAGCTAGAGGTAAGAGCTGGAAGGGAGAAGACTCTGTTGTAGACAGCTGTCAGTTGCCATTATACAGTATGATAGATTAAGTGTGTGAGAATTTTCCTCCCTTTTAACAAATACGCAGTTCTTTGCCTCTGTTGTGCCAAGAGGTATTCATTTTACATTGCTATGGCATAAACTTTCAAGATCTTAATGTGTTATGTCAGAAAAATGAGCTTTATTTCATATTGCTAGCACAGAGTTAGTGACGGTGAGGAGGAGGGAGTGAAAGCAGAGAAGGAAGATACTATTATCAGAAGCTCTGTTGGAGAAAATGGGCCTTTTTCCCCATACAAAAGTGGCAGAGTGACTGCTCTGTACTGAGTAAAGAGCCTTTGTCACTCACTGGAAACCTGTCACCTTCCCCTGTGATCCTGCAGGGCCCTGCGTGACAGGTCAGGCCTAATGAGAGGAATGACAATGCGGTGCTGCGGGGAGGAAGGCACAGCCGAGTGGCTGTTGTTTGCTTCAGGGAAAGCCTTTCACGGTGAAAGTTTCCCGACTTCTGCTCCCGCGCTAGGCCAGGGTGATGCGCAGGAGGGGCGAGCTGGCGATGCCAGGACATGCTTCCCACCGCCGAGCAGAAGGCCAGAAAACCGGTCCGAGACCATTTGGCCAGCGTGGAGTATCCAAGGGGATGCTGGCCGGCCCTGAGGTCTCTCCTGAGTTATGCTGACAGTCACTGGGCACTTCCACAGCTTGTCCGTGGACTGCAGTGCACTAGAAGGTGACAGCTGAGGTGACACCTCTGCGGCTGGGCTCGGTGCAGACCAAGCCAATGCAGTGGCCCCTGGTGGGCACTCAGCCTTTGCCAAGGAGGGAGCTGAGCCCCAGGTCTGCGCTGGGCCCGTTCGAGCCCCTCGACCAGTGCAGAGCCCTGTCTGTGACCGGGATGGGGCAACAGTACTGGTCCAGCCCAGTGTGAGAAGCGCTCTCCACTCCCACTTTGCAGCAGGAGGGGCCGCCAGGATGGGTGCTGTGAGCGTGCAATGCCACGCTGGTGTGAACATCGCCACCAGGAGTGCCAGTGCGACGGGGCCTTCAGAGAGAGCAGATCTGCCCGCTTGCCATCGCTGCTAACCCAGCGGTCGCAGGACTCCGCGTTTGGTTTGCCAATAAAATTCCACACTCTAGCCTCTTGGTGCCTTGCTTCCCTTTTTTTCCTTTTTTTTTTTTTTTTTTTTTTAGTTCAGGTAACTCTTTGGCTCCCCATGATCACAGCTCATGGAAAGAAAAGAGACGTGGAGGTTTCCCACCAAAATCTCTCTAGCTCCATCTGCTTATCCAACAACAGGATATGGATTTGGAGCAGCTATATATATATATGCACACACACACAGTCACATAGTAGCGACATAACTGTGAAAGGAAAAGCAGTTTACTCTTTCTGTTTTTTATTATATGCAATCTCAGCACGCAATCAAAAGGTATTCATCCACCACAGGAACTGCAAACAATATATGTGTGCTGTTATCAGACACAGGCATTAACTCAAGGGGAGCCCAGGGGTTACCTTTCCCAGAGCAGAATTCGCATTTGGCACAAAAAGTTTATGCACAAGACCCGGGCTTTGGTGTGCATTACCCTTCCTGGTCTTTTAAATTTTTTTTCTTTCCTATAGTATCAGACTCTTAGATGACAAACTTTGCTCAGAGGTTTGGTACTGGCCCATTTATGACTCTTTGTTACAGTAATAAATTTACCTTTTGCTTTCATACAGTGCAGCTTTGTTGGGCTTGCAGCGACATGTTTGAAGGGGGCTCTCGTGCAACACTGTTTGATTTTTTTCTTTTTTTCCTTTGGAACTAAACATCTGCTGTTGGATCTTTTAATAGTTTAAAGGTGCACTTTCCACCTTTGAGTCAGCCGACCAGGCGATGCAGCTATGCCGAGCTGCTTCGTTAGGGCCGTGCGTTGAAGCCCCGCACGCTCGGCCCCTTTGCGACAGGCGGAGGGAGCCAGCGGGGACAGGGAGCAGGGCTCATTGCACTCTCAGGCTTGGCGCTCTCGGGCCAGCTGGAGCAATGTGTGCACTGCCAGCGCGCACGGCGTGTGCGGGAGGCACCCTCCTCCGAGGACGCGCTCAGGCACGTGCCTGGCTCTGGACACCTGCTTTGGCTCCACAGGTTTGGGGCAGGCGCACTCTCCTTTGCTGGCATCAGCTGGGGCCCCTAACAGAGCAGCTTAGACCTCTATGGCCCTGTCTTTGGTGGCCTATCCTGCGGGCAGACACAACCCATTTCCCATCCCTTTATCTTTCCCATCGTGTAAGTGATCAAGTGATGACAACATCAAGTACCAAAGAGAAAACAAGACACTGCCTTCAGGGCCAAGTGGGCCAGCAGAGGCAAAGAGCACTAGCTACCTCCATTACTACCCTACACGTGATGGCACACTGCTCGCTCCGGATCTTTTTCCTAGGGCTGAGTCCAAGGCAAACCCTGAGATGGGAGTGTCTCCAGACTCCAGCACGGCTGAGGTCAGACTTCCTGGCTATCTCCTATTTCAGTGGAGGCAGGAGCCAAGCCCCGACTGTGAGCACCTCTGAACTTGGGAAAAGTTTGAATCCTGAACAACGCACCTCCAGCATGTTTCTATTTACTGCTGAAAGCAGCTGCCTGGACCAAGCCTTGGGCCTCCGAACGAAAATCCATCATCACAGGACATCAAAGGACACATGGATTTGAAGATCAGCACTTTCATCAGGATGGCTTCATATCACTGGATTATAACCTAGCCATAAAGCTGCAATCACACCTTCAAACAATGCGCTCATTGAGTGTATTTCAAAGACTGGCAGATCTGGCTGGCAGAATGGGGTCCCATATATGAATTAAAGTCTTTATTTTTTTTCTTCCAGAAGTTTTCAAGAGTGCTAGTGACAGAAGAGGGAGGGAGAGAGGCAAATTAAAAACTTTTTATACATTAGGAAGGTAAATGAAGCAAGTGAATGCAAAGACAAAGAGATGAAAGTCATATTTTATGCTAAGCATCATACAATAGCTTCTTATTGGTGATAGGTGCACAAAATAAGACACCAGAAGCCAATGAAAGAAATGGTTGTTAATACTCTGTCTAGAAATGATAGTTAGTACTGTGACTTTCTTTTTTCCCCCCACTGATTAAATAATTTATATCAGAATACTTCTGTAATTTGAGTCTGTCAGATGGGAGCTCTTTTATATATAAATATATTTTTTCTTTCCTGCTTTCTAATTAGCAAGGTACAAAACAGAACAGTAATGTATTACACAGGAGAAGAAATGACATTGTCTGGAGTGCCTTGTTTTGTCCTAATTCCCAAAAAGGATCATTGTGGAACTGCGCTGTGAAAGTGCAAACTGCTCCTCTTTCAGCAGTTAAAGAGTTAAAGAGAGAGATCAAAGAGGAAAAAAAGGGAAAATATTCCTTTCAGGTTTCGAAACACCGTTGCCACCATAAAGAAGAGTAGTAGAAAATTAATAAGGTGGTGTTGGAGCAGATGCATGACCTGCAGTATAGTACAGAGGGCAAGAGTTCAAATATAAATAAATATGTATGGCTGTGCTATGTCTTATTAGATAAGAGTGCTGTCTCGTAAGCAGTTTAGGTGCTACGAAGTGGCATCTGTAGTACTTGCAAGACAAGGAGCTATACCATAAACAAGCCTACTGATTAAGCCTGGGATTTTCCAAGAGGCCAGAAAGAGCTGGGAGTGGGATTCACATTTCATTTCTCTGGGATTAAAGTATCGGGAGTTGTTGGGGGAGAGGGGTTTAGACTCCTCTAAAAATTCCAGCATGATAGTTCTCATTCAGGAAGCAGAATGGTTAGGTTTATCATCAAGAAAGACTTTCTATGAACAAAATTCTGACTTTTTTTTTTTTTTGTGGAAAAGCTAAAGCTGTCATCCCACAAGGTACAAAGCAGAGTGGGAAGTGTTCTCAGCTTCCATTTTACTAGCCCTAATCCCTGAGAAACATCCTGTAACACCATGCAGAGGTCCAGGAGCTACATTTCGGATACAAATTTTGAATGTCCCAAAGATAGCGAGTGTTTGGATCCCATGACAGACAGATATCAACAAATACAGATTCTAGCCTTCCACCAAGATAGCTTGAGGAAGTGGAGACCCTGTCATGTCCAGAACCTCTTCAAATAAAGCTGACAAAAATCATTCCAAAGTTGTTTCAATTTTAGAGCAGTAAGCAGCTAATTTGAAAGTTATTTTAAAAAGTAAGATTTTATCACAATTACAACTTCACGACTATTTTTTTTCTGGCTAGTGATCTCACTTGTAAAAAAGAAAGTAATCAGAATTTGAGACTGAATTTAGCTGATAAAGATATTTCTAGGGAAAAAAAAGTGACGCAGAGAAAATATAGATTATAAATCTTCATCAATCACAAATAAGCTTCACCTCAGATTTTTTTACTTGCTGGAGCTTCTCTACTATTTTCAGCCAAATATTTCCCAAATAGTTCCAATGACCCAAAACAAGCATTTTCTGCAAGATGAATTTTTCTGCTACAGAAATTCATTCATCCCAAGGCACAATCCTGGAAAGCCATGGGCAAGGCTTGTGAAGCAATTTGGAAACAAATGTAGGCAAAAGATTGAATCAGCTCCACACAAATTACACCACTCCCCACTACACTCCAGCCTGAAATTTTATAGAGGGGGATTAGTGACAATCGATAAGCCACAGGAGTAAAGCTCGTGTGGTTTGTACATGTCACCAGAACCCCAAGAGAAAAACGCAGCTTTATAATATGTACAATTTCGGTTTAGTTTATTATTTATAATACCTGGGTACCAACAAAAAAGCTCAGACACTAATGCAAAGTTTTTAATTTCTTAGTACGTTGACATCACTTACTGTCTTTCTCGATGTATTTTTATTTGTTTGATCTTCCATAAATTTTTCTCTTTGTTCTTCAGATGGAATAGCAAATCTAGTTCATTCTGAAGACACTCTGCTGCTGTACAGTAACAGAAAAACCGTTAAAAATTTAGAGTTTTAACTGTGATATCACGTCCCATAAGAATATTTGTATCATTACAGGACACAACATAAACCTTGTTCTGTACAAATATAAAAAATACCAGCAATTTATAAGACTATCTCATCTATCTGTGTATTTTAATTCATCCAATTTATTGGAGTCAAGAGACTTCAATTCCTTTCCTGCTTTGGTTCAGTGTGTGATCTTGGATAAGCCAACCTTTTCCAAAGTTCCTTCCTTCCCAGCACCTTAATACTCAGGTAGCTCATTTGAAGTGTTTATCTCAGGTTTCTGGACACAAAATATTTTCCTAAATTTGTGATGTTTATTCATTGGCAGCATATCCTACCTTTATTTTACCTATAGTTAGACCTATCAATGTCTTAATATAGATGTCTGGTCAGACTTAGTTTCAACTCTCCCGGCAAAATACTGAAGTGCTGGCTGGGTGGTATGGGCTACTGAAGGGCTAGGGCTATTCATCCAGTGTATGACTGGCTGGCAGTCACAGGGGACATGGCTACAGTGACATATGTTCTTGGGCTGGGATCCCATCTGGGAGCGCGGATGGGTGCCCAGGAGCACTCTCCTCCTGCAGTGTGTGTGACTCCTACCCACTCCAGCTTGTTCGCGGCAGGGGGTTGACAGCAGCCCAGCCTCACTCACCTGCAAATGATTTCTTCACAACTGAAAATATGGTAGCCCTGCATTTATCCTATCCAAACTTGGGACTCCCCAATGATTTGTATTCTTACAATATTGCATGGTCTAAAACAAAGAGGCTAAGTAATGCTTACTGCAATCGCTGGCGTAACTGAGTCGCATGGTAAATTGACCATAAGCAATCATCTCATGAAGACTGGGAAAAGTGAAAAGATGCTAAAAATGATACTTTTATGGCCTCCTTTCCTCCCTCTTGCTCCACGCACAGTCCCTCCCACACAGACTGAAAGAAATTAGTGTAGTACCAGTGACCAACAGAATTAAAGATAATAAAAGATCTCAGAAAATCATAGAATCATAGAATGCCTAAGGTTGGAAAAAGTCTAAAAAGAGGAAGAAAAACTCTGAATTAGTTGCAGGTCCTTTGCAAGAGACAGCTCATAAAATTGCAAGTAGTAGCAAAGGAAGATCAGAAGTGTTGACTAGACACTTGTGCTCTGTATTTGGAATGAAGCTGAAGGGTGTATCTATCCCACTTGACGTTTCTGCAGGAGCAGAAACGAAAAAAAGAAGATCTGAGACAGCACCTACTAAAATCAAGTTCTCCCCAAAGCAATTCTATTAATTTGCACCCACCAGTTTGAAAGGAAGTGGCTAAGGACCTTTATGAAACACGCTCATTAATAATTCACAGATGTTGGGAAAATGAGCTAATTCATGAGTGTGAAGGTCAGCAAAGACTGCCCTAATACCTAGAAAGGGGAAAAGATGTAATATAGAGAAGTAGAGACCATCAAGTATGACAACTCCAGATTCTTCAAAAAAGACTTTTAGGACTATCATTATAAGAGATTTAGAGTCTAAGTATATATATATGTATATGCACACACATGTATGCCCATATATTTAATTTTTATTTCTCTCTCTATAAATATACATCTATATCAATTTATCTATCTATATAAAAAGTCATAACTTTTGCATAGTAGTAGTTCTGAGTGCTTAAACAGGGTTTATGATGTGAGGCTTTGCAAGCTCAGGTAATCCAGGTTATCATAAAAAGGGCTTTGCCCAGATGTTTACGGCGAGATTCATGGCAGATTTGGGGTCACGACAAAGCGCCTCTTGGGATCTGCTTGGCAGAAATGTTGGTGACCACCTCCAAGCCCAGCTGGCAAAACCGAAGTCCCCTCATCCCTGTTTTTTTGGCTGCTGCCAGATATCTGTAGTCAGCCTAAGGCTGGAGCGTATAATCCCTATTTTTGTTTGAGGGGACCCTCTTTCTTGCAAATCTAAACGGCATTTTTATTATTATTTCCAGTTGTTACATGATTCTTATTATAGTTCAGCACTGACGTCAGCAATAAACAATAATAGGATTGTGAACTATTGCTCTTTCTAATAAAATTATGTTTCTTCTCTGCATTATAAATCTAATAGCTATTACATCAGTACCCATAAATATATATCATTGCTTACCTTTTTAATATATACAGGGCATTGCATGCCCCAACAGAAAATAATCTGATTTTTTTTATAAGTTAGCCACAGCCATTATTAGATCATGAATGCTTAATAAGTAGAAGTAGAAGATATAATTAATGAGCAGTTTTCACATCATTTTCCCCTTCTGAAGGGGGCATAAATAGGTGCATTTTACCTGTTTTTCTCCCCTCGCCACTGCCCTTGAGATGCAGTCTCTATTTTTGCCTCAGTTTTCCTCCTTTTGTTTTACCCTGTTGAGCTGGATGCTAAAGCAGGATGTCTCCGGGATGGTTTAGTGAGAAGGCACGTCAGCTGCCCCAAGGAAAACCAAGAGAAGTCACGTTCCTGCCCCAAGCTGCCACCTCTCGCTAACCTGTCCCCTCCATGGCCTGAGCTCCCTACCTCAAGCCTGCGGCCCTCCATCCCTGCAGCATCCATGCCGCGATGGGAACCATGGAGATGTCCCCAGGGCCGGTCAGAGGGGCTGCAAGGTGACAGGCGCCATCCTCCCTCGCTCCCCTATGCCGCCTTGGTGGGCAGCCGGTCACTGCCCGTTAGCAGCCACAACAGGGTGGCCGCAGGGGAGGGCACCCCTTGCAGTGCCCAGCTCCGCGGGGGATGCCCGGATGCCAGCCGCACGCTGACTGATTTGCGCGTGGCCTCGGCACTGCGGGGAGCCCAGCGGACACCCGCTGGGCTGCTGCCATCTCCGTGCCACGGCCATCCGCACTGGTGGACAACATGGCTGCAATCCGCCATGGCGGACGCGCGCCCTGGGTCTGCACCGCAAGGTCGCTGCCTCCTTCGCCACCCTAGCTGCTCTCCTCGGCCTCCGGACGAAGATGGAGGGAAGCCCAATGGAGATGGCCCTGTTGGTGGGGGAGACTGTCGCCCACTGGGGCCTCACGCGACCGCCCGTGGTGGGAGACCATAGTGGCCCATGCGTATCGGCGTCACGGTCATCGTCATCACGGGCCCTTCCTGGAACAAATGCATGTCCAGTCGTGCCCTGGGGCCATCCGAGACACGGACACGGCAATGATCTATGGAGGCGCGTGCGAGATCTGTATAAATAAGGCAGCTCTCCCCCCTCCGCCGCCCCATCCCTCCTCCTCCTCCTCCTCCTCCTCCTCTCTCTCTCAGCGCTGATTAATGTGTTGAATGAAACCTTTAAATGTTTGATTTCAAAGCAGAGGGATTTTTTCCCCCCTCTTTCCGCCTATCTGTAAAGAAGAAGAAAAAAAAATGTGATCATGTGGGAAATGTTGATTTTAATGGAAAAATTGCATTGTGCCGACTTTCATAGACTAGAAAATCCACAGAGTGAGACTTCAGGCTTGGCACCTGCTCCAGAACCTTCTTGATGAAGCAAAGGTTGTCTTCATTAAGAGCATTAATATTCATGCAGCATGGTAATTTTGACACAGAAAAGGTCTCTGTAACCTTTTCTTGTGTGAGAATTTTTTACTTCTCAAGGAAATTACAGTCCAGCAATGACTTAATTAATGCTGGGTTTCTTCAGCGGATTTTGAAGAGCTGTCAGTTTGGGCTTGCGGTAGCTGTCAAACAGGGAGAAGGCTCCGGCTAGGTGGATTGAAGGGAGGGAAGGAGGGAGGGGAGCCCCCGCGCCCCCAGCGCCGATCCTCGCAGCTGGGCTGGGTCCTGGCGGGGGACACACACACCTCCCGCATTAGTTTTAATTTAGCAACCTGCTTTTCCCCGACGCCGGGTCATTTATTATTGGTAGCAAGGACACAGCTTGAATTAATCCTCCATTTTTCATGCGGCTTATTTGTTATTTTTATTGTTATTATTACTGTTTTCATTTATAATCTTCATCCCCCCTGCTCTCCTTTCTCTAGCAGCATCTAAGGGCACCCATCAGCTGGCAGGGAAGCTCGCAGGAGGAGCCAGCTTTAAGTGGCGCAGGGCCTCTACTGCAAGCGCGGGGGAGTAAGAAAAGAAGCATCTTTCTGCTTTTAACAAAATATTTATATATATACATATACATACGTAATCAGATAAAAATACTCCAAAGAAATGAGATATGCTGCCAAAGAGGAACAACAGCAAACGGTGCTTTTTAAATCAAAGTTTACATTCTTTTGCAGTGATGTCAGTGATGTTTGCAGACAGGACATTCGGTGCGCAGCGCAAAATGCAGCAAGAAAATAAGGAGCTTCTCACTCTTCTGGTTTGGCTTCATTTTTGGGGGTGACTTTGTGGGGAGATCCTTTTAGGATCTCATGTTTCTTGCTGCTATTTGCCATCTTCTCCAGACAACTCAGAACGGTCCTGGCGGCCTTCCTGGATCCCGGACCGCTTCCTGGGTCATGCTTTTCTGAGTCAGCCCTGCTCCAACTGGCCTGCTCAGCCTCAGGAGCATGCGGGAATGATACCACGGCCTCCCTGTTCTCACCAGGAACCAAGGAGAACAAGAAGTCGAAGGCAAGCTAAACTATCCAACATTCAAAGCAGAAACAGCCCCCCCTCCCCGATGGCTTTGAGAAGAAAGTTTCGTCATCTATCAAATACATCCAAATTAATTGGGTTTTCTTTGGAAGCAATGCTTAAAGCATGTTTCTTTCACCTGGAAATGAATACATTCCAATTCCAAGACAAGACTCTTCCAGCCTTCAAAATCTGGATGTCCAAAGACCCTCCTTCCCAGTGCCAAGAAATGCAAGAGATTTTTGATTATTCTCTAATCTAAATGAAGCAGTAGTGTTATGCCAGTGCCTTGTTTAAAGGTGATGCAGAAGGCTAAAATGAACATTTAAATTATGTCCTTGAGGTATGAACATTTTGAATATTTTAAGAAGGGAGACTGCATATGACATTCATTTCAACCAGCTGTAGGCCTTTATTTTTTATTTCTTTCATTGTTAGAAGTGAAACCCCTACAACATCGCTGATCCAAATTTCTGTTTCACTTGTTGGCATTTTAAAGTTCAAAAGCAGGCTGCAAAGCTAAAATGAAACTAGAGCTAATGGCACAAAGATGTACTGAATGACACAACTAACAAAACTGAAGGACATTCAGCTGAAAACATCCATTATAATATATACATATATGTGCATGTGTATAAATATACATATATATTAAAATAATCTGTATGATCGCTTCAAACCATTTTACCTTTTTTTTTTAGCCATTGCCAGTTCACTAAGAACATTTTACTCTATATATCATTCACTGGATTTCCTGAAATGGATAGCTTCAAAAAATTCAAAGAAGGTGCCTAAGAAAATGAATTTCTAATGTGTCTGCAGTCATCTAGACACAAGAAGACTCTAAAGAGGTCTGCACTACAAATGGGCAAATTTGAGAGGTTTGCAATATTGAAAAAGCCTGAGAATCATCACACAAAACCATTATATGAATTTCTCCATACACACTGTGGGTTTCACTTCAGACACCCTTCTAAACTTTTTCAAAAAGGCTGTATTGCTAAAGAGGGAGGTCCTGGTGAAACATAATTGATTTGGGCCATAGACTGAGAGTTTGTTATAGCTTTGGTAGGGGGATGAGGTGATCCCATCAATAGAGTATCAGTCTGGGTCTTAGAAGACTTTGTGTCTGTTTCTCAGTTTATTTTTATTGGACATCATGTTACTCTCCCTGCCTTATTGGTGCTCCTTGAGAAGCGCTGAGGAACAGAAATGCCATTGCTATGTTGGACTGACCTCCCCTCTTGATGAGGTGAGCAACTCCTTTGAAGGGGTCCACTTGTTTCTTTCTGTCTTTTGCTTTGCCATTTAATATGGTGCTTACATTTTCCATTTGGATATAGGTTGAGAATGCTTCAAATGTAGGATTCATCACAAATCCAAGTACCTCTAGCACTGCTTTCGCTAAGACAGTAGAGATTTCTTATGATTATTCGTAGGACTTCACTACTTCATTTCAGTAATAAGCTATTTGGCCCAGTGCACCACTCAGTCCCAATTCACTACTAGATTTTCCTATACCAGAGGACATTTTTCTGATCAAAAACTGATACCTTTTCAGGTGCCAAAGCTGTACTAGAAGAAAATGAGGTCTGATTTATGCACACAGACTAAAAGGATTGCTGCAAAGGGAATTTTGTAGTCCAGGGGACAAATAACAGGAACTGTGTTTCTTATCACCATCAAAAATGAAATAAATACCTAATATTTCTTCTGCCTAACAAAGTAAGTAATTAGCAGTGCCATAGTCAAGGGAACGTGCAGGTAAGTGGAGCCATAATTGGGGTGATACAACATTTGCCCACTTCTCGCATGAAGGATAAGGAGCAAACCCGTGAGTGAACCCGCCTTTTATTTACTGCACTAGTGGTAATTAGACAGCAAGGCAAAATGGACTCGCAGCAACCAGTGACACCCCTCATCCTCGGCAGACAGAGCAGTGTGTGATGCAGAAGAAACTGTTAAAGGCCAAGAAATACACGTGTGTAAAAGATAAGAATAGCAAGCGCCCTCCCCGTGTCATGCTGACTGGGAGTTGAAAGCAAGCAAGAAAGTCAATCTTTAAATATGCCAGTTAAATTTAATGACATTGAGATTTTACTGACAAGTCTGAAGTATTTTAAGTAACGTCAGAATTATCTTACTTGGGAGAAAACTGAATTTTGATGATCCTTTTTTCATGTATAAGATGCATTACTGTTTTATGAGAGAAGCCTGTCAATTTGCCCACTTTGAACAAAAATCCTCTGCAGAGATATATCCACTGCACAGTGTATAGCAGAATTAGCCCTGGTCCAAATCTGCCAGTGATGCATTTTCTAGGAAACTTATTTGTCTGCTCCATCACCAATGGAAAATGTTGTGTCGTGGAAGAGCCGCCTGGGCTCAGCCGGTGCTGGCCTGTGGCTCCTCTGCCCCCAACCTCAGGGCCAGGTTGGAGCTATGCAGCAGCTCAGCTGCGTTTCTAGGGGATCCCTCCAGCAACACGGAGACACATTTCACTGCCACCAGCTCCATCAGCGTTGTCATCTTCTAAGTAAAGAGTTGGCCCCCATTCAGAGCGCTCAGCCCCCTCTCGCCAGGCCAGAGCGAGTGTCACTGCGGTGAATATATAGCTCTGTATTCTACTGGGGAAATAAGAGAAGGGCTTTGCTCATTCACTTGATTGATTGATTGATGATCTTCCAGCAAGGGTATAAATCTCCTTTCATCTCCATGTCTTTCTCTGGAATGAACATCAAGGAAATACCGACCTCTCCTCCCCCTAATGTTTAGGGAGCTGCATGCTTCCTGGCTTACACATCTATTCATGCCCTCCAGGCCCTTATAAAATAGGTACCATTGAATTTAACAGTCCACCACCACCATACTACAGACATTTTTTAAACCATTTTGTAGACGTTAATACAGATTTTATTTCCGAGCACCCCTGCAGTAAGCTCACAAACACTGACTCGTGTGCACAGCACCACATAGATGCCCATCTCAGCATTTCTGTGGCAAGGTCTAATTCAGCCAGATGCAAAACCCTTGGTCCTCTGAATTCCCTCTAGGGGTGCTGCTATTGCTTTGCTGTTCTCCAAAGCAGCAGCATTGTTGCTGTCCCCATACTCCTTCTTCTGACGTTATTTTTCTGATCCCACCTTAGAGCCTTTGCTCCTGTTTCTAGGAATGCTATCTGCCTGCCCAGCTCTGGGAGAACTGTGCCTGCTGCTTCACACTTCTCATTTCTCCTGCGCTATAGAGGAGCGCTCAGCACCGGGTCATCCCTGGGTCACCCATGTCAGGCCCAGGCCCTGACTGGACCTTTAGCCTTTTGGCAACTGCCGTGCAATTTCACCAAGTGATTTGGAAAATAATCTTATCCTCTATGGAAAGGCTATCAATCACATTTTTAGAGCAATTTGTATAGAGCCCCACAGTGTTCATCCCTATTAAGTTCTATAGGATTTTTCACAGAGAAAACCTTGCTCTGGTGTCATATTGAGGCTCTTCCTTTTTCCCTGTCTGCTTCCTTCCTCTCTGCTGCAGAACAGCAGAGAGCCTGAGCCAGGGAGGAATCCAGCGGACCCCATCGTCCCCCAACCCAGAGTGCCTTCCTCCCATGCGTGTTCCCTACTGCCTATTGCCATACCTGCTTAATGCTATTACAGCCATGAAATATGATTTTCTTCCAGTTGGGAATAGGAATTTTACCATGTTTTGCTGAACAGCACATTTGATATAAATAATTCCTACTGCTTAAAGGCTCCCACTTTTGTGCAGAGGTTTATGCTGAGCCCACAGCAAAGAATTTTAGGGAAAGGCTATTCATTAAGACCCTGCTTTACTTGTCTGTCACCTCCAGAGATCTCCCGCTGGCAGAAGCAGTCCTGTAATGTCTTATTTATACGAAGCTTTCTAGTAATTAATTTTCTCCACACCATTTTAGCGCACACCTGTTTTTTTTTCCTCATTTCTCTATTTGTGATGCTTTTTGATTTTTCCCCACCCCAAGTTGTTTGTTCTGATGCTAGCATGAGACATCCAACCTTTTAAAGAAATCATTCATTTTTTTAAAGGTTGAGCACGTCATGGTAAGTTGATGCACCTCATATTAAAACCTCGCTGTTTCTTTTAAAGTTCTTGAGTGTTGAGTAACTTAGAGAAGAGCTCATAAGGATCTGTGACCCTTGCACAGACAGATGACATGCCATGGCATTCTACTGATGGAAACCTGCTTTCTGAAACACATTTATAAACCTGTGGTTTATGAGATTGCCATCCACTTCACTATGCTCTTACTAGTTTAAACGTTCAAAACCACAGTTAAGGAAAGCACTGGAATTGCATAGTTAGGCTTGGAGAAGCCTGGAGACCTCCAAAATTAGGTCTGAATCCTCTTACCTCAGTGTTATTCAGCCCTAGGTTGCAAGATCGCATGCAGAGGGGAGGAATAGGCTGCTCCATAACAACTCTTCATGTGCTGAGTTTATCCCAGGGCCCAGGGGTGATCCCTCACTGAACAGCCAATTGCAGCAATTGGCAACAACATGGGGAGAGGTTTGCACATGGGCAGCCACGAGGGAGCTGTTGATGTGATGTTGAGTCCATCGCCCAGATAATCCTGTGATAGCTGTGTCTATGCCCTCACACAACACACACTGTCCTCTCTCTTCCTGGTCTCTCCTTGCCTTCTTTTGTCTGCAGATTTGATACTCAGGAGGCGAGATGTACTGACGCACTTTGTTTCTGGTGCTTGAGCCCTGTGGCGGTGCTGCTGGCGTGGAGGTCTCTGCTGCACCTCTCTGCTCCCAGACACCCCACAGGCGCCGAGACCTTGCTGCCTGCATGTGAACCTCTCACTGCTGGACCCAAGCTGCAGACAGCTACTCACTGTTTTTTTGTCTGAGAAGATTTACCAGAGATTACTCCAGGGGTGAGGGAGCGTTGCTTGAACTGAGTCTGGAGCGCAGTACAGCTGACCTCCCTCAGGAGTCAAGTAAGGGCAACCCCTCCTGTTGTGCATGAGGCCGCAACCAGGGCACAGCTAGAGAGCAGCGTCGCTCCCAGGAGCACTCGCTTTTCCCCAGCAAGGCCATCCCGGACTGGGCTAAGCCGCAGAAACTGCCGCTGTGGCCCTCACGGCAGCTGCGAATCATCGTGGTCGGCAACGGCCCGACATCTCCAGCACGGGGACGTGAGCAATGGTCCGGAGACACCTTGACCTCTTGTTTGGTAAGAGATACATCACAGAAGCGGGGATGCGGGAGTAGAAGTCCTTGTAATTAAGTCCTTACATTTAGATAGTAGAAGTCCTTACAATTAAGATCTTGTTGGAAGCCTCAGCACAGACACCAACAACCATCCCGTCACTCAGGCGACGCAACTATGAGTAGTTAATCAGGGCACCCTAATCAGGTGAAGATAAATTCTAGTATCTGTGGTACATTTTTACATATTCTATTTATGCAACATCTGTTGCTTGATTCTGTGTGAATTCCACTGCTCTAAATGCCAGTTTCTGCACTGTTGCTTGGTGCTACTCAATTGGCTTCATGAGCAGAGCTGAAGTGGAAACAGAAGAGGAAAATGTTACACAGAGAAAGCATGAGGAAGTAGGGAGAAAAATAGGAGAAAAAGAAGGAAAGTGAGCCTCCTCCAACAGCACTGCTCTTTACGAGAGTGTGGGAGTTGGCAGCAGTGGGGTAGGCTGTTAGAAGCGGTCACGTGCTTTTAGCAGTCGCTATAGCCTGATACTTTGGAAAGGGAAAATAACGAACGTACTTAAGCACCTTGTACTTCAGGCTGTGGAGATGCAGGAGAATGCCTATTTTTTAGTGTCTGGCTTGGCTTCCAATTCAAACCGAACTCCAGCAGTGCAATTTAACTACCTAGACCAGTTGGCATGAGCACTCATCATCTACCCAGAGGTGCCGTGTCATGGGTTTTACAAGTTATGTTTGGAGAGAGCTTTCCTGTGAACTCAGGGAAATAATGGTACACCCCAGGGACAAACTTTTCCAAACACACATAAATGCCACTGATTTAGAGATGGCCACTGAATTACAGCAAATCAGGACTAACCTAAGGCATTTTTTTAAGAAGCTCAAAAAAAAAAAAAAAAGTAGTAGCAGGGTTTTAAGACTTGGATGGCTGCACAAGAAAAAGGAAGACAAATGAAGAGTGGAGACAATAATAGATGATGGAAGAGGATTTAGAGTTTAGTCTATGGAGCCTAAACAACAGCAAGGATGTGAGAAGGAAAGTGGATGAGAGGAGAACTCTGAAAATGCTTGAGTGCAAGACAGCTGATAGAACAGAGCATCCCCACAGACATGCGATGTGGTGGAGGAAACAGTCTTACTGCAAAAGCCAGGGACTGAAAGACAGGGAGGACATTTCAGTGTATGGATACACAGGAGAAATCATATGTTACAGACCATACACAGACATAATTTTAAAAAGTACCTTGTGATTTTGAGTGCCACTTTGAAGAGCTGGCAGCCTGAGATACCTTCAAGTGATTTGACTATTCCGGTTTTGGAAAATGAGATACCCATAAGGCCTCTCAGCCTTCATGTGCTTAGCTCCCCGCACTGGTCTCCTGAAGATCCTGGCCATCATTGCTCTGGCTTCACTCAACACATTTCTACCAGCTGGATGCATGAAGTCACTTGCATAAAGTCACCCGGAAACACCTGGCCAAAGCGGGGCCGTGGCTGCCCTCGCGCCGCAGCCCGTGCCCCAGCGAGGAGGCCCGGCCAGGAGCGCTGCTGTGGCCACGATCCCCGATCCCCGCACACGCAACACCCAGGGGGCGCCTGTGCCGCCGAGGCTGGTGTCCAGCAGCGCCTCACTGCCTCGCAGGGCCTTGGTTTGTCAGGTCCCTTTGAACTTCCCCTTGGCAGCGGTGCTGAGAGCACCGCGGATCCTCCAGGAACCTCTGTGAGGAGGCGCTCCGCGACACGGAGGGCACTGACAACCTGCGCGGGTCCCAGAAACACCGGACCTGCCCTGTCACTGCCTGTCCCTTGCTGCCAGCTCCCTTCTTCGGCATCGCTCCCACACACGGGCACTGGGGAACGAGGCCGCGTAGTCGCAGCGTGGCCGGTCCTGCGACCCCTGCAAGCTGCGGCCGGTTAACACGTAACCACGCTTGACCCTCGAGCCTTGGTCGGTCCAGCTGCCCCAGGTGGCTGGTAGCAGACCCTGTGCGGCATCGCCAACCTGGGGGGCCGGCCGTGCTGCTTGGATTCCCGTGAGCGCATGTGGAAGATCTTCAGAGTGTCACATCCAATATTGTATTGCAATATCAACAAAGGTGTAATGAAATTCACTTTATTACTCCTTGAATACATTATATTCGAGACTGTGTAGCAGAAAACTTAGGTCGTTGGGCCATGATTTGGTTAAAAACTCAGAGAAGTAATTTTCCCCCTTGTGCGATTAAGCATGTGGTTTTCTTTATTTTGAGGTCTCACTTTGCCTAGGTATATGTACATCCATATATCTCACGATGCATGGAAACCATACACAATAACAAAATAGCCGTATGTACTGTTAAAGCTGGTTTTAAAATTTACAGGGTACAACCCTCTTTTTTTGTTGAAAAGAATAATTTTAAAACAGTTCCATATAGTTAATGTAGTGTTTGGCCTTCCATTAAAAAGATACTATTAAACTAGTCACAGAAACACTAGCAAGTGAGTAAATGCTTAAACCACAAATCTCTTCGAACTCCTATGGGAAGGAAGGGGGTGGGGGGCTCTACCAGCTCCAAAATGGCAAGATCATATATCAGAGGTGAGTAATAATGTGCAAAAAATATGTTTTAAGGAATAAAAAAAACTAGGAGGAGTGGGAGAAAAAGGAGCTTAAGGGATGAAAAAGCCTAATGCCAGGAAAGATGGAGATTCTTTAAGTGTGACTTGCTTGTTAGAACGGTGGAAAGAAAGAAGAAGAGAGAGAGATTAAGAAAAAGAAAAAGAGAAATGAAAAAAAATAAAGGGAAAAAGAAGAAGGGAAGATAGAGGAAAAAAGAAAAAATGGAAAGGAGAAAATAAAAATAAAAATAAAAGGAAAAAGAAAAATAAAAAGAAAAAGAAAAAGAAAAAGAAAAAGAAAAAGAAAAAGAAAAAGAAAAAGAAAAAGAAAA
>JAWLRI010000185.1:60758-74492 GCA_034781795.1 Crypturellus tataupa
AAAATAAAAGGAAAAAGAAAAAGAAAAAGAAAAAGAAAAAGAAAAAGAAAAAGAAAAAGAAAAAGAAAAAGAGAGAAAGCTAGAAAAGAACGAATTTAAGAAGAATAGAAAAAAGAAAAGAAAGGAAGCTATGTATTAATTTATATAAAAAGAAAGAGAAAAAGAAAGAAAGAGAACAGGAGCAATGAATGGGAGCAAAGTCGCAGGGTAAAAAACACCCTGAATTTAGCTATGCAAATTAGGCCTTGCTGAAGCGTTGCGCACGAAGTGCGGCTGTATATTCCATACACTAGACAGTTAAAAATTTGAACATAAGGTAGCATTTCCTTTATCATATCCCATAAAAATAGCAATTTGCTAAAGCCCTTGTAGCACAGTATGGAAGGTGGTGTATTTTACTGATAATGTAGAGATGACAGATAGTCCTATACTAGGAGGTTTCAATGGTGTCTTGCTGTATAGCATAATAAATTGTGAGGAGCAGAGACAGAGGACAGTGCAGGCGCTGCTCCACCTCCAGTAGCCAAATAATTCAGCCCCGGCTCAGTAATTATGCTGTGTGAAAATATGGGATTAATTAGACTGGTACACTAACACACTGTAGTCTCATTAAAGGCTGAACAGCATTTTCATAGATACTGCCACTTGAGCAGGGCTGCTGCTAATGTGAAAAGACAAAGTCTCCTCTTTTCACACTCCTTGCTTATTATCTTACTTAAGGCCACTTAAGCAAACTTCCAAAGGCAGCCTGGCAGAAAGCCCTTTGTGGGATTTATTTTGTTATTTTACCTGTATGCTAGGGTAGCCGGGGGTGTGGGAGGAAATAAAAATAAAAACACAAAAACAAGGGGAAATGCTAACATTTGCAATAGCCACAATTTCACCCCTTACACCAGCCAGACTTTTCCTTTCCTTTCCCTTCCTCTCCATCTTTATTTTCCCTCTCCCTCCTTCAGGGAGTGTGGGGGGAAGGATGAAGGGGAGGGAGAGCTCAAAGGGAGGGAGCGATAGGTTGCCCCCCGCTGAAAGACTCAAGTGTTTGATTTCAATTTAATGGTTTCGACTCTCCAAGGGATTTTCTCCCTACCCAACAGACTGCCTGGAAGAGCACAGATCCAGCGTCAGCGCTGTGCTCAAATTGAGGTGTGCTGGGATAAGACCTGTGTCTTTTGAACTGAGAGGTGATTAGCAAGCCCAAAGACATAATTTATGCTAAATTGTTACCGTTTCAGAATCATTTATCCGCAGAGAAAAACCTCCTCCTGGTTCCTCAAAGCCATTGAAAAGGTCTTAGTCAGCCTGCAAGTACAAATGTTGCTACACTCACAATTATATCTCCGTGGCTTGTTACAAACGACGTGAAAAAAAATAAAAAAAGAAGAATCTGACACAGGACAACGGCACCACGCAGACAATAAAATCGTCACCCTCAGAACACAGCACCTGTGAGAAAATTGATTGAGGAGGAGAGGACACGGAGACTCGGCCTCGCCGACACGAACTCGTCCATCCCACATGCTTCCCGTGCCCCGGTGTGCGGATGGCTGCGGATGGCTGGGACCGCGCAGCGAGGCCCCCCGCTCCCCTCCGCGCTGCTTTGCCGCTTCGTCCCCTTCTGGGGACACCTGGGGACTTGTGTCCCTGTTTGGTGGTGAGCAGGGTGGCTCGAGGGATGCGGGAATGGGCTGGCATTATCCTCAGGCTCCCTGTCCCCTAAGAGGGGACTGGTTCGGTGCTCATGCACTTTAATTCCGAGTAAGTGGTGGGGCTGCAGTGTGCTGCGCTGGGAGCAGGCTGCCACAGGGGTGTTAATATATAAAGCTTGTCCTTTAAAATTAACAGGTCTCTACAGAGACCTGCTTCACCCCGCTCCCAGGAGAGCTATTAGAGCACAGACTTTGCCATGTGTATGGGAAGGAGTTGGGGGTGCGGGAGGCTGAAGGGGAGAGGAGGCTGTTCTGAGGACAGACAATAATGGAGGTATCCGTGCAGAAATGCTGTGGGCTTGGAGATGCCTCTGAAAGAGGCAACTGTAATACTCCCGTCGGAGAAATAGCTGACATTGAATAGACTGAAACCTGCTTTGTGGCTTAACAAAAGTGGGCAAGAGAGAGGCTGACATGAAACAAGTGAGTTTGCAGCGGGCTTGGAGGTTAGCATCATTAGCAAAAGGGAAAAATGATTAGCAGTAAAAAAGCAAGACATTAAAAAGAGATTTAAAAGGAGAGCTAGAGGGAGCTAGGGAATGGGGGGGTGCTTTATTTGTACCTGAGGAAAATAAAAGAGATTCCTCACAGACACATTTGAATTATCTGTGCTGCTTTTGCAACAGAAGTTTTATGAATATTTACCTTTCACATGTTTTGGGGAAGTATAAATTCTTCGGCACTAGTATTGAAATCTAAGAACAGTTTCTTCTTCCTTGCATGAAAGCCGTTTGAATTAAATTAGGGGCCGAGAGCATCCAAAACATTGCCCCTCCTGCAGATCAGTGGATTTTCACTCATCTGCTTAAATGCCAGGTGATCAACACCAAGGGCAGTTGGATGTTGCTTGTTGTTGTGAGGCAATTTTATTAAACACCACTCTAGTTAGCTGAGTGCTGGAACAGCCAGACTTCGGTTCTCGAGAGGCAGCGTCACTAAATGAATAGTGTTTGTCTCACAAGTGACAAATAAGTGCTTTGGAAAATGTTGTCTTTTGGCTCATTTCAGGTACTAGTTCAGGGCCCTCCCTTGGAGATGGGCACAGAGTGTAACCAGACAGGCCTCTCTCCCGTGTGCTTACCATGAACTTTAGTGGCATTATCCTGGGCACGACGGGGGGAGTTTTGTAGTTGGTATCAGGAGGCTTTTTAAACACGTCTTCGGGATCGCAAGCGTATTAAAATCACAGCATCTTTACCTAGATTAATACGAGAGAGCACAACGATCCTGGAGGGGCTCGTGGCCCGCGGCCGCCTGTTTGCATTGCTTGCTGCAGGTTGGCGTGTGGCGGCGGCGGCAGCGCCCCGGAGACCGCCCGGGAAGGTAGCAGGACGCCCCTCTAGAATCCCATTTGGCAACACAACAGTCACGGTGCAGACGGGGAAAAAATCACGAGATTTATCTGCGCTCCCTGAGCGATGGGCAGGCTTCACGTGCCTCTCAGAAAAGCTGCCTGCACCGACTCCGGCAGGAACAGCGATGAACACTCGCATGCGACACGCTGATCCTGTGCATAAGGATGGGCTGGAGCCGCCGTGGCTGCGTAGGTGCTGTGCGTGGCCCTGCAGCGTGTCCGGTGAGGCAACGCCATGTGGCCCGGCCTGGCAGGGCTCCCGCTGCTCGTGCTGTCACTGAGAGGGAGCCCTCGATCCTGCCCGCCACACAGAGCCTCTGAGCAGGGACAGCAGCGTAACCACAGGCCGTGCTGCCTCTGGTGACCTAAAACGGCATCCGAATTCAGGCGCTGCCCCCTGCCAAGTGCCAGGCCCCTGAAACAAGGCCTGTGCTCAGTCTGCGAGGGAATCCTTCCCTGCAATGAGTAAAACCAGAGTCCAGACTCCCTCTCTTCTGCCCTCCCACACTTCGGCTCTGGGAAATCAAGATGCAAATTCTCTGCACCCTTTTGCTGGAGGTTGTCTCACTTTCAGCCCTGCAGGTTTGCTTGGAACATGGGACCTCAAACACTTTTTAGCTTCAGAGAAAAGCCAAACAGTAGCCATGTTTTCATTTTCCTGCAATGCAGTGGGCACTCAGCATGCTAGACCTACTGTGTATGAGCCTGCTTGGTTTCTGAGTCAACCACACCGACAGGAGCCTTTGGAGACTGCAGGTAAAATACTGCTGGAAAGAAATAGGGAAACACAGCTTTGACATACCTGCAAAAGAAAATGAGTGCTGATTATGAGAGCTGTCAGGTCCATCCTTCTCTCATCCCGTCATGTCTAAATGAATAGAAAAGTCAAATTAAAAAATGCCCAAATGCATTATTGATCTGCAGATAAGGCCGATGTATAGACCCTCCAATTTTCTGAACAGAGGGAGAAACTTCAAAATAATATAAATGAAGGAACAGGTCTGTCCAAAGTGGGCAAATGGGGGAAATCTTACTTTGTTTTTCCCAAGAAACGCATTTTAAAGTCGGCTAACAAACAGCACACCCTCAGGAAAATCTGAAATATGGTAGCATTCTAGTAGACTCTTGCAACTGGAGACAGAACAAAGTAAGTGACAAGGACATGAGATGACCAAAAACACACAGACCCAATGTGAGGTGTCCTCGGTCCCATTAAGCAAACCTGGAAAAGGGCCTCTGGGGGCACCCAAGCTTACGTCCCTGGGAGCAGAGGGATATCCTAGTCCTGCTGAGCCAGTAGGGTACCTGTTGAATGAATGTCAACTTTTCCCCCAATTTCATCCAAATTCTTTGTCTCTTGAGAGTTTTCAGATGAAAGGAGTATTAGAATATGATTTTTCTGTATACATGTGCATTTTGTTTTAGCTTTAAGAGTTTTTTTCATCTCAAAGTTCATCTCTGCCATTTGTAGGGAAAAACAGACTTTGAGCTGGAATAATAACAATTCGGTAGCTGCCATTTTGCTCTCTTCTAATTTGTGCTTTTTTTTTTAACATATATTCTTGAAAGCAAAGGGTGGTGTTTAGATCTCAAACAGGATAAAGCCAATTCTTCAGAAGAATTTTCTTTGGGATAAATTTATCTTTTGTAACTGTAGAATGACTTATATTGGTCTTGGGTTATAAAAAAATATTTAAAAAGCTATCTCTGAGATATGTGCTCCTTTTACTCAGCTATAAGCTAAGCAAAACACAGAGAGTGAGAACGAGTGAGAGAATATGAATTAGCTTGAACTTTTGCTGTGACAAATACGGCCTGATCTTTGAAGTTCAATTCATCTGAGCAATCTCACTGATATCATTGAGTTTCACGCATGTGCTGGGAAGCAGACTAGGGCTTGGCAGTATTTTTTTTCAATATATTAACTAAATTCGACTGCAATAAGAGGCTCAGCAACATACCTGACCCACCTGGCTCTCCACAGCCACCTCCACAGTCACGAAGTTGGTGCGAGCAGCAGGATCAGGTGCCCACGCGGCTCCATATCCCTTGTGCTGGACTTGCCAAAACTCGACACCAGGTTGCACCACTGCCCCAGAGTGATGCTGGGGCACATGGGGACAGGGAGAAACCAGGTCAGCGTTGCGCTCTCCTTCCCTGCCTGGATGTCAGAGACCATCGCGTGGGGGACTGCCCCCACGTCGCACGTCCCTACAGAAATGTCAATCCTGCTTTAATGCACGCAAAGCAGTGAGTGACCAAGTGGTGTCTCATCTGCCTGAAATGGCCTTGACTTGAGCAGAAGAGGGCAAAGGGAACGTGGGTGCATGTGTGTGGGCAGGTGAACACGCGGGTAGGCACGAGACAACCGCTCACCGCTCTCCGTCCCTGCCCTCAGCGCTAAATATTTCTCCGTATGGTTTTCGGATCATCTCCCTTTCACAGGCATTGAAAACTAGTGGGAAAACTGAAGCCTGATTGTGACTGGGAGCTAATGTATTCTGCGTGCAGCAGACATCTAATATGATGTTATTTATTCCCATAGATCTGTTTATTTTGTTTTCAATTTACCAAACCCTGTGACACATTCCCAAAGGTACCTTGTTGTACAATACGTTGCACACAGTAAGATATTCGGCCTAATTCACTCTTTGTTTTGTTTCAGTTCAGCTGCATGAGGGCACAAATGCGTCTGTGTTATATCTTCTCCTGTGACTGATGTTGCAGACTATTGCCATAGGGTTTTGTGAAATGGGATCTTAGTTAATCTAGGGCATTGTCTTTGTAGTGCTAAATTCTTATTTGCAAACATAATGTTCTGGCATCAATGCAACAGGGGAACATTAGTGTTGTTGTTTTTTTTGCCTTTTTTTTTTCTTTTTTGGTTTAGAATAGACTGTATGTATGTGTTTTTAATAAACTTCCATTCTAAAGCTTTTTTTTCCCTATTCTGTATTTGATCTGAGACATTTATAACACATTGCATCATGTCACACTGATGTCTTTAGCCAGTCAAGCCAAATATTCATAAATCCCATGTGCCCAAAAAGAAAATGCACAATGCTAAGGAGAAAAGTACCTGATATATTAAAAGTGTCTGTGAGAATGCAATTCTAGCCTTTAAACAGACACACACACACATACACACACACAATCATAGAAAAGGTTTTGAAGAAATGGTCTGTTCAGAGCTTTTCCTCAGGCTGGAGGTATGGTATCACTCAGAGAACATTGGATTTTATTTGCATTTTTGGAAAGCTCTCATGTTTTTATTTTTCTTTTATCTCAGAAATGCGTTGCTATTCACTAGACCAAGGACCTGGTCTGAGGAGCTGGTGCAGAATCAGGGATTCCAGATCAGATGATATTATAAACTGTGCAGTAGATAAAATTTGATGTAAACAGGATCTGGAAGAGATTTGATGAGATTGTGAAAAAATGGAGATGAGATACAGATTCATTAATAAAACAGCCTGTGGCTAGTGGGCATGAAGCCTGATTGATCACAGTTACTGCAGTTTATAACTGTGTATGTCGGAGGACATACACAAGGTAAAGCTGGTCTGACATCAGAACTGAGCCCCTTGCATTTATTGGGAGGCAGCTACAGAAATCCAACTCTTCTTCATGGCGGGTATGTTTCCGTAACACCGTTTAGAGTGATTTAATTTTCACTTCAGCAAGCTTTCAAAACGATTATCAGAAGGACTTCCTCAGGAGCCTTCCTGGAAGAAGAAGGCAGATCTCCCACACGTGCCTCCCAATGTGCCACACGCCCTGACGGTGTGGTAGAACTGGGGGTTTCACTTCGAATTAGCGCTGCATGGGCCGCCCGGCTGGATGACTGTCCTTCCCCAGCCATTACGGCGGTGAGCAGTGCTCATCCCACGGGAAGTGCAGGCGCAAAAGGCCCTGTGAGTTGCCCCTTGCCCCCCGGGCTCGCTCTGCGCTGCTCGGCTGAGCGCCTGCGCTGTGCGGGCAGCATCCCCGGCCAGCGCAGGGTCAGCTGAGGATTTCACTGCAGCAGCACTCAGGGGCTGGTTGTCCCCTTTATGTGCTCCTGCATACCCGGTACAAACATCCCACGCACAACCACTGCTTGCGTGCTTGATAAGCGTGCGAGATCTGTGCCTCACACACACACAATGACATGGTATAATGTATTGGCATCAGGAAACCCCAAATTTACAGAAATAGTCAGGGACCAGGTGACAAAAAGAGGATCTGAGACCGGGACATGTCAGACAAGCAGGTGCCCGCATCAGCAGCCCTGTCCACCCAAGCCTCTTGTAGCTGGTGTGCAGGTACGATCACACGAGATGCCCATGAGACATGAGGGACATCATGGAGCATTATAAAGGTGGAATGATGGTCCCATAGCAGGACATATCCAGTGTCTGAGTGCTTTGGAAAGGCGGCATGTTAGCTCCAGTGCATCCCACCAAAGGTGAAAATCTTTCCCAGTGATCTGTAACACAGCTCTCCATCCATGAAAGGGGAAAAATAATTTGTCATGACACCTCAGTGGGGCTAAAACATAGCCATGAAGGGCTGTGAAGCACTCAGATACCAGAGTGATGAGTACCAGAAGAAATGCCCATAGAACATGAATCATCCTGTCTCTGGAGCAGGCTTTCAACAGCCTGCAATAAGCTTGGCACAGGGCCACCCACTAAACGAAGGAGACAAAACAAATTGTGGAAGGACTGCACGTCGAGCGAGCGCCTCCGCACGCTCCACAGCCTGGGAGAGCACAGAGCACAGCAGAGGACGCCGGGGAAGGACAGCGTCAGGGCATGCAGGGGCCTACCCACACTATAGGCCATTCTGTGGCTCCTGGGGAGGAGACATCAACGGGAAGAACCAGGACACAAATCTCAATCTATGAACAACCCTGTCAGAAAAGATGGAAGACCTCTGCTTTGCCCCAAGGATCGCAGGAGCTTGGTCTGGGAGAAATGTGACTTCAGTCCCTCTTAACCAGAGAGGCCTAGCTAGGGAGGATGGGAGGAATAAACCCAGCATCTGGAGTGGAAGAGGGCTGGGCCAAAGACTGACCCCTGAGGGACACCGGTAACTACAGGCCTCCATCTGGTCTCTGCGCCGCTGATCACCACCCTCTGGGCTCTGTCATCCAGCCTCAATCCACCTCACCATCCACTCCTCTAACCTACACTTCTGGAGCTTGCCCAAGAGGATGGTTGTGAGGGAGAGTGTCAAAAGCCTTGGTGAAGTCCAGATAGATGACATCCACTACTCTCCCCTCATCTATCCAGCCAGTTGTAAATATCATCCCTTTACTTGTGGGGCAAGAAATTCAGTTGTTGAATTGAGAAAAAAAAAATAAAAGGAGATTAGTGGGTCTAGAAGCTCTCCTAGGTCATTTAGCATTTTTCTAGTAGCTTCAGATTTCCAGCTATTTGTTAGAAATGCACCAAGAAATTCCTGCTTCCCTTTGCTCTAAATATCTGTCATATCTGCTGTTCCTATATTTTATTGCCATGGTTTGCATATGGATTTGAGGCAGGGCTCTGAGCACAAACACCCCAGACAGTGCCCAGATGCAGCAGAATAAAGCAGCGACATGATCCGCTTTTCAAATCCATGGGCAAGGCTAAAACAAGTAGGGGGAAAAAAAAAAAAAAAAAAAAAAAAAAAAGAATTTCAGAAAGAGCAAGGCTGAGAGAATGCTCAGATGTTCCTAGCTAGGAAAGATCCTCCTGGAGCTGGGCATCTGGATGTCACTGCTACCAAGCACCAGCAGTCACCACCATATGCTGAGCAGAAAAATCAAACCTGTTCTACATCTCCAGCAACAGAGGAACATGCTGGCACACTGAAGAAGCCTAGCTGGATCTGGGGGAACGTCCTAAAAATCTCTCAGCAAAGGACATCCTCTTGCAAAGGCCTTGCTTGCACGAGGGACCCATCCTTTCCCTTCTTGATGTTCCTCCATCTCATGCCTTCTGTGTGGGCCAGGGTTTCTCCCCTCACAGGAATTTGGGACTGTCAAGAGCCTGTTCCTGAACTGGAATCACCTGCAGGGCTGCGCTTGCTATGGTCAGATCTTCAGGCCATCCTCTGCCCCTGCATGGTGGAGCAGAACCCGGCAAACGTGGCTTGTCTCTTTGCCTGGGGTGTTACGGAGGGAGGAGGAGGAGGAGGAAGGGAAACTGGACGAGAGTGCGTGCTGGGAAGACGCCAGGTAACTCTGCTGCGGGTGCAGCAACTTTCAGCAAGGAGCTCAGCAATTAGTAGGGGAGATGGCTGGATATCCTCCCGCAACCCCAAGCCTGGCTGTATATTCTTTTCACAAGGTGCTTATGCTTGTGCTAGATGCATCATACATTTTTTTTTCCTTTCCTTTTCCTACTGAAAGCAACCCCACCATTCCTGTTTGCTAAACAGGGGTTAATTGCAGCAGCGATGAGGGACCCTTCTGTTAGTTTTTTTTTTTTTTTTTTTTTTCCGTTTTATCCTCTACCCTAAACAAAGCAAGCCAACAGGACAAGATGAATATTTCCAAGCACAAAACATGCCAAAACAAAAGAGCCAGACCATACATTTTAGGAAGACAGCGTTGGACTGTGATTCTCTATCAGGAAAAGCCAAAGGAGGCTCAATGGAAAGGGCCAGTGTTGCTTTGTGAGAGTTAGAGCAAAACAATCCCTAAGAAACCACTCTTGGGCAGTAACTGCTCCTGCTGCAAGATCTCACATACTGAAGCTCAAGAGTGTCTTCAAGGCCAACCATATTGTCCCCTGTAGGTGAGATGCAGAATACCGTTTGTTCAGTATTTTCAGTGTTTTACTCCAAGGGTGACACCCCAGGGGGAGAAAGGGGTGTTTAATGATATCTGAGAGAAGCAACACTGTGCTCTCCTTGCTGCGTTTTAATTTGCACTATACAGTTTCATTGCTCACCTCCTCTAGGCGTAGCAATCACCTTGGCTGAGAAGGAAGATTCCTGTAGCTCCCCACTCTTGGGACTAATCCCAAAGCCCTTCCTGAAACTTGAATTCAGTCCTCACGCAGAACGTGTTCACAGGCAACGGATGGTCCTTCATACCAGCCTAACCTGTGTGCTGTACTTCATTTTGGCCACATTTCTTTCTTTATCTTTTCCCCATTCACTCTGCATGCTTTGACTCGGGAATGTTTGTCATGCAGTTTGATGATTTCCTGAAAGACCCACTGCTCCATACTGTCAGCCCTGATTCCTTGATCACTTTGCATACAGAATATCGGCAAGGATCAGAAAAACTGATTGCCAGTAAGTTAACACGTACGTGGTTGGTGAAGTGGGGCTTGAATTTGTGTCCTCTGCCCAAAGGCTTGCTCTCGCAAAGCAGTATTTTCCCTACCTGCCCAAAAAGGCAAGAAGGGCAACCTGGAAGGGTTCACAGTTGTTCAAGAGGCCTTTTAGATTGGATTGAAGTCCTTTCATGGCTCTAATAGCCTCAATAATGTCAGGTATTTTTCTTATATTTAAAACTTAAGTATTTTCAAGAGTTCCTGAGTTAAGGTGTCTTTTATCTAATCCTTCCTAATATTCCTAAACCTGCTTTCCATAGGGAGGCAGCATTCTTCACTGCTGAGGTGGGATTTGCATAGGGGATATCTGCCTTTCATCGTGATCATGTCTTTTTGCAGGAGAGTTGGCTGTCAGTAGTCTTGTACAGCCATCTTTTAGCCCATAAAAAGTTTGGAGTCCTGTACAAGGTGCACATCCGTTTGGGAATGGCTTGGAAACTCTTCCTGTTGGCCATTGCATGGGATCTCGAAGGTCAGAGTCCCCTGAAAGGCAAGGGCTGCAGCCCAGCAACGACAGACCCCCACGCACCTCCTGTCCTTCCGCTCCTCTCCTGTCCCGGCGACTCGCACTGGTGGCTGGAGTCTGTTGGCAGGGCACGGCAAAGCCGCAGGGATGATTCGGGACAGCAGCAGCAAGCAGAGATTGGGCCAACACGGAAGATAGACCAGGCCGGCCCTGCTGCTGCCGCGCGGCAGTTCGTGCTGTTCTTGCTCATCAGGACCTCTCTGATCCCGGGGTGTCCAGTTAATTGCGACCTGCGAGGCAGGTTCTGCTTTGCAACTGGTCATTCAAAGAAGCCTTGATAAATGTACTTCTGCCAGAGGACAAGGAAGGTATTTCAAACGTGGTCAGGTGTCCTGCTATGCTGCAGGGCATAATCTTAGCTGCTGTGCTCACGCGCATGTTGCCAAATTGCATGTTATACATATTGTATATGGCCAGCCTCTCATGGACCTTGTCCCACCATCACCACTGCTTCCTAATCCTCTGTGTATATGAGAATATCCTGATATAAAACCATCAAAGCTACTTTTGTATAAATGGAGCTGGAGGAGGCTACTGGCTCAGTGGGTAACACTTATTTAAATACCTGAAAACAAGTAGCTTTTCAAAGAAGTACCTAATGCACGCAGTCACCAAAGACATTAGTTAGTCTCTGGCTGAGGGCTTTCTATTACTCTTATTTAATACACTTGGTATTGCTGTCCCTATTACATACACAAACCAGATTCCAGAGTGGCCTCTACTTGGCCTGCGGGCCTATTTTCTGCACAGTTTTTCTTGTCATTCTCACAAAGGGTAAACAGATATGCATATGCTTATATATTTTGAAGAGCATATTTCCTCATACTCTACAAGAGATTTCTTTTAATACCCTTCCATCATTTGCAATTGTGCCCTTGGAAGTTTTAGCAATATTTGTTTCAAATAAGTTTATTTTCATATGATTGATTGAAACCTCAAGCTGCAATTAAGAAAATTGCAGCGAGAACCATTAAAGGGATAGCGTCATTTTCTCCCTTTTCCTCTAAAATGTCAGGTTTCAATGTCACCGCACGATAACCCAACCACGTGCTTGTACACCGCACACCCGGGCTGGAGTAAGTGTGAAGCCGCCTGGAGTACTAATTGCAGGCGACTAAAAATAATGACATTCGGCAGAAGGAAAATGAGAGGCCCCAGTCCTTATTACTTAACTGCGAGGTGTGTACGCGCAGTAATGCGGGTTATTGTGGAGCAGTTCCTCCATAAATACACAAACATCCGTCCCCACTTGTGGATGAGCCTCGGGCCCTCCCCCAGCTCCCTCTGTCTCTCTGCCCTTTCTTTCTCTCCAATTATAAACCAGCACCAGGTTTTCTCATCAGCCATCTCCATGTCTCCAAATGGCTTTTCAGTGTCAGGCCTATCAGGAAATTAACTCATCACGCAGTGACAGCTGCTAATTTTTTCCCCTTACATGTCAGATGGATCGCCTGCTGAAGCTAATAATGAATCACCAATCCCTGATTAGAAGGTGCTTCCGAAACATATAACTGCCATCTGAGCTAACTTTTTTCTTCATATAAAATGATATCACCCTAGAGGAGTAGAAAACGAATTGTATTCTCCAACAAGATGGAACAGGGGCAGGCTGTTTAAGTGAGCCGTGTGCTATCTTAAATTATGGGCTAATATTGCTCAGTAAAATAAGTGAAAACTCCCAGCTCTTTTTTATTTCGCCAAATGAATGACCTTTTTTTTCCCCTGTTACTTAATCCTCTCACTAGAACTAACTTTGTTTCAAATTTGAGGAGGGGTTTTCCTCTTCACCCTTCCCTCTCTGTTGTTCTGTTTACTGCTTTCCTGCCCAGGAAAGCTACGGAGCAGGCACCGTTGGCCAAAAGGCACCGGGAGCTGCGCGTGGCGGCACGCGGGTGCCAAGGGGCGAGCTGCTTCTCCTGCTCCCCCAGGGTCTTAACTAACGCCCCCTCTCAATGCCCACGACCTCCTGAGGGGCCCTGGCCTGCGTTTCAAGCTCAGGTTTGGTTCAGGTTTAGCGTGAGGTGTAAAAAACGTCAACACGCGGTTTCCTACAGCGACTGCACCAGCTGCATCCACAAAGATCACAAACGCGCTTCTTCTGGGGCCTGCCCGTGAACATTCCTGGTGTTAAAACGGCGCTTACAAGCAAGAGCAGCGCTCACAGCATCCCGCACAATTCCCACGCGCATCCCCTGGCATCAGCCATGGGCTCAGGCCTACCCAGCTTCCGCGGTGAAGCGGAGGCAGAAGGGCACGTAGGCAGCTCCGGGCACCTCCCTGGGTTCTGGTGTGTGGAGGTGCTTTTGTTTGGTTTGGTTTTGCTTTTGTTATAGAAAAATGTTTCTCTAAATATGGTTTCCAGCTCTCTCTCATATTCTGTTTCTCCCCAAAGACGCAGCCTGATTGCCGGGGCCTGAAGGCTGGGCATCTGAAACATCTCTTCTTCCCCAGGGTTTTTTTATTTGGTTTTGGTGATTTGTTTTCTCTGCACACTGGTTCCACGCTTCCTAGACACTCATTTTTACCTGCTTGGCATTGTTTGCAGCATGATTCAGCCCGGGAACGCGTAATCACAGTGAACCCTAACGAGGAAGCTAAAGCCAGTGGCCCTGGCGGCCAGATCGTGGGGAAGCTGCACTCGGGGCGCCGCTTCCCTTGGAGCTCGGCCCTCGCTTTTCCCGCAGAGGAGGCCGGTGCAGCAGGAGGCTGCCCGCGCCGCGCTCCCGCCCGGGCCTGTGTGTGCAGGTGGCGGCAGCAGCCACCGCCTCCGGGCCCGGGGTCCCCCGCTTGCTGCTCTGCCCAGCACCCGCCTCCCGCCGCGTGGGCTCCGCCGCC
>JAWLRI010000185.1:74592-136743 GCA_034781795.1 Crypturellus tataupa
CGCCGCGTGGGCTCCGCCGCGGGCGCAGGGCGGTGGGAAGCGGAGGCCGGCCGGTCTGCGGATCGATCCGTGCGCTCTGCCCAGGTCCGGGCACGGCGCAGGGCTCGATCCCGGGCACGGCCCAAAGGCAGGTGCTGGGGGCGAGTTGGGCCGAGAGAAGCTCTGGGTCGCGGTGGGCCCTGTGGCCCCTCGGTGCGTCCCTGGGAGCGCCCGGGGCCCCTTGGCATCCTCTCTGCGCAGGAACGAACGTCACCCGGATTTTAGTCCTACGTTTGTAGGACACCAATAAGTTAACTTTGAAGTGCATGTTAAAAAGAAGGAAAAAAAAATAGCCCAAGAAAAAGGGGAAAAAAAGCTCTATTGAGCAGACTGCGCTCGGAGAAGTCTCGTTAACCTGAGCTTCCAGGTAATTACAGCACGTGGGAGGTTAGTGAATCCGTTCCAGCACTCCCAAGCACGGGAGCACCTTCCATTTTTTTTTTTTATGCAAAGGTCTGCTCTTTTCATTGTGCATACAATGTGATTGCTGGTTTGACACTGCAGGCTACACTGGTTTTATGAAGGATTAAATGCCACCTGAGACATATTTATCCTAAATAAATCACAAATGGTAAACTGCAGCATGTCAGTGTCAACACCCTGTACTGCAGCAGAAAGGTTAGCCATACAGGGCTGCGCACGACGAGGAATTAGCATCCCGGCTGCAAGACCACAGGGCTGCGCTGAACAGCAGAAATGATCAAGAAGAAATATTTCCACTGAAAAACATTCCGGTTTTTTGAACATCTGTGAGAGCCTTGCAGAGGGCCATCATTTTGTAAAGGTCACCTTTATCCTGATAACAAACGGGAGTTGATCCTGTCACTGTTTGCTGAAGACAGTATTTAAGAGTAAGCGAACAGCCTGTCACTTTTAAGAAAGATGAGCAAGTCAAACTCGGCTAATTATGACTCCTGATGTCTAACTTGAAATTTACTTTTTTTTGGGGTCTGACACAGACACAACCTTAATTCCTAGAAAATAATAATAAAAAAAAAAAATAAAGAGAGAAGACAAGACAGCAGGATCTTTTAGCCCCAGAATGAAGCACCTTTCCTAAGCAGCTCTACCAGAAAATGCGTTTTTAAACAGTTGCTTGAAGAAGGAACTAGTTTCACCTCACCCCAACTTTCTGACTGTTGATAATTTAAAGATATTAAACATGATAGGAGCCGCAGTTATCTCCAGAGTCAGCATGGTTTATACCCTAAACACTTACACAGTTCTATTAAGCATGCATGAGGCACATCAGAAATTAGATTCTTTTATCTTTATCTATCTGGCTTGCTAGCGAAAGGCAAAGAGAAAAGAGAAAATGCACAGACATAACAGATAGCATTCGTTTGCTCCTGCTGAATGCCAGTTCTGTTTATTGCTCAATATTAAAAATCATGATGCTTCTTTTTAATGCTAACATTTTATTTGAAAGACCAAAAAAAAAAAAAATCCCCAAACCTTGCCAGTTTATATTTACATTTTTTTTTAAGAAACAAAAACAGTTGTATCCTGAAACAAATGTTTTCAACATGAACTTGCATTGAACAATTGCGGTATATCCACAACTAAATAACTGACATCCTGGTCTAAGCAAGAAATACAAGGTCACCTTTTTTTTTTCCTATTTGTTAATGTCAATGTCAGAATTTTCTTTAAAACCCCCCATAACATTTCAAAAGTCGTTCATAAAATGAACTGCAAAATGGTATTTATATGAAGCGCTATTTATAAGAAAAGCAAAACACTGACAGTGACAATATTTTTTCCCCCAAATGCACACTTCTTATGCAGGACTCTCACTTAAAATTAAGTGGAAGTTACAGGCATCAAGTTTTTTTTTTCTAAATATGTATATCAAGAATATTCTGAAGTGTAGCTTTTTTGAGCTCCTCTTGAGCATGAAAAGTCCTACATGAAGCTATGAAGGAATAAGCTACAATTAACAATTTTATTTTTAGATGAAAGGAATCCTTATTTTTCTGATGTGTTTTTCAAAAGGGGTGTTTTAAAGTACGATTTCAGAAAGCGAAATGTCACCTGTTCTCCTCAGACTAAGGAAGGGCACTGGCTGCAACATGTACGTTTACCTGATCGCCTTGTTATTGCGGCGACATGGCTTTTGTATTTTTTGCTTACTTATCCGTTCGTGAAATGTATGTGTAAAGTGAAAGTGTTTCAGTCCTGTGATTATGTTAGACAGAAAAAAAAAATAGGCATAAGGCAAGGAATCATCCTGGGGTAAAAAAACACTTAGAAAAAACAAGGAAACCGGTGAACAGAACAATACCTATTTTGGGGGGGATGCTCATCCTTTTCTGTGCCCTTACACGCCTGTTTCTGAGTACTCCCCGCGGTGGGTGCCCGCGGTGGGCGCACGGCTGGTTGGGGGCCGCCCCACAGGATGCAGGGTGCGCGGGGGCCGCTCTTCCCGGCCCAGCCGCCCTGCGCGGGCGCCTTACACCTCCGCGGCGCCGCCGTGGCCCTGCGGCGCCCGCTCCCCGCTCCCCGCGTAGATGACCACGCTGGCCAGCGGCTCCGCGCCCCCGGGTGACAGCGCTTTGGCTTTCAGAGCAGCCCCGGCCTGCAGAAGCGCCGTCGGCTCGGCTGCCTCCACCACGGAGTGTGAGTAGACGCCGGGCTCGCCCTGCATCTCCGGCGGCAGCTCCGTGACGATGTAGTGCGTCGCGCCGTCGGAGAAGCCGCCCTCGGGAGCCTGCACCATGGCTTCCGCTATTTCCTCCGTGACAATAATCTGCGATATTTCCCCATCCGACTCGACTAAATCCATGTGCTCGCTCTGGACGCTGAGCGCGTGGCCAGCAGCTTCCTGCATAATGATCTGGGAGCCTTCTCTGGCTACCATGTGCACGGTGCCTTCCTCATTTACGATGACTTGAGTGACACCTTCCTTCATGAGCTGGTCGGCCGCGGCTGTATCGCACACGGCAAACTGGAGCACTCCTTGCACCATTTTCTTGAAGGCAACCTGAGCTCTCTCCTGAGATGCAATTATAGCCGATGGGTGCACGACCTGCGTCACTACTTCCATGGGTTCGGCATCTTCCTGAGCCTCTTGAACTCCATGGAACATCTGTATTTCTTGTCCCTCGGTGTCACTGGGAACGCTGGCCGTCTCTGGATTTGGCATTTGTAAGAAATCTTTGTGACTAGCCCTGCTTCTGTCAAGGAGTCCAGACTTGCTTTCCACCTCGCCCAGCTCCGTCACGGCGCAGAGCAGGGCATCCAGTGCTGAGGAGGCATCTGGAGGATGCCCTGCCGCCTCGGCCACATCCAGAACCTCCTGCCTCATGATCTGCTGCAGCACGGTGCTGCTGGCATCAGGAACCGCCTCCATAGGAAGGGCCTGGTCCTCCTCGGGCCCCGCCACGGCGCTCTCCACCACCACGACCTGCGTGGCGCCCTCCGCCAGCTGCTCGGAGAGGATCTGCCCCGGCCCCACGCCGCCCACGTGCGGGCCGCCCTGGTCCGTGGCGATGACCTGCCCGTCCTCAGTGATGTGCACCACCCGCGCCATCTGGCCGGCCATGGCCAGCGTCTGCAGCGTCGCCGCGGCCGTCTCCTCCACAGAGGCATCAATGGCAAAGTCGCCATCGTACCCCTGAATGATGATGACTTGCTGGACCTGCTCGGGTGACGGTGGCTGCCTTCTGCTGCCCCGAAAGACCTTCTCTTTGACCGGGGAAACCTCTCCCAGCGCGGCCGCAGTGAAAGGACTGGTAGTTTCCACAAAGGTTGCTCCTTGCCCCTTCAGTCGACATTCGTAGGACTTGGACACAATGCCTGCAAAATAAAATACGCTGTTAGCAAGGCATCATGGCAAATAGTGTCTCATAACTCCTGCAACTTAAAAGAAAAAATAATCCTCAACAATTTTTAGATTTCACTCATACAGAAGGGGCTTGGGAAGGCTGAGAAAGTCTCTGCTGCTGAGACTGCCTCTACTCCTACACCTACCCATACCCACATCCATACTTTAGTTCAGATTCAGCTTGCCTGCATTTACACTAATTTAAATCACACCTCTGGAATAACAGATGTAGTACCCTATCACCAACACACACGGATACAGCAGTGTTTGTCCAGGGCAAAGCAGTATTACTTTTATGGCCAAATTTCCGTCGAGGTTTGTACTTTCCAAGCCACTAAGACACTTCTCGTGAACAGCAGGCACTGTACCTGACTCAAGAGGCCAAGAAAATTATTCCTAAAGCTGCTCCAAGAGAGCTCTTTCATGTGAAGCATAGAGCTGTCAGGCCCTCAACCCCCTGAGAATTAAACTAGACTCTAAAAAACAGAAAGTCTCATTTGCTTAAAGGGAAGTTCACACTTAGAAGCTGTGTTACACTGAGACTGAGTACCTGGCACCTCGCAGGCTCCCGCAGCTTAGCAGGCCTAGGTGTGCACTGGGCTAAAATGCCATGATAAAACTAATCTTTAGAAGACTGGACTCTTGCTGGTATCTATTTATTCATCTCTTTAGCTACCTGCCTGTTTATTTATCTTCTATTTCAAAGCTTCTGCTGCATAACTACGAAGCATAAGAACTGATCTTGTTAAGCTGAAAGGCTGCACGTCATCTTTAGATGTCTAAACTGATGTTATGCAACTTTCTCCATCTTAGTTTGCAAGGCAGGTTATCTTTGGAAGAGAAAATTAACAATTTAAACCTCTAGAGTGTTTCCGAGAGATACTGCACGATAAATCTGGCACACGCGATTGAAGTACATTTTGTCAGTCATAAGCTCCAAGGAAGCTGACTGTGGTATGAGTGGTTCTTACCCCACTTTTCCTGTGCTCTCTGTAGGCACTGACATTCACAAGACCCCCCAAAGAGCAGAAAAATAGGAAGGGGAAATCAACATAAAATGACAATTATCTTAGCTCCTCCACACTTTATAATAGAGCAGAAGTAATTAATTCTCTCAGGAATCTTGCTTTGTTGACGTGATAAAAGAGGAGCCTGGCAGTGATGTGGCACAAAATCAAAATAACTCTGCAAATCATGCATTTTCCACGAGATTTCAAAATCAAAATAACTCTGCAATCATAATTTTCACTTTCACACTGCAAAATCATGGCATCTTTCTCCTGTGATAATGATAATTTATATAGAGGACGCAGCATCACTGCGTTTCAGAGAAACTCTAGTCTGTGGAAAGGAAAGGTAAAAGAAATTCCCCCTGTTCTCATGTCTCGGAATAAATGCCGTACCTGGGAATCTGTGCAACTCCAGCCTTTGCTCTGCAATCGAAAAGGAAGTCTCTTGGGTGAAGAGCTACCCAGTGAATCCCTTGCAGCACTGATAATTACGCCATTCTCACTGCTTGCTTAATCTATTTGAATCCAGAGGTGGGTTAAGCCACTTCCTGACCATTAAAGTAAACTACATGGGTAAATACTGCTGTCACTAAGGGGTGTGATGAAGCTTAACTACACCAACATCTTAACCTCAGTTCAGTGCAACCCCAGCTATTCCATCACAGTTCATAAATGCGATTGCAGGTCCATCTTTTGATTCAGCAATTTAATAACTTCGAGTGCTGTCAGTACAGCTTTGAAAAATGGCTCCTATAAAATGTAACAGCCTCAATCAGATTGTAAAAGATTCACCCACTGAAGATTCTTCCATTTCGACTATAATGAATTAATGTTGAGCTATGTAGAAGTTCAAGTGTCATTTAAACTAATGTGAATCTACTGCAACTTTAAATTTTAACTGGACTATGACCAAGAATTTACTGGGAACATCAGCTTCAATTTTAGTGATTTTTCATGTAAATATGAATTGCAGATTTTACTGGTTTTCTTTTGTTTTAACAGTGAAGAGCCAAGCAGGGAAGATATTTAGAAAACAACATATTTTGAGGCTTAGCTGCTATTTTGACTTTGGAACAGTACATGTCTATAATGGTGCACTGCTATCCAACACAACATTTGTAGGAGTTTTTATGTATTTAAGGAACATGTCACATTATTGGGCTGTATGTAGCAACAAATCATGTTGCCCAACTAAATTCAGGCTGCCTCTCACCCCCTCTTAAAAATGGGCAAAGAGAAGGGGTAAGTGTTGGCTGACATGGCATACACAAGCTGCAATACAAGCCCACATTAATATTGGGAAAATGGGACTTGTTGCTGACTGCATGTCATTGCAAATTAAGGAGATACACAAATAGGCATTAAAATGACAAAACATAATGATACGAGAACTCATATTCAGACAATTTGTAAAGAGGTGTTTCATATCTAGGGGTGCAATGATCACAGAACTGGTTTCTTTCCAAGAAGTCTGTCATTTCAGCACAGCCATTATTTATCAGTTGGAGTTCGGAGCGACTGCTACTTTTTTATTTGAAAATGTCAAGATTTTTCAGACATTAAATCCATATTCACAGGTTATTTTAATTCTTGGAGACCACAAACTCCCGAAATAGGGCTAAAAGACATGCTTTGATGTTTAATGTGCTTCTGGGAAACTACAAATAGGGTTTAGTACCTCTTTCCCTCTCTTTCGCTCAATACCTGACTTCCTTTTGTGTGTCTGTTTTATTCTTTTGTTGCTGTCACCATTTGCTCCCCACAGAATAAATACCTTATTCTTTTGTTAAGCTTACATTTAATTAAAATGTACAGGATTTGTGCAGTAAACTCGAATGAAACAAATAAAACAAGGGCCCCCTCTCTTGAAGGCATACGTTGTGAATGAAAAATGTCATTACAGACTAAAAAATTTTGCAGTAAACAGGGCCTACAGAGAGAAGTTTCCCCCGTAATGACATCCATAAAATACACAAATGGCACTTTTAGTACCATCCTGAATATGGCATTTTCTGTGCTCTACACACAATCTAAATGGTTTGATCATAGAGCATAATACTCCATTGGGTTTATAGAACAATCAATGTTCCATAAAATGATGTATTTATCCAATAGTAGGCTCAGCAGTTACTGGTGTATGACATTGTAGGACACTGGCTTTGTACTGTTCAGCAGCACACATGCTGGCTGTAAAACTTATCTAACACTACTTCAACAACTTCATCTCATCTGTGTCAAGTAATTTGTTGAAGCCTCAGCTCGGTTTAAAAAAACTTGTAATAAAAATTCATAGAATTTTCAGGAGAATGAAAGCGGGTGACAATGGAAAGGTCACATTGTGTCTCCACGCGAGGGGTCAGGGGCCACCGGCGCTTCTAAAACAGCAAGTAGATTTCATGCATCGCGTAGCAGGTAAAGACGGCTCTGAAGGGACGCAGCTCCGAGCGAGGCGCCGCGACGCCGCTCCTTGCGCCACCGGCACCCGCGGCAGCCGCGGCCCTCCCGGCCCCGGGAGCTCCCAGTGGGCAGCACCCCAGGGCGCGTGCGGCGGGGAGCGTTGGGTGGACACCGCAAGGGCAAACCCGGCATTACCCCCTCCAGGACACTCTCGGGAGAGCTCCTTCCTTCCTGGCTCCTTCCTGGCTCGCAGGACAGCAACACCTACTCCTTCATCAGCATTCCTTCATACTTCAGTCTCCAGGGACATTATTTATCCACAAATACTAATATTGGATATCTTCTAAGATGCAATGATTATTCGATAAAGCACGTACAAAGAAGGACCTTTTGATGCTATTAAATACAATCTCCAAGGAATTTAAATGACATACGTACATATAAATGACACATATTGTCCATCATTAACAGTCAAGACAAACCGTTCCCACCAAATGAAGTAGCAAGTGAGTCTTGTATTTTGAAAGTTGCTTACTGATAGGAAAATATTTTGAATAGTACAATCTATAAGTAAGTCCACTGTTCAGATTCATAAAGGAATAATTCAGACTCTGATGGAGTGCTAAATTTCTGCATTTCTTTTTTCCTTCTTTGTTGATCATCACTTCCATTAATTAAGTGCAGCCTAAGAATTGGTGCCTAATATCATCACTTTGGAATTTTCCTTGATTTCGGGACATCACAATAATGTACTAGTTTTCATATATTCATCTCTGCTCCTTAACAAGGAACTCTTTTCCTCTTGCAAGGTTTTTATCTAGAAGCAATACACAGGCCAACATTTTCAAGACCAGCTACTTAGGCTGGTAAAGAAAAGCAATTGAGAAGGCTTGTTCTTGTCTTCTACTGATGGACAGAAAATGGGATGAATCATTGGTTAGAAACCAGAATGAATAGAAGTGGTAGAGCAAATCAGCAAACCAAAAAGACTCTGTCAGAAGTGTTATGTCCGCAAAGGCATCTGTAAAGCAGTGCTAGTAAGCAAAGATACAGGGCAATTAACAGCTTTCTAAGAGACCTAAAAGAAACCCATTATTGACACTAGATATTTAAATCTGAAGATATCAGTACAATAAGCTTTTTCTTCCCGGAGCTATTACTGTAAAAATAAAATTAAGAAAAATAATTTCCAAATAATGCTAACTGTTCATTTTATACTTAAAAATCCAGTAATATGAGGTCTAAGGCTCAAAATCAAAATATCCTTGGCTTCTAGCTCTGTCCTTAACCAGTCCATCACGTTTGGAAACTCCAAGGTCTTCCAAGAACTGCTTCACAAAAGGATGAAGTTTTAACCTTTCAGTAGCTTACGCAAAGAAGGAAATGTCCTTCTAACTTCCTTAATATGTAAATGGAAGTATTTACATATTTTTTTTTCTTTTGAAAACCAGACTAAAATTTCCTGCTTGTTACTTTTACCTCTCATAGCTTGGAGGACTATTTCAACAGCAACAATAAATAAACAAGAAAAAAAAAAATCACCAAAATAAATAGCAGAGCAATTTGGTTCAGGTGTTTAGGCAGTTTGTTTGGTTTGGTTCAGTTTCCCTCCAGTGCCTAATTAACCTTTAGGAAAAGGATTTCTTCGAGAAAAAAATCAGGTTTTCTTTGCCTGCACTCAAGGTCAAAAGTAACACTCCATAGCCTAGTGTAAGTGAAGCTATGCAAACAAAAGCTATACTTCCCCAAAATTCCACTGATCATGATAAATATGTGGCACGAGAAAGAGTGGAGTTTTACAACACCATAACCTTGACTTTATTATTTTCTGTACCACTTTTTCGCTTTTTGCAATTTTCCATTTTACCCATTTGCCTCTGTGCAAGGTTTATAATCTCAAGCCCTACTTCTGATCAAAAACCACACTGTAGTATATACAGCCATTACTTGTAGGGACAAGCCGTGTTGGGAATGTGTTCAGATTATTTTAGCTGGCTCTTCCAGTGTGACAGCAGCCAGGAACAAGGATGTGCGCCTGCCTGCGCATTTCTTTGCAGCTTCATGGCTGCAACAGCTTGTAGGGCTGCACTAGTCCTCAGTTTGGGAACAACTGAGCATCAATGCTCCTCCTTTGCCGTAACCCTCTCAGGGCAACTGGGAAACGCGTTTGTAACACTTCTACACCAGAATTCAGATTTTTAGAGGTACGAGCTATATCTTGGTCATACTGGAGAATTCAGTTTCCTAGGCAGATAGAGTATATAACAATATGAAAAATAATGTAAAAGATAATATGAAAAAATAAGAAAACAAGCCACAAGCACTGATCATAAGAGAATTTATCTGGGTTTTTAAAATAGGTCTCATCCCAGACAGTAATTAGTTTGTTATGAAGAAGTAACAAAACACTTTTTGTTATTATTATCTCAGTAAGGGCTTTTGTTTTTCATGAATATATACATTTGGACCCTGCTCTTATAAACATTTATTTATCAAGAGTACTGCTTGCTGCCATAGTTAGCCTCAATAGTCTCAAAGGGACTAAACATGGTAGCTTGCATTATGCACTGTGTTTGCATAATCAGGCCCTTGGGATTAACAATTCCGAAATGGACTAGTCCTTTCCGACATTTGATGTACATATATGCACTAAAAAGAAGCGACACTTGTAAGGGATTTATAAAAGGAAACATCTTTTTTTTTTTTTTAAATGATCAAGCAGAAATTATATTCTTCCGTACATCCACCAAATATGGATATTTGCATTTACTTATTTATTTATTCTGATTTATGCACCCATTCAGGAAAAAGGAGCACCTGTCCTTTGCTTCAGGGTGTATCTCAACACATTGGAAAAGCAGAGCAGATCTTAGGGAGGGTGCTTGGGAATAACTAGAAACAGAGAGTTTCCTTAGTTATTTTTGCTAGTTAAGATAACAGAAGCTACCATTTACAACATGATAGTCATATCTGTATTTCATTTATGAATTCAACTATGTTGCAGTGTATATTCATATCTTCCAGAGTAAATTACAGGAAATAACCATTTGTCTTCATTGTAGACACTTTTGTATGTATAGTAGAAAACAAACCTCTATTCAATAACTGCACAGAGGCACCATTAAAATCAAATTTACAGTAAACAGAACCTGCAGCTGGGGTAAAACACTAACTGTTAGTATTTTAATTATCAGCGAAGCTTTTGGAGGTCTAACATCTGCTCATAGCCAAATGACAGCAGCTGCTTGCGTACACTTAAAACAATGTGAATTTCTTCTGCAAATATTAAAATGAACTCTATGTTCTGTGCTCATTGTAGCCACATTCCTATTAAGCTGCTTGAGTCTATAAGGCACATTGAACTTCTTTCTGGTGGCAAATTCACAGAGGGCTGACCTCTTCAAAAGAATGAGAGGCGAAGACAGCAGAAATACTTGAGTCTGTAAATTGAAAATGTTTAGAGACAGTAGTGGAGGTCACCCTCTGCCAAGACGTTGCCGGTAAATGCTAACAAATCTCCGTGCTGAGTTCTGATCACTGTGCACCACCGTAACTCCAAGGACAGGGCTTCTCAGCATGCGAGAGGCAGGAAGCTACGGAATGGGGTACAGCAAAGGCTAAGTTCATCAGATAAGGAGAAGCAATTAACGCACTTATCTTTAGCTTTATCTCATTGGATAAGCATACTGTTTCAATCAAAGCACCTGAGGAATGAGCATATTCTGTTTTACAGACTTCATCAAAGTCCTACTGGAGTGAGCACTGATTCAGATGATTAGAAGTAATAATCTGCCTGGAAGGGGGAGCTATGCTGGCACAAAGTGCGATCAGCTGACACTGCTGAAGAGGGCAACCCACAAAACTCAACTCTTCTGCTCTTTACTGGGATGCTGACATACAGTCCGTACACTCCTGTCCATCTTTTACCTGCCGGAAATATAGGCAAGGAACCAAAGGAGTAATGAACAGCTGCTCAAATGGTAGTGGTTGGTAGGGTGTGAGAGAGGGAGCATTGCAACCAGTTTCAGAAGTAAATAAGGAGGTAATAACTGTCTAAATAAGCAGGTTTTAATGTTTTTCCTTATAACTGCATTTAACTCATAACTGGATCAATGGAGAAAGAGCCAGTTCTTTGCTTCACATATATCACCAGTGGCTAATAATATTTATATATATTTTCATAATAGATTTAAAGCTGGAAAGGAACACAGTGATCATTTAGTCTGAAAGCTGTAGGTCTTGCCACCTTTAAAAAAATGATTAGACCCTTCACTTGCATATATGTAACTACAACACAGGATCAACCACCAGGATAGCTGTGCCCTGACTGGTACCTGGCATAAGATAAAAAAAGGGAATTAATTATCAAGGCAGCTGCTGAGGTCTTGACGTTGGAGATAGATAGAAAATTTCCCACCCCAGAGGTCAATCTCAGTGCAATGAATCCAACTACTTATGTGAAAGATAGAACAGGACTCATTACAGGTGGCCTCAACAGCACAAAGGCCTTCCCACTCCACTTGTCCCACATTTCCTTCTGAATACTGATGTCACCAAGGCCTATAATGCCTAAAATTGTGGTCTTCAAGAAGAATGTTGATTTTTCAGATCATATAAATGTTGCCATTTCAGTTCAGAGTGTCACAGGCTCAGCAATAACTACAGGCTTATTTAAGTGCCGTGAAGCAGAGCAGAGTGGGATGGGAAGTAGGGGCTGTGGAGACGAGTAAGTCTCTTGCACCACCATCACGGGTCAAGTCTGTGACAGAGCCTTCTTTCCATGATTCACCTCTGCTGAAGGATGGAAGCGGTGTGTTTGCAGCATATCTTCAGAGGAAGAGCTGTTCATATCATTGACCCTTCTACTGACAGAAATATATTTTCAGTGCTACTGATACAGTGGTGCTTAAATGAGCTGTCTTCCAGCTTCAGTGTTAGAAAGCACCAGGCTGACCGTAGATAAAACAAGACAGAAGACACCGGAGGTGGTGCATGCAGAGCCATCCCTGAACGCTGCTGACGTCGGAATTGCTAAGATGGTGTGTCATGGAAAGCACAAAATAAATTATTGCACTGCAGCTCTGTATAAGCAATCCAAAGCTTATTCCAGTTGTTTCCAGTCAGCCGCAAAGTTGTGCTTCCTAGATCTGAATAATCTTCATGTTACATTGTCAGTAAAACTATTGAAACAGTGAGTTTGAAATAGGAATCAATGTTTTCAGGTGGAATATACAGCTAATACTAAACTGGGAGGAAGTGTTAACATTATTAAACAGAAAAACAGGACATAAATAAATACAGAAATAACCACATAAGATTCCACTTGCACCAATGCACATAAATACTTATGGAGCAAATAAATATTCAAAAATGACATTCAATAAGAGATAACGTCCCATAAGAATTGTAATGCTGAAGAAATCTCTGGGATGATAGTGGGCATCGAATTAGATGCAAGTTTATGAAGTGATACACCAGGAAAAGGAAGCAAGCCAAAGCAGCACTTCCTAATTGCACACTCAAAGGTATCCTGTCTCCTGCAGATTGCTTGGGTACAGCCACAACTGAATTATGTCTGGACCTCTCTCATGGAGAGATACTGACTACAGAATATTCAAAGTAAAACAAAGTGAAATCAACATTATTAGAGGGGTGACTCAAATGAAATATTGAAGGTTTAAATACATGTGTTATGGCCACAACAATCTAGTTTTTTTGACCTGAATGCTGAAGCGATGGAGGAGAATCTCTGCTCCTTTCGGGTGGGCACAACCTGATTTAAACAGTGTAACAGTAAAAAATACAAACATTATTGCTGGAAGAAATTTGGGTGTAGTGACTAACAGAAACCCTGTTCACCCACCTGGGCCCTGCAGCCGCCAGGCTGAGGAAGCCCCTGTGGTGAAACGAGTTGACCGGGCAGTAGTTAGGGTATAGCTGGACCTGAGTCCTAATGAAAAATCTATCCCATTACAGAGCAGCTCAGCGAAACGTTGCCCATCATCCTGCAGTAACTAATTGGTTAAATTCTGCCAACAGCTCTGTTCTGAACTAAAGTTCACCCAAGACTGTGGCGCCTTGAGTCTTAAATCGCTGAAGAATTTGTAATGACTGTCAATCACACAAAGCACGAGGACTATTCAAATATGGACTGGTAAACAAACCCTGCTATCCTGTCATTAGCCCTTTTTTAATTTCTTCTTCCTGAGGCTCAATTTGGACTAGAAAAAAAACAGTATTTTAAAACTTATTAGGGATCACATTTATCTAATATATTTTAAATGCCACTTAGCTCTTACTTTTGATAGCACTTTTCAAAGATTTATTATGTATCTGTCTACAACTGATGCCAAATGATGTTTAAAAGCATGTTAATTAAATGATGCCAAATGATTTAAAAACACCATAGTTCCTAGTGTACTTATCCGTAACATGTTGCACAATCCATCTACATTAGTGAATGCACTTATTATTCTATCCTTACAGAGGAACTGCTACAACACTGTTAGTGGTAACATATGGGGGCCTCGAGCACTATTACTATTGTTGGAACTTAGTTCATATTTTTCAGAGCAGCAGAAAAACTTCAGAGGAAAGTATGATCATTTTTGTGAAAGCTGTGAAGCTATTTATGTATGACAGGATAGAGATCAGATTACACCCCCCCACCCTACCTCCAAAAAAGAAAAGCAGCCTGAGAAATCTAAAACTAAATACCCAAATGATGTGATTTTCAAAAATGTTTGGAAACTAACAGCTCCTGCTTATATTTGTGTTAAGGTATTCTTATCTCATTTTTTAACTACCTTCTACTTTTTTCATATGCTTTCATTTAAGGAACTGACAGTTTCCTAACTCCTAGAGCATATTGGCACAGTGCACAGGAGGAAGCATAACTCTGTGACTTCAAAGATGTGCAGACTAAGGAGCTCCTGAGCAGCCAGCGCCATCCTGGGTGGACGCAGCCATTAGGAGTCGCAGGCAGAACTTACGTAGAGATACAAGCTCTTACACGTAAGATGTGGGCATCTCGCACAGAGATTTCATACCAATACCCTAGCGTACAAGTTCCAGTGCTTCAAAACAGAGCAAGGGTCTCCGTTCCTTCTGGGGTGTCCTTGAGCACCCCTGTCACACTGCTTAGGTGCTTCCACTGAAATAAAAAGGCTCTGAAGCTGTCTTTATCATATTATTTTCTTCACCAAAAGAAAATACACATATCAAAATGTATGTAGATAGAAGGCAATACCAGTAAATTAGGCGGAGTCCAAAGGGTCCAGAAGAATCCAACAGTTTCAAAGAAGGTCAAAAATAATACATATATTTTTTTCATGTGTTCTCTTTCACAATACAGTGAATTTTATGCAAGTGTTTTTTGGATATGTGTATCTAGAGCTAACTTTTTATTAGAATAATAAAAATTATTATTCTATTTTTGCAGACAGAGAGAGGCAAAGCAACACAAAGTGCACTGCTGGGGTCACGCAAGAATTCTCAGGTGTCCCGAGTCATTGCTTAGAAGAACCTCGTTGTCAGCTCATGGAGTTGAGGTGCTCCATTTACCCATGTGAAGCCCTAGGCATGTCACTGCAATTGTCCCGATGGAGCCCTGCCAATGAATCAGCCTTACATCCACGAGCAGAGAGGAGAGCAGTGTCCATGCATCCTGCAGTGAGGAATGCCGTGCTGCAGTCTCTGCTGAGGTGGTCGTCGGTGCCCACGGACACCACCTGCAATCATGGAATTTTATGAGATGGAAACCGGGTCATTATGAAAAAGACCGAGAGCACCAGCTCATCTCGCAGACGTCTGCTGGCACTTCTAACCAGCATGATTCACACAGGTAAGGAAGGGCCTGTAGTCAGGGTTTGGGAGATTTAGTGTACAGCTAATACTGAGAAGAGGCTTAAATGCTTTACTAAGTAGAAGCCTCAGCCTCCAGTCTGAGATGTATTTAAAACAGAGACTTCTGGTTTAAATGGGCCAAATCAGAACTGCTTGTCCTCAGGGAAGGGCAGTCACAAAGGTAGCTTAAAAGAACTTTTACACTGGGCCAAATGATTCTCTTTTTGGCTCAAATAGCCTAAAAGATTTAGGCTGGTCCTAGCTATGCTAAGGGACTGTATGAATGCATTCAAATGTGTATATTCAAATACATACAAATACATATATACATACTTATATATACAAATGTATTATTCAAATGTCTAACCCCTTTTGAATTATCACCTAATCTAGTAAATGAGCAATAACATTTCTTTTAAAGGGTTAAAATAAATTATACATTAACTATATATTTTTATAGTTCAGTAAATATTTAATCAGAAGTGCCATATATATTTTTTGGCTATACTTAAGAGAATAGTATGGAAAAATGTTGATAATCCTCACCCAGTAGGCCTATAGGGGTATTTATACATTTGCACTCTCTAACAATGATTTGCAAACTTTCCAGTCTTGTCACTGGTAGCTTTTACAAACACCTGCACTTCAGAGAGTGCAGTCTACTTACAAACACGGAAGGAAAACCTGTTCTTGAAGCACTGGAAAAAGTACACTGCAACTTTTCCAGACATCAAGCAGTGGAGCAATTTGGAACTCCACATTCACCCAGCTCCCACTGAAGATGACCCTTTCATGCTGAATTTATACATTCCCTCTTTAAAAAAAGAGCAAGCAAAAATCCAGGCTGACAAACAGAGCATTTAGCAGGAGGGCTAAAACACCAGATGACACCATGCTGTGGTGCTCTGTGTGCTGGGTGCACTTCTTGGTGCCTGCACACTCAGCAGAAGGTGCTGATTAAACCTCCACTGCCCTCGGTGTTAGGAAACCTGCTTATCCGAGAGACTTCCCTTCTCCTCACGCACCCGGCCGGCACGCTCACTCTGTGGTCTCCGGCCTTCCGCAGCTCCCTGCGTAGGGCTGTTTCCATGACAAAGATACAGTCCCTCTCAGTCAGTGCATCACAACCTTCCCGAGCACCTCTCCGGCTGTGCACACACTCACACTCACACTTGTGTGTCCCATCACACACAAAAAAGGCAGAACAAAAGCCCCCCGCCCCTACAGAAATTATATTGTAGATATGTAGATTAATGGGCTGATTCTGGCATCTCACTTCAAATGGATTTACAGCCACCGTGTTTAGCCCTGTGTGGTTTCAAATAGAATTACTTCTGATGAATTTGAATGCAAATTCACAAAGCATTAAAACAAACCATGTTTAAACTCGTTGGTTCATCAGATGCAAATACTGTGCATTAAGCAGGGAATACCCATTCACGAAAATAATGAAAACTGACACCAATATAATAAAATCATCACAGGTTTATGGATTCTGGGACTTAAACAAGCCATACTCTTGCTTCTCCTAACTGATTAAAAACTTCTTTGCAGTTTATGTTTGATCTGCAATTCAAAAACAAATTACTTGCGTCTTTGAGCCCAGAACCTCGGCAAACTGCTCGGATGTTCCAACTCGGAGCTGCGTGGGGAGAGGGCTGCGGAAGGAGGGAAGGCCGTGGGGGCAGGGACGCGGCTGCGAGCGAGCAGCGCGGGAGCGGAGGTGCGCGGGTGAACGGCGGCCCGCAGGCTCTGCGGCCGCACGAGCAGCGCTGCGCGGAACAAAAGGCAGTGACGATGGCACTGGGCACTTCTGTTTTGTAAAGCGGGCACCGACGGGTCTGTCGCACCGTGCGCGTCATTTTTGTCAAACCTGAACCACCTCCGCTTTGCGTTGTGCAAGGGGCTTAAGTGCAGGGGGGCAATGTATTGCCAATTATTTCTGGGATTGTCCTGCAGCGAGCCAGTAAAAATGCGTGCAGCCATGTTCCAGCTGATAAAGGAGATGTGCAGAGCTGCATCTAAACGGTATATACAACGTGGTTCTTCCATTAATCCCCACTGTCCAATTACCATGAACAAGTTTTCATTTTCAGCTAGATGACAACAGTCTAGCCTCAAAGTTTTCAGTAAAATCATTGTATCTAGGTATTAAATTCTTCTCGTAATGATCACATTTAAACCAACAAAACATTCCTCACTGAGGCATGTACTGCTGATAACGCACTATTTTGCTGCTCAATCAATGCAGTATAAAAAGTTCTTTGCTGCATCATGATCTACTCCAATTTGTGTATAAATTGCACTTGTAATAAAAGGAAATGTAATGCCATTTTACTTAAATAACAGTTCCAGAGCAGTTTGGAGATAATGTAGCTAACATACAATAAAAAAATGAGGGGAATTGCAATAGCTCTTACTCAGAATCACTGTTTTTCTTTTTTCTTTTTAATCAATTCACACCAACATTAACTATTTCAAAACAAAGTACATGGAGTTTTACGGGTTGGGTTGGTCTGAGGGCAGTTTGTTTTGCAGTGCTCAGGTGCCTTTTCCATTCCATCTGGATGTGCAGCAAATAAACACCAGGAAGCCCAGCCTCCAAAGTAACCTCTTCCATCACTTCAACCAGTCACCCCAAGAAAGCTCTGACTTTTGAGGACAGAGATATTAAGTGAAAATATCCAACTAACGCTCATATCCTTGTGCATTTTCAAATGTGACTGTCTCAAATTGGATACCCAAGTCCATAGAGGCCTTAGGCATTCATATAAGGCAACATTCAACAGTTCTAACAATGAAGCTGACGTTGGTGCACAGGGAATTTTAGAAGCAATCCAGTACCCAATGACTCAGCTTTAAAAAACCCTTCCTGGCTGGCTAGTAGATCAAGAATTTTCCATTTGTACGGCAACCCTGCAATTTATACCTACAACTTTGCTATCCATCTGCAATGTTCGGTGGTTAAGAGTAAAATCATGGCCACATTCAGATCATGGGCTAAATTCCCATTGCTTCACAATATATTTAATAAAATAAAAAAGGTTCTATTTATCCTTTACCACTTAATAGCAGTACTCTGAGATCTATCCTGCCTTCCAGTAGGCTTTTAGGATGCTGGGTATAAGCTATGCAAGTCCTGAGTCACCTGGGATGGTGACTGTGTCAAAGACTGTTGCTCTTCTCAGGCCATGCTATGTGACTGCTGCTAGCAGCAATTCTTGGGATAGACTTGCTTTGTAACAGAGAGAGAGAGATGTCTGTCACATTTTCTTATTGATTCTGAAACTGCTCCTAAAAATGGACCAAAATAGCTTTTGATTACAGGTATTCTTCTGAGAACCACAAGGCAGGTGAAGAGTTCTTGTTTTTTTCCTCGTGGTTTATTGGCTGAGTTCTTGAGTGCTGCTGAGAAGCTGCTGTAGCATTAATTTAATTTTCGCTAGTTGAAGTGATGTATCAAGATAGCCTGGCTTTAGGAGCTGCTGAATGTCAGCACAAACTGAACCTCACTGTGCATCTTCTTTTTTTTTCAGCAGTGTGTGAGGAGGGGAGAAAGACAGCATTACAGCCCACCTTAATATGTATTGGAATAAATATCCTGGCATGCAGTGCATTCCGCAGTAAGTACCAGTCTGAACACTCAGATGTACAATTAGGACTTCGTATATGGGCATTTAGTTTAGAAAGTGAGTCTCATAGCACATATATATCTAGGGTTACCCACATAAAGCCCCACTCCGATTTTAAAAGCTGCTTGTCACTGATGTGCAATTTTGAAGCAAAAAGTGGCATGTTTGGTGTTCTCATTTGCATGACAATACCCAGAATGCTCTAACTCACAGCTATTTCATGGGAGGGCTGATGCGTTCAAGCTTTGAAAAGAAACCCAAATCATGTGGGTATACTGGTTACATTGGTTTTTGTTTTCTTTTTTTTTTAAGGTTCATGCTTGATAGTTAGAAATGATAAAATGGCCAGTCATTACAGATAACTAACCTGTGCCTCATCAGCATCTATCAGAAATCAGAATTACAGCTGGTAGCTTGGCTAGAGCCTAGCACATTCACTGATCGCTGATCAGCTGATTCCTCCGTGCGTCTGCTTTAAGTGTTGACATCAGTCATCAAGGTTTCTGTGAGGAGCTGTCACAATACATTAGCTTTAAATTAGAAAATCTAAGCAGCCTACAAAGATTGGATAGAGAATAAGAAGAGAGTTGATCAAAATGGACTTTGCTCATCTCTTGCCCTTTTCTCCTCTCTCACAGTTTGTTACGTAAAACACCGGCACTACGTTGGCTTCCACTGCAGTAGGGAGTATCACAGACTGCTCTATTGTGTGGATCTCACTGCTGAGAAGCTGTAACACTAATTGTCAGTTTCCTGTGATCAAAGTAATTTGGTTAAATAATTGGTTTACATTTACTATATTTTATTTGCCTCACAAAAATAAACGTTACAACAAAAGATCATCATCAGAGGAGGGAACACAACGGTGACAATACCAATATGGTGCCAACATATGGAGCAATATGTGTGTTTTGTGTGTATAAACAGTGACGTGAAGCTCCAGCTTTCTGCAGAACAAAGGTTTACACCTGAGTTAACGGAGTCTTACGATAGGAGCGTGCCCACGTGTGCCGATAACAGGTGAGGATGCGGCAGTCTGCGCTGCACTGAAAACTCCCTGGCCGCTAGATTTCGCCCCTGAAATCAATTCTTATTTTAAAGAACACTTCTAAAATACTGATTAACTGGTGATCACTTACTTATTACTTTTTCTTGATAAATGATGGCCTTTCCTGTTTTCTATTTATCAGTTACGTTAGGTCTGCGCTCCCACATGAAACAATGGCTTTTCTCCACTGGAAATCAGGTTGATGACATCACGATAACCCTCCAAGCCATTCTTAGTTTTTCAGGTTTTTTCTCCTCTCCTTTATTTTATATAATATATGGATTTGACCACAATTTTTACAGCTCCTCCCTGGATGCAGAGAGGGAACGCAGTAACTAAGTGCCTGCAGCGCTCGACAGAAGCTGTTTCCTTTAACCTCCCTCTAGACTACCAGGCGTGAAGAACGGCTGCAACATTTTTCTTTAGCCACCAGAGAAACTCTTTTTCTTTTTTTCAAAGCGTGTCTAGAACAGCTTCACTCAGGACCCGCCGTCGACGGACTTTGCTCAAAATTCTGCCAAATGGCTTAAATTCAAAAGTAATTAAAGGCCTCTAAACAAGGAGTAAGTCAAGGGAGAGGCTTCACACCGACTAATGATGGCACTCGGTGATGCCACAGCTGTGACTCAGGAGAAGCTTTCCTGATGCGGGTTCAGAGCTGCTAATTGTGACTTATAACGGTATTTTGAAGGGTGTCTCTTGAAAAGGGGTGTCTCATGGGGAGCGTGCTTGGGGAACAAGCGCTGGCCGCATTGTGTGAAGGATGAGGTGGTGGCTTTAGCCCAGCACCGCTGCGGTCACCGCACGGTCAGGGAGCAAAGGCAGCGACATAGAGTGAGCGCATGTGACGGGCATCGCCACTCTGCTCTAGCTCATGTGTGGTTACTCTGCTAACTCCAGTAAGTAGCAAACTCTGAAAAGGGCAGAAAAAAGACTTTTAGAGGACAAATCTGATTGCTGTTTTCCCAGCGTCCTGATTTTGAGTAATTTTGCACATCTTAATACCGCTATTGGAGTCAGAAGGTCTACATACTTGTTTAATTACGTTTGGCTGTACTCGCAGGATTTAGCCACTAGTACCTAAGGTCATATCCTTACCTGGTTACCTGAAATAAATGGAGCGATGTTGATTTCCATCAGTCCTTAGACGCTCTTCTGCTAGCATCTAGGACACACTTTGCCTGTAAAGCCTTAAATTAAACTAACTGAGAATGCACAGGACTATACTGAATTTTATGCATTTGCAGTAAAACCTGTATGCATTTGACAGTCATTTACAGGAAAAAAAATGCAATGCTTCTACAACAGATTAGAACCTGTAATTTGCTTTTTTTCTTTGTCTGTTTGGAGTTTAAATGGAAACAAACCTTTACAGTATAGAATTGGCTTAAGGTCACCTGTCTACAAGGGATTACTGTGTAGTTCCTTTCATATTTTTCCCCCTACTAGTTTGAGGGACAAAAGGGCAGCAGTACCCTGAGGGCTTTTTCAAATAACCTCTTTAGCAAATAAAGTCATACCCTATGTATAGAGGCCATTTCATCCCAGTCCCATGGGCTGCCTGTAGGGTAAAATACTGATTTTTTCTGGCACATGTCAGTGAAAGTGAAAAAGAGGACCACTACTTACAGGGAGTCAAATGCTGAGTGAAAGAATGTGAATTTCCTTAATATGCTAATATGAAACACTGTAGATTGAAGCCAAAGACACTAGCTCTAAGCATACCAGAGAAATGCAAGAATACATTTATGTGAACCATGCAGATTCAAACACCAACTGATTTACTGTGGTTGGAAAACTCAACAGATTTAGCTTATCTGAAATCTTAAACAGACAAACAAAACGTTTTCTCCGGGGGAAATAAATAAAATAAAATTAGGCCTTTTCTTTATGAATGTAATCTTAAGACTGTAAACTGTATCGACTCAAAATTACCATCAACATCTCTGAAACCAGGTGTTGAGAAGGAATCTGTTATGCTTTTATAAATTACTATTATTATTGTTGTTATTATTGCTGTATTTGCTGCAGCCTGCTTCAGTAATTGGTTAAAAGATAACGTGCAAATCCCCAAACTTTCAAGTATTCATAAGGTATAAAAAAAGGTTTTAAAACAAATGATTTGACAGCTGCAAATGCAGGATAACACCTAGTTACATTATAGAAACAGTGTGGATAATTACTTTTTTCAAAAGGAAAGACTCCATGGACCAAGGTCCTGTCTGAATTTCCCTGCAGCTCAGTTAATGTGCAGTAATACAAATCCTGTTGTCACCTCAACCTAAGTCTTTTTATCATCTATACATCAGTAAGAATGATGAGAGACGTCCCATGATTCTAACAGTCTTCCTTTGAAGGATCCACATGTTAATTACTGCACTAATTATGGTTTTTGAATAACCAAATGAAGTAAGCAGTCTATGGGAGGTACAGGCATAAACGTAAGACTGAGAAAATACTAGTTACTGAAGTCATCAGTGTAAACTGACACATTGAACATGCTTAAAAGAAGTAAAAGAAGTAGATTTTAAAAGACAAGCATCTTCAATAATTAGGGTTCCATACAGGAAAAAGAAATGTTATTTCTTAATGGCAAGTGCATTTAAACTGTTATCTAAGGATCTGAAGGTAAGCCTGCTTAATTCACTGCTTCTTCTTTTGTTATTAGGAAAACATAATTGTTCCAAATAATTAGCACTAGAGTACATCACAAGCTGACAACAAAATTATAGAAATCTTCATATTCAGATCCGTCTAGCTGGCTATTAGGAACAGTTTCTGATCATAACCCATTAGTTGAAGTGCTGTGAGTTCTTGATTGCCACCAAATAACCTCAGATATCTGCCTAAGTTAACAGCCTCTATTTATTCAGAGTTTTCTTGACAGTAAAAATTGCTTACGATTTTTACAGCTGCCACACAAAAGAACAGTATCAGATGTGCGTACTTGGAAGAAGATTAGGTGATAAAATAATTGAAATGTGGATTTTAGACACAGTTTTAACTCCTAACTTTCTAAATGAGAAACAGCTAAGGGATTCCCATTTGTACAACGGTAATATTGCCTTTCGCCTTTATTAAAAATGAAAATGGACACACTCCAAATCTTTCCAGTTGTGATGTCCATGTTAATTAAAATAAGATTTTTTGGAGTGATTTTTTAAAATATTTTTTGACATAACAACCCTACTGCAGTCCTTTATTTCCATTTAGCACTGAGGAATCAACAGTAAAAAGACTCCTCTGTATCTTATACCTAAAACCTTATTTTGGGGACTTTCTTGTGAATAATGGCAGACCATAAACTGCTCTCAATTATTTTCTTAAAAAAACAACTGGTGTGGATAGCACCACAGCAAAAGAGAGAGGAAAGTGTGGCATCTTTTAAAAGGCATTGAAAAATATGTCTCCAGACAGAAATCACTGCCATAACCCCCAACAGGGAAAAAAACCTCAAACAAATCCATACCCACATAAAAAGAAGGGAGGTGTATTCTCTGAGTTAGTTACCCAGCTACAGTGAGTGGATTATTGATAATGCAATACTGAGAAAATGAAAACTTGTTTAAATTTCCAGTCTAATACTTTAGTTATCTATAATGCTATTTGAAGCTTCTTTCAAAATGTTTTTTTTTTTTTTTGGTGATAATAGCTTGGTTTATAAACCTACAAAGCTCTCTGTCAAATCCCATGAGGGATAACTTTGATTACTATAATAATTAATGATGCTGGATAGTAATATGGATTTTGTGTTAAGATTTGAGTTTGAAGTTAATTAGTCTTCACATTATGATTTCCTGATTAATTACAGATATTTAGTTACAAAGAGAGATGTTAATTATTAATCTGAAAAATCATCTAGTGTAATTAACTAAAACTTTGACGTCAGTTACCACTCTCCTTGTGTGTAACTTCTAAGGTGCCAGTTGCATGGAGAGAGGCATGGGCCTTCCCCAGAAGGTAGAAAAATCCCCCTGCTATCTTTTTTGTGTATATAGCACTGTGAACAAATTTTACTCTTAATTTGTCAGGACAAGCCACCCACTTTGAAGCCGGACAGTAACTTAATTCTTGTCAAGGTACTGATCTTTCATCACTTATTCTTACAATATGCCTCATCTTATCACAGCAAAATGTGCTACAGAAGAAATTCCACTCTGAGCCTTAACTTGGTGTACTCCTGAAATCACGTCTTAACCTCCGCGCTGCAGTGTTCTCCTGACTGATGGGCTTTGTCAGCTCCCATGTTAAACTCAGGAATGAGCTCCACTGCTGCCTCACATGGCTGTATTTTCCAGCAGCAGCAGCAGCCTTCTGCAATGCCAGGAAAATATGAGAGAAGGACTACTAATTAATGCCATAATTCAGATAGAATTTGAAATCACCTTTAAAAAAAAAAAAATCACCTGACTGCTCTTTTTTTTCTTTCATCTGCAAAGAACAAATCTCACTGTTATTGTAAAGGGGAGGGGAATGTGATTAAGAAAAAGGGTTAAACCAAAAAGCATCAGCAGCACACCAATGTCCTGGAATTTACCCTAGTAACACAGACTCCGAACAGGGATCTGTTTACATTATCTCTAGATCATCTTGACAATATTTATTCTCTATTTACCTAAATGAGGCAATATGATGATATTTATTGCTCAGAATGGCTAAATATAGACTTTTCCTGAGCACTCAGTACCATAGTGGGAGGTTTTGCTCTAATCTACATCTTTAAACTGACAAGCTGGAGCATTCCTAATGAATGCCTCTTTTCATCTGGATGTCTGTGTGTATTTGACAGTATAAATATTTAGCAATATCGGAGTCAGCTTGTGATTTTACCCAGATGGACTGATTGATGCCTTGGCTTGACGTTGCCAAAGACAATCCATGTAGTTATATAAGCAATTTCCCTCTTACTTCCTAAGAAGCAATTAGGTGGCCAAAGGCAGCAACCCAAAAATAGTGAGAATACTTCTGGTATCAGCTGACAACTCTGAGGGATAAATAAAATATGGTACTTAAATTATTACCACTTTACTTTCATGAATCATGGGATTAAAGCTTTCACTTCTAAAGTACATATAAATTGCAGGGTTTCTTATGTCTGTAATTTGCAAGAATCTAAGTTAAAATACCAGCTAATCAGTCAACTCACATTCACCTTGGGAAAAGTACCACCCTTCCTTGTCATTTTTGTAAATTGCATGCCTAAGCACCAATGTTATTTGCAGAGGGGAAAAAAAAGCTTGTTGTCAATAACATATATTGCAGTCTAGTTAAAACAACATTTGTTAAGGTTTAATCGCAAATGTAATCTGCTTTTAAAGTTTAGACAGAACGCTCAGAGAAATTCAAGGGACAGATAATAAATCATTTCCCCCTGTCTTGGGTGTGAACATGGTAGGCTGTATTCTTGCAGGTGTGCCTCCTGTTTTCCCCTGTGTGTTGCAGACTCTCCTTGTTTTGTTTTGTTTTGTTTTTTTCCCCATAAACAGTTCAAACTGCAATAGCTAAGAAGGAAGAATTTGTTATTATGTGTTTTTTGAGCGACATAAGCTGTACTTTTCATGTAATTAGAGATACCCAATAATTTCATTCTGTGTATATCTTCGGCATACACTTTGAAATTCATCATGTGTCTATGCACAAAATTGTGGCATTGAGAAGTTTTAGCTAAATTTCATGCACACACATACAAAAATATATGAATAAAAAAAGCCAGGTACTGAATGTCAGCTTTATATTAGCTATGCACTGTTTGTCCGTGTCAGTTGTACATGGTGTAAGATGCCTGCAATGATTATGTCATGTGCTTTTATGCATGTTAATGCTCTGGGGGGATAAACCAGTCGCACATTATTTTTGGCAACAGTAAAATTCACAAATCTCAACTCTGTTGTTGATGCCACCCTCCCCCCACACGCACACCTTTGCTTTCTTTGTTTTCTATTAACTCACCCTAGTCTTTGTATAACCCATGCAATAACCCAGGAGAAAGGGCAAGGAAGACATTATTCTTCTTGACACTAATACCTATAGATCCTATTCTGCAGCGATACCTCTCCTTATCGCAAGGTATCTCGGCGAGCAGAATTCTCAAAACTCAAGAGCTGGCATTGCTAATATACTCCCCGGGCAAGGGGGATGCGATGCCCACCGGTAATCAGAGGCAGACAACAAGGTTTCGCGGGGACGGGCTGTCTACTCGCAACGTACAGTGGCTGTAAGAGCCCTGCACATCGGCTATGGTACGCACTTCAGCAAGGCAGTCTCTGACTTACCTTTCTTTTATTATTATTATTATTCTGTGACCAGCTAGGTGCCAAGTAAAAATAAATGTATGCTGTTTTGTATTTATTGGATTTGATTAGTAATAAATTTGTTATTGACCAGATACAGAGTGCGAGGGCCTGCGGCACAATCCAATGGTCTCTACTCACTTGATCATTACGCCTCGCACTTTCAGTCAAGCTGTACTGAATTGTGCTACTCTGTTTTGCTTCTGAATTGTCTGGTTGGAGGATGAAGGGGAGGAAGGGGAAAGGCACTATTTCCTAATGAGAAAACTGGGAAAGGAAGGGAAAACTGTTTCTTTAAACGTAAAGATCGCTATGGTACCAAGGGAAATGTTGCGATGCTGCGTGCTGTGCATGGTACAATGCGTGGCACAGGTTGACGTGAGAAATGGCTAGGTCCAATAAGGCAAAGTTTAGAATAAACTGCATTGTTTTACAAAATATGTCATCAGGAAAAATGCATTAACTCTAATCAGCCAAAATGGTGTGATTCATTGCTTAATTTCAGGGTACCAGGCTATAAATTATATCAGGCCTGCCACAACTAATTTTTGCAGTGGCATACTACATGAAAAATGAAATGTCCAAGTGGCTACAAGTGAAAAGCTTCCATCTTTCTTCCACAGCTGAATATTACTTACTCTAATGATGTATAATAGCCTGCAACTACACTTAACCTGTGCATTAAATGGCAGCACAAACTGTTTACCTAGAGTTATGAAGAAGAAAACAGCAAATCAAGCAAAGGAATCTAGAGTGTGTACATTAACCTCCCACATGCCAACATAATTGTCCCCTACAGATGATGTATAACACTGACTCCAAATCATACTTATTTTTTTTTTCATTACACATAATAGCTTATGCTTCAAGTATCAAAAATGTCAAAGCAGGTGTGATAAATTGATGCCAAAATGTACCTAATTAATAAGTCTGATGATGTTTAAATTAAAACAGATGTTGGTTATGTTGTTAACAGAACAGCAGCTAGTAAAAATAATTGTACCCTATATGTCTAAAAATACAGGTATTGTTAAAATGAGCAAACAAAACAAAACCATGTCATATTCCAACAATATAAAATGGTTAGTAAGCTTTTTGGTGGTGAAAATGTTAATTTCTGTACAAATATCTAACAACAGATGAAAGTAATTATTCACATCAACAGTACTAGCAATAAGCCCTTGTTAAAAAATCCATAGCTGGACTTTACACGGATTTCACTTTCACCCGTGATACTTCCCTGTACTACATTAAAACTGCCTCTCAGATACTTGTAAAACCATGTGCTATTATTCCCTTACAAAAAACAAGGTGAATTCTTTCTTCCAATTTTAAAAAAAAAAAAAAAAAAAAAAAAAAAAAAAAAACCTCTAGGGAGTTTGTGAATATGATGAATAATGTTCGATTACCAGAAGTATCATATAGATACTATAAACAGGTCTAATTTCAACAAAAAAGCTGTATTTTATAGTCTATATTTCAAAACTAGCTTTGAACAATACATTAAGAATCATGATATTTACAATCTTGGTTTTTTTTCTTTCTTTCTTTCATGGAAAATAATTGTTTATCACTTTGCTGCTCTTAAAAATATTGTATCCAAGGAGAATCAATTGACAGAAACCCTGATGACAAAAAAATCTCTCGTTCTGCAGCAAGTTTGGGAGAATCTGATTAGGTCTCATGCTGCAATAGTAGGTATTCCGCTTTTGCCAAAGGGCCAGCTATTATTATTAACATCATTTGTCTGAATCATTACTCTGCACCTTGGTTCAGCAAACACTATGAAGATGGCATGGTAATAAATGACCGCAGGATTCTTTCCTGCTTCGGCCTGTTTTTATCTGCCACCTCTCTACCGTCAGCTCCATCTTTCTGAACCTCTCTGAATCCCCAAAAGGGACGGGGCGTCTATTTGTTTTCCACTAGGTTACCACTCTGTCTATTGTTGTTTGCACTAAAGGGTACGAATTCAATTCATTCTTGTGACATAAAAGCACTGATACAGTAAATTTTTCGCCCAAGAGAAAACACAAACAAAGTTGCTGAATATGGGCTAAGATGTGAAGTACTAGTACGTACGTGGAAGAGCTTTCGGAGATGGGCTTGCTCACTGAATCTTGTTATTTTTTTCCTCACTACCATCTGGACAATTTATAGGAGCATTCCAAACTTACGCTAGCCCTTCCAAACTGGTAGTTTTTGCAAAACAGGGATTGCATAGGAGGGGTTAAATAATATATGCTGTCATGGCTGAACGTACCTTAACGTAAGCAAGAGAAGAAACAAAGCCCCCAAAGGTAAAATAACCAACGGGTGGCTACGAGATCAAGTAATCCACCGTGCCCGGGCTAAGAGCATTTAGGGAATGCTAGGTGAGAGCCCAGTGAAAATAACAAATAACCATGCAGAAAAGATGGAAAGGAAGACTAATAAGAGAATCAGAATGTAAGGGGACTACAGGGCATCGGCAGAACTATTTTTTTCAGCATACTGAAACCCACACAAATTAGTTTGTCTTTATTCATACCTAAACATGGGAGAAAATAATGAATCTGCCATCTAAATGAATCAATCAAAGCTGAGCAGACTGGGGAGAGTGTCTGATGTCTGCACTGCAAAATAAAAAAAATAGCCTTATAGAGATGAAACGAGTCTCTTTTATTAAAAAGTATTAAACTTGCATATTTTTCTCTGCAAAAAGAATTATTAAGCATTGGAAAATATGCATAAGGACCACACAGCTCTAAGATTTTGCAGAAGGAAATGTCTGATCTAAGATTCCTTCCCTTTGTAATACCATAAAACAGATTATATGAGATGCTCCATTCACAAAAGTAAATTTCAGTGTCCCAATATATGTAAATGTAACAGGCTTGGGGGGTGGATTTAACTTATGTAAATGCAGTTTTAAAGCATGCTTAGTACTGGCTTTTTATTGCCAAGGGCAACTTGTTTTCCCAAACACACTATAAAAGAGTGTTAACCTTGTTAAACCCTACAGGAAATGGCCAAGTACTATCCTTGTCCAAATATTATAGAACACTTACTTTGAAATAAAACCCCTAAATCTGAAAGGCTGGAAGCGCACCCCAAGCCCAAGAGGCTGCATGGTGCCTTCCGTACCATACTGCTCTACATCCCTGCCAGAAGTTAAGAAGTTATCACTTGGAAATCACTGGCTAATCTAGCTTGTGCTAAGATGGATTTTTAATGAAAGTTTAATGAATGATAAATACTTGTTTCTTGATAAATGTTTAATTATGCCAATAATTACCAACTGCTGAAAACTACTGTTGTGTTAATAATGGCATTTTAGTACACAAGCAGTTTCATGAGTCATGATGCTGTTAAAGATCAGAATTCCATCTGTCTAATGCAAACTAGCAAAACAAAAGAAAAGTCTAATTAATATTTTGATGCATTTTCCCCATATACTTTAAAACTGATGTCCTTTTATGAAAGAATAAATCTACATACTTCCCTTTTGAGCGAGATGAAATAAATGTCTCAGAGCCATTATATTATTAATCATGACTACTATTTGAACCTAGAAACTGGAAGGAAAGAATAAATCAACACATGTAACATATTTAAGAACAATTCTGCTTACATTTTAGAGAAGGAGGGAATGGGCCACTATGGTAACAAGGAGATAGTTTTCACCTGAAATATTTTGGATCATTCTGGATCATAAATACCACGCTACTCTTCTTTAGGTTATCTGCAACTACCTTGTGTTATTTCTCCAGTGTTAAAAACCCCAGCAAACAGCAACCACCATGTCATAAAACCGATGGGTCAAGAAGCATCAAGTTGTCATGATCTCCTCCAATAGGACCAAATAAACCCTGGATCCCACCAAGCTTTAGAAATGCAAAGAACATAACCATATAAATATGTAATGAATCAACTAATTAAAAAAAAAAAAAGGAGAAAAGGTTCCTGCTTTGAAAACCAGGCAATTCACTTGTTTATTCCAGGATCCCTCTTAGCTTCAAAGTCACTCCCGTATTCACTACATTCAAAATACTGCTCAAGTTTCTGCTGCCCACAGAGGGCTGACTTTCACAGGCAGAGTGAATTTTACTTAGTGGTGTATATTCAGAGTCAACCACTGCTGGCTTTCCTAGTACAAACTGTCTGTGCAATAGTGAGCCCAGCCCTACCTAGCTTAGTCTGTAAAATGTTTTGAGATTGTCTCGTCTAAAAGTTGCTGTGGCTCTAGCAAAATATTTTCTGGAGCGCCCTGCCTCCCACATACTTGCCCAACACTGGTGGAGCCTCGTCGGGGATCCTGGTGACGTGCTGATGCCCTGGGCGTGCTGCTGCGTGCGGGATGCCGATGGGAGCCCCGGTCACGCCAAGACAGCAGTGCAGCCCTGTGACCTGCACCGTGAGCCAGTCTCCTCTCGGAGATGGGTTGGCCCTCCGCCTAAGTCACAGGCACACTCTATGGGTCTGGTCCAAACACCACCAAAATACATGGAACATTTACCCAGAGGTTTCCATGAATTTTCAATTAAGCTCTGTCTAGAATGCTAGGGCTGCATCTATTACATTGGGAGCAAATGTAAATCGCTGTAGTCACGCTCATCTGTAAGGAAGTACTGCAAAGAATGTCAGCTGACAGCTTGTTTATTATTATTGAACAGATACATTAATTCAACAAAAACACCTTCACCTGTGAGATTCAAAATATAAACAGGGTCATATTGCTCTATGAAATAGCACACTTGGAAAAAAAAAAAGTCATTTGTTTTTTGAGGTGAAAATTAAGCTTTTATATTTGAAATACAACTTCTTCACTGCATCAACTCTGATATTATCATAAATTTTGCATCAGGATATTTAAAAGGAGCTTTGCTCCTTAAGTTTTGCATCAAGCACTTTATAACTGCCAAGTTTTTATTTCATTTTGAACATAGTCAAAATTTAAATTTCAATGGACCTATGTACTAGCCTTCTTTTTTTCATAGCAAAAACTGGATAAAATCTATTATACTCTTGTACTAACTGTAGGTTCAGCTAGCAGACCCCATAGACAGTTTCCACTTCTTATATCTACAACTAAATGACATAACTTTGTTTTTGTCCATAAATGTAAAGTTATTTTTAGATTATATAACTCTTACATTTATGTAGTCTTTGCATCAGAAGGTGTAAAGGAGAAGTTTAACCTTTACTTGAGTATCTTACAGAATACTTTGAATCTATTTTTTGTAGTTTTGAGAATTGCCTGACATCTCTAATAGATTATTCAGAATACTCTTGCAGGCTGGCAGTTGTTCACACAAAAAGGCGTAAGACCACATAAACAGGCAATAAATGCACATACTGAACCAAGCAAACATTTTCACAGAGTATGAAAAAGGAGTTCTTTCTGCTGGAGAGAGAGGGATGCTGTCATGGATTAGTCAAGGGAGCACGTTAGCATCCATACAGCATCTGCAATGCAATACAGAAGTCAGTGCAGTGAAACAGAAAACAAACTCCCTCTTGACAAATGGTTGGTGGCTAATAGCACTTCCTTCATGAGATTAACTTAGCAGTGTGAAGAACAAATGCAAAGGTATAATAAAACATATATTGACAACTTTCCTGCTGTACAGTCATAGCTGGCTACCGCTCTAAGGTTATAAAAATCACCTTGATTCACAATAATGTACAATATCTACAGTTACAGCCTTTTAGTTGCTACAATATTGTGGTCAGTAATTCTTAGAACCTAAAGGCGGTAATTTATAGCTGCCATCCTTCTCAAGATTTTTCATTTTAAATATGTGAAAAACAGATTTCTCCTCGTACTACAAGAAATATTTAGGAATCAAACTAGTCAAAAACATAAGGAAACAAATCACTACAACGGACTCAAAAAATTTCCCAGACCTACGATAGGAGACAGATTCCAGTTCTATGCGATGGTGGGATGAGTACAAGTCCCACTGATTTCAGAATAAAGGACTCGTGTGCTCTTTGCAGGTCCTCCTGACAGAGAGGGCGTCAGATCAGCCAACCTTACCCAACAGCACTTATCCATAATTGTGAAAATATTAATTTTCCTAGTGAAGGCATACAGCAATTTGCAACCCATAGAGGTCTCAAAGATAGTCCTGTTCTAACTAACTTGCCTATGAAACTCTCATTCTGTTGCACGACTACAGTGAAGTTTATATAAAAAAAATGCTGGTACAAAATGAAATGTCAATTTTACTTCCATTGCCTGCTGCCTCCACCCTTGATTTGAAATTCTCTGCAGACGCAACAACTCTTAAAGCCAACAAACACAAAGCACACAGTGATTATTTCAGAAACACTAAATATATGCTACCTGTGATCACGGTCATGTTTTGCTTCTCAGTGCTTATAAGGCTAGATAACATACTCATGAAAGCTGACTGTGCCTGTAGTTGTTCTCACTACTGCTTGCATATGTGGAGCTATGCTGATTGGAGCTGAAAGGTGGAAGATTTCTCCTAAAAATATATGGAAGAGACAGCCATATATTAAAGCTTCACTCCACGTAAATGGAATGTCACTCTTCTATAACTACAGTCCACTATGATAATCCTCTTGGAATGCATTAATTATCATCCACCAGATAAGTGTCAAAAGCTACATTCCTCAAGGATTATCAATTCCCACCCAATTTCTACTGTAGCTGAATAAGGAAGAAGAAAAGTTAGTGGAAAAAGAAGTAGTATCAGTGACTCTTGGTCCTCCCATAGTTAGTCACTCCTCAGAATGAGAATATGGCCTTTCGAAGCAGTAAAGCCATTCCTGTAGCTTTGATCCCAACCACATAAGCAGAACATTGTAACTGGCAGTGCCATTGTAACTGTGTGAAAATATAAAAGGTTTTCCTATACATTCTCTCATTTTATAGCAACATTCTCCTTGTAGATATTCAGAGAAAGAAAGGAAAAGATTCATTATTAGCAGACTTCACTAAAGACATCAGAAACATGGAGTAACATTCCTTCCTTTTCAAGGAAGTTAAGGCATTTTTAACCATCACATGCTTTTATTCTATATATTTTTCTCTTTTTTTCTTTTTTTCCTCTCACTTTGCTTTTTCTGATGTGAAGACAATAGAACTTAAACAATTACGTATCCTAAAGACAAGGAATGAGACTAAAAACAAAATGCAAATAAAGCTTGGTTTTTGTGGAAGAAGTTACACACTCACACCGCTCCAAGTCTACCTAACCGTAAGCACAGCATGATGCTTTGTATAGGTTGCTGGTGGTATCTTACTACTGTTTTTAGGCAACGGTGTGTAAGTCTGCCCCCTGTGAAAAAAAAAAAGAATCTGTCCAACAGCAAAAAAAAAAGCAGTATACAACCCGTTGATGAAATTGCCCACATTGGACAGATCTGTGTTAGCCAAAATCACACCTTGCCCTGCGGGTCTCGCATTATGCACATGGCCTCACTAATCTAAGAGAGTGCCGCCAAGCAGGATGGCAGAATTCTTGATTCAAAGTAGGTTCCAGCGCCCAGGAAAGCTACCAGCGACTCTCTGCAGACTGCTTTTGCAATGAAACAATACCCCTGCACAGCCGTGAACAGGATCAGGACGTTTATACACTGTGATTATTCGGAGGGGCATCGTGTTGGGCCCTGTACAAACAGCTGAGCAGAGACAGGCCCTCATCCATCCACAGGACTTGCTGTCTAAAGACACAATGAGAGTAAACTAATAGTAGTGAAAGCGTAACATCGAACACCTCGCAGAGATGGTCACAATAGCCAAGGAATAAAGGTCTTTTATTCCCCAAACTAGGACATTTTAAGCCATTATGGATATTGACTTTTTCCTACATTTGTTGCTATCACTATGGGGCACCATGCAGGTGGAAAGGCAGTGCAATTTTTCAGATGAGACACTTCTGGCAGATTCTTGTAGAACATTTTCCAAAAATAAGGGTGTCCTGGTAAAATTCCAATGTTTTTAGTTGCATTATGCTTATCTGGGTTTCCTCTGCAGTTTAAACTGGAAATGGCATTAGTCATGTAACGTTGCTCTCTGCTAAAGCACCCTACACACTGCACCACTGCAGCTCATTGTCTGCAGGGAGTGAGGGTGCCGGGAGCTGGGGCAAGTTTATGGCAGGTTCCAATATCCTTTGAGATAAAACATGTTATACAAGTACTAAAGCATCAGAGTAAATTTGGAATTGCTGAGGTAAGTGGAATGCTCAATTGCAAGACACATTCCTTGTTTCTTCCTGGTTAGGACTAGTCAATATTTAGCATGAGGCACCTACAGATCCGAAACCAGTCTGATTCTTCCCCACCTGGTACAACAGTAATAGCAAATCTCTCCATTACCGCTTAAATAGGAAGAGATTCCACACTCTGGCTGTTTAGTAGGGCTTTTAAAATGAAAACTTTGGGACATCTGCGGGTGCCTTGTATTATATTAACACATGCACCTCACTGTCTCCTGTCTTAACAGTGTGTTGTCACGTTTGCAGTTTGGGCAAGACAGAATTGCTCATCTTCCCCTCGCAGCCCATCTGGTTTCTCCCAAGCTGCTCAGGCGACAACACTCTAAAGAAAAAGCGATGTTATCAGGGGCACGTACCAATATATATCACATATTGCAGCATGTTTTGTCATTTACAATGCATCATAAAAAGTTACATTGCATCTGACCTACAACATGATGTAATGTAAAATGACATGCTTACATTGAACAACATTACATTACTCAAAACTCTGAATTTAAAGAAATAAGCATAGGGGGTTCTTTTTATTTATTTAGAATGCTATAAATTCCGAAAGACATTAAGTCAGCCAAGAGAAAGGGGGAGGTGAAGTAGCTAAATATTTAACTGCATGGCTGCTTAGGCACTTGCTAATGCCATTTATTACAAACAAAAAGAATTAAATAATATTCTATGAAATCTGTATTGTACATCTTTAATATTAAATACAACAGATGACATAATCATAATACTAGTAACTTCCAAGGTGTAGAACTGCAGTCAATTTTCTTCCTGTTTTACCACTAAAAAGTGCAACGATCAAGCCATAAAAACGTATTTTAAACATTTCTGTTGGATTTTTAACAGCGCAAGTAAAAAGTAGAGCCCTCTATACATTCCACAGATCTGCTTTTTAAGAATCAACATGGTGCACACCATGTGAACTGTCACATTAATAACCCTATGCTGATATTCAAATTTTCTGTCTTAAGCTAAAGAAAGATTGAATACCCTGCTGTTGTGTGGCCAAGATTGAAGAGGTGTCTCACTGACATTGTTCAAAGTTTATGAAAATATATGAATGCTCAAATGTCATTGGCTTTGCGCCTCCAACAGACTGTGGTTTTATGAGAAATCAGTCTTTTAATCAAAATGATTGAATACCTTAAGGTCGAATCCAAAGATATCAGTTAATATCTAGAAACGTGCTATTTCTGCAAATTTTGCCAAGCCGTACATATTGTGGTGCATTTTAAAGTGTTAATTTGTGCATTCCATATTGAAAATTGATCTTGAGTTTTAGCTTTTTGTCAAGCAAAAACATATGGTTACAAGCTCTATGCATTTTATGTGACGGCTGTTGAAGCTGTCACATGTGCAAACTTGATAACCGATGTGACACATACGCAAATAATTTGCTTGTTTAGTAACAATTCAAAGATTCATTATTCATGCAAAAACACGTTGCCTTTTTTTAAAATGATCAGATGGAAGTAGTCTTCATTTTGCACAGTCTAGTCTCATTGGTGTGCAAACACAGATAAAATAAAGCTGGGAACTAAGTGGTATTAAAACAAATCCGAGAATATGGGTATTTTCAGATAATTATTGAACCAGATGGTGTTTTTTGTTAATTCTGCCATCAGTCTGAGAACTTGATGTCTTACATCTGCACTTGGTAAAATAAATTTTGCCACTGACATTATTTCAGTTTTCTTAAAATATTTCAATCAGTTTTACACCAAGATTTGCAAACATCTGCCATTGTGCATGACTGTGGATGAAATTATTTGAAAAAATTCTGTTAAGAAAACACTTATCCTAAATTTAACTTAGACTTAGCACTACTTCTGTTAAATTGTCTGAATTACTATTTTGTGAATACTGTAAATAAAATGCTAATGCGCCAAAATAATTTTTACCTTCAAATTTGAGGGGAAGCATCTATATAAAACAAGGAAGCACTGGTTCAGTTGTGGATGCCATCTTGAGATTTTGCAATACTTTATTTTTTTTTTAATGTAGATCATTTGCACAAAATAAATGAGTATCTACTCGCCACCCTCTATAAGGACAGACAAATAAAAATAGTGGAATACGCAACCAATCTATTAAGATCTACTTTAAGTCATAAATATAGAAGTACAAACCAAATAGTTTTTTAATCTGATATCGACCCCCACAGAACTCCTCATAAACATTCTCGCTCAAGTATTGTACCTCATAAACAGATGTGCTCAATCACTTAACACAACTTTGACACTCTATATGGCTCTCAGATACTTCCTTTCAGTGATCTAAATCACAGCTTTTCTTGAAAATATAGCTATCACAGGCAATAAAATTGTATAACTGGCTTAACTTCTCCAGCGTTCCACTTCTGCAAATAATAATATCCCAAATAATCCACTTTTTCACGTATGATATAATAGATAAACTCCTCTCTTCCAAGTAAATGTACGCCATGTGATACAAATTGCACTCTAGCAACCATCCGACTAGTTTTGCAGGCACAGTAGGCAACAGCATTTTATTTACAACAAATACCATAATTGTGTGGATTTCTGGATTTGAATTTGATGTGCGGATTTGAATTCGGCAACAGCTGCAGTAAAATCCTGAACGCGTTCCCTGGCCGGCGAGGTTTCATTATCAGTGTTTTCCTGTGCCAGTTCCTGCGCGTGGCTCGCACAGGGGAGTGAGCTCGGCCTCGCGGGCCGCCGGGAGGTCTCCCATGAAGTACCATTCCCGACGTGTGGCTCATCCCCAGCCCTGGCCTCTCACTCTCTGCTCTGACGGGAGGCAGAAACAACCCTGCGCAAGGCTGTATTTAGGAGTAGCAACTCTTGGCAAAACAGCTGGGAACTGGGAATGGAGAAGCATCACCAGAGCTGATGGTTTAGATGTTGCATTTGCCACTTTTCAAGCCACGAGCAACCAAACGAGATAGTCTTAGGATCACAGACATTTCAGAGAGTCTCCTGAATAAAAGGCCTGGGACGCTCCATCTTCCTCACAAAACAGCAGAAAATATTACCTGTTCAAATACTTAAAATCAACTTCATCACTCATGTGGATTTTTTTTTCTAGGGTACAGAAGTCTATAGTTGTTGATGGTTTTTTTTTGTATTTTTTTATTAATCTTTTTATTAATCTTTATTAATCTTTTGAATCCCTCTCATAGCTTGAGCCATGCAAGCTGGATAGAAGTGATAGGAATAAATATATTTAAAAATATGTTCAGTATATTTTGAGGTAAATAACATTTTACCATCTCCAAGTGACTGATTTAAATATCTATATCTATGCATCGACAAAAAAGTTAATTTGCTGATATTAATTGAATACCTGTGCGTTATCAGACTGTTGCTATAAAATGTAAAAAAGACTGTAATATGAAATGTGTTTTTTTCCCTTTTATAGACTTGGCAAAGACCATCAGTTTATGGCCTGTTTCGTTTCTTACCAGTAGACAGCACAGAAAGTTATAAAACTAAAACAATTGCTTTCATTTATATCTCCTCCTGATTACTCTGATAGCTGAAATGTCTGAAGAAGTTCAGAATCTGTAAAGCCTGTCACATTATAGAAACATGTCTCTTTAAACGAAATGTGAAATTCCAGTAATTGAAGTGATAAATCTGCTGTTTTTGCTGGGGTACTTTTGATGAGAACTATAGTAGTAAATTAGAAATTATTCTCTGCTGTTATATCATGGTAAAAGCCTTTCCATTATCTGTTGTCAGTCACTTGGTATGGGCAAATAACTCAGTTGTCAATCTAACTGTGAAACCTTCAGTTCTGGGAATAATCAATAAAGAAAAAAAAACAAAAACTCTCTATTCTCTTTACAGAGTTCTTTAGACAACTTTAAGTTGCCTTTTTTTTCCCTTTTTATTTCTGCACATCTCATTTATTCACAGGTATATTCTATATCTTAGAATATTTCACTTTTTGTAACTAGTTATATGACAGCTTGTTTTCAAACAGCATCGAGAGTTACATTTCAATACCAGTAAGTAGATCTACCTATGTGTCTAAATGCCATTTTGCACACGATACAGACTTAATTAATTAGTAGCAACAACCACCTACATTTTCAGCTCTACTATTTATTAGTTAGTATTTCTATTTTAAAAGTCCATGATTTTCTGCTCTTCCACAAATTCATGTAATCACCATCTAAAAACCAGACCACATTGAATTTGAACAGCAACACAAAGAAGAACAAATATTTTATGCTATAAACTTGGGTTACAATCTAGCTAACAAAAGCCAAAGCAACTATTTCAACTGGTTATGAAGCAACAATAACCCTTTGTAAAAATGCAGCCCTGCTTGGAGCAAGAGCTGTGAAGAAGGAACTCAAGCAGTTCACAGCTCTGACACCGATTCACTTTGTGAACACAGTTTTATCACTTAATCTACCCCTTCTTTATTTCATCAATATGTAAAACAGAAAAAGAAGAAGTAAGAAATCAGACCATCAGAGGATATCTAAATAGGACATTTATTTCCTTTTGATTTTAGTATATAATGGGAATTGGTATCATTTGTGTAATTTGGATGCAAGTATAAATTCCAAATCCTGAAATTTTAGAAGTTTCAAATTCAACGTTCTGAATCAAGCCCAAGTCTTTTTTACATATTTTAAAGAGGAATAATTATTTGCAGCAAGGGATGAAAATTACTGTTTCAGTTGTGAGTCTGACCTTTTAGTATTAGAACAGGTGAACAAATTATGAACAAAGTATTCAAAACTTCAACTCAAATCATTCAATGAGAAGGAAAGAAAATACACACAAAAGCATGCTTAGCAATTTTCTGAGTAACTGCTTAGAATATTAATAATGCTTAATATATTTATGTATTTCACCTTGTATGCTTGAAAAAACAATCTTCTGCAGAATCACAGAATGGTTGGATGATCTAGAGATCATCCAGTCCAACCCCCCTGCTCCAGCAGGGACACCCAGAGCACGTGGCACAGGGTGGCATCTAGGCGGGTTTGGAAGCTCTCCAGAGAAGGAGACTCCACAGCCTCTCTGGGCAGCCTGTGCCAGGGCTCTGTCACCCTTACAGGAAAGAAGCTCTTCCTCACATGGAGGTGGAACTTCCTGGGTTTCAACTTGTACCCGTTACCCCTAGTCCTGTCACCAGCCACCACGGAGAAGACCCTGGTCCCATCTTTCCTGCATTCTCCCTTCATACTTGAACATATTGATTAGATCTCCTCTCAATCTTCTTTTCTCCAGGCTAAACAGGTCCAGCTCGCTTAGTCTTTCCTCATATGACAAATGCTCCAGTCCCTTCATCATCTTTGTCTCTCCATGCTGGACTGTAGGGAGACGCAGTTTTGGTTTGGGTGGTGCTCGATTAAGAACATCATTGTGATAACAGCAAGTATGGATGTACAGGGGGGTACCCCTGACCTATATGTGACCTCGGGCCTGGAGCATGCTCAGTCAGGCCGGCGGGCCTGACTGAGCGACTCATTACACGTGCCTGGAAGGCTCCAGAAGCCCGAGGGTGGGGGCCGGAGCTCCTGAAGGTGGGGGCCGGAGCATTCTGCCCCGGCTGACTGACCGCCCACCTACAGGGCTCCACCAACCACCGGGATCCTGGTAATTAGCATCTACCCAATCCTTTACCTCGCTCCTCCCTTTCTCTGCCCCTTTACCCTCGACATATAAACCCCTGTTCTTGTTGATCAAAGATGGTGGTTGACCCTGACTGCTGTGTGATTGTTTTGTCAACCGTCCCGGTGCTGAAGCCGGCCTGCAGGCGCACTTGGTGTGCTGAAGCCGCAGGTTGCTACCGGCGCACCTTGGCCGCGGTGCTAGAGCCAGGGATAGCGGACAGCGCAGCGTAACGGCCTCCTCAGCCTGGGAGGCTGCACAGGCCAACCCAGATGATAACCTCGGAGGGGCTCTTCCGGAGCAGCGTCACCCCTTCGGCCCGCGGTACGGAGGCGGAGGCAGGATCCTGAAGGTGAGCAGGCTGGTCCCCCGGGGGGGTAGCGACCATGCCGAGGGAGGGATTGCTTAGTCTTTCCTCACATGACAAATGCTGCAGCCCCTTAATCATCTTTGTCTCTACATGCTGGACCCTGTCTAGAAACTCCATGTCCCTCTTGTACTGGGGAGCCCAGAACTGCCCAATATTCCAGGTGTAGAGTATCGGGTGCAGTTCTTTATAAATATTGTAAAGCAAATTATAAAATCTATGTTGAATGAATATTTTTCTTTCCATAAAACACAGAAAAAGGGAGGAATTTGGAATTCCAGTCAAGACTGCACTAATAAAGCACAGCCAGTACACTGTGCTGAAAATATACCACCCTCCCTTAATATCTTGTGCGAACTCATGGAATTCCTCTCTACATTCTATTTCTGATGCTCGGTTTCCTCTCATTTATTTACAAGCAGGTCTACAATATTACTGCCACAACAGATGAGCCCCACCATGCAGAATTTCACAGGCGTAGATGGATGAAACATGGTGCTTTGGTGAGAGCATGATCCTACTAGAAATGACTCGTTCCAATCATCTACTGCGTTTTTGTGAATGTATATGTAATTTAATAAGCAAATGATAACTCAAGGCTAATCTTCAACAAAGTAGAGACTATGAAAGCCTCATTAGAGTCTCCAGAGTGTTTTTTATTTGTTCGTTGTTTATTTTTAAACGTTCTGGCATTTTCCTTGGCAGCAGGCGGGACGTGAGAAAGAGCAGATCGTGATTCCTCATCACCAGGTTCTCACTTGCTCAGGGTTAACGTAAACGTGCTGCCGGGTACAAGCAACATGAGGTCTTATACAGACAAGGAGGTGAGAAGGGGATCTTACACAGTCTCTCCTTTATTCATGCTCTCCTCCCTGCACCCTTACACATTGCCTGGCCTTCCATCACTTGCATCTTTCTCTTTCAGCAATCCCTTGTGTCCTTGCTTGCTTTGCATATTTTAGTAAACTTTACCCTGAAATTCATCAAGTTAAAATGAGATGCATCCAGTTACTCCACTGAAATTCATCTACTACAGCTATTCCTGGAACACAGGTATGCTTAATTTCCTTTAACCCATGTTTATACCAGTTCAGCTAGACATTGCAGATTGCTCAATCACTTAAAAAAAAAAAAAAGAGTAGAGAAAGGAAAGATCAAGAGGAAGTTTAAAATAAATAAAAGCAATGAGCATCACTGTACAGTGAAGAGATAGATCTGATATTTCTATAGAGGCTCAAATAAGAGAGAAACGACAGTTAGGTCTGGAGTGAAATGAATCATGGAGAGAAGCAATGAATTTCAAAAAGAAGACCAAATAGTAAGCAGAACAGAAGACTGAAACCTGGCCTGCCCAATCTCTGCCTGAAAGACAGTTTGGTTTGGCTCAGAAAGATCTGTCCCATCAAAATAAGGTTTTCTTACTAACTGGCTCCTGAATAAACTCTTACATCTAGAGCCTGTTGGTCAAGAAGTTTGATGGTCTCATTTAAATTATAACCTGCTTTCATTTACTTAATTTTTTTCTCTTCATATTGTCTGAGATATGTCATAAGAGAAAAGATAATCCCTATGCAAGTCGAATTCAGCAGAATGTTAGAAACTGGCATGTGTTTACCATGCACTGTTAAGAATGCACTCACAAATGAGACTGTAAAGACAGGTCAGAAAACAGAGAGCAGAATCACTAAAATTCATGTCTGCTGAGACTCTCTAGCTAAACTAATCTGCTGTACAAAATTTTTCTCTTCTAGAAATAATAACAGCCATGACACCGACAACAAAGCTCCCTTCCCGTAACAGCTCTCAGTGATTCTGTTCATATCCTAGTGGAGGGCTGAGCAGGTGTTAGTAGTATCACAGAGGAGCAACTGCCCAGCCTTGCTCCTGAGATGGTTGCACATGGTAATGTATTGAAAGAAAACCTGTTACTAAAGAAACATTTTCCACAGAAAGATCCTTAAGATAATGAAATGACTGTATCCTTATTTTGGAAATAACATAGCAACTTTCAAAACTAAAACATTTAAGTGTAGAACCGTAATTAACAAGGTAATCTGCACATATTCTCACACAAACAAATAAATCCTGCTTTCTGAAAAGCAGAAAACAGAAGAAATTATGGGGAAAAAAAATCAATGTCAAAATTTTAGTGTTTCTCCAGAGGTTGGAGCTGAGATAGAAGAGACACAATAAGATAATCTGTTATAGGACATTACATTTCAGTCAGCAACAGGCCGAGTTGGCAGCAGAGAGCATTATAATATTTGTAGCCAACAGTAACCCAAGGTAGCATTAAAATAGCTTTTAATGAGTCACATGCAAATGAGTGCTAGACTCATGGTTTGGCTTTGAAGAATACAGTTTGCAGTTATGTGTTAATAGTTGTTAAAATTCATATTCAATTTTAGTCTCTTTAGTACTAGTTGCCCCAGGAATTGGAGTTCTGATTCAGTTCAGCTCTCTTTCACATCAATGATTTTCTTTTTTTACCTTCATGTCCTAACTGGAAACATCCTTAAAGATGTAAATTTCTAAAGTAAAAGTTTTAATGTTAACTATTAAACTCTAGAGCAAGTAACAGGGAAAAACTGCAAACCTCATTCCTGATATTTTTAAGTTTTAAAAGTAAGTTTATGGTTGTTTTGAATGGTGTCTATGCAGGCACATAAAATTGCTTGATTAGGCTTCTTTCCTTTTTTTTTTATGGTGATTTATTGGATTTTAGCTTAGAAATAACATTAAGAAGATCAAGTCTAGTTTTCCTGACTTTGGCTAGAAGAGAATGGAAGAATATAGATGGGAAGAAAACCCTTGGGATCCACATATTTAAGATTACATCTGTCTATGCAAAGGCGGGCTGAAGAGTCAGTGTTCTGACAGAGGGATGTTTGAGGGTGATCTCCACAGATCATTAAAACTGAAATCTTACCAACTAGTGATTCAGGCTTAGGGTTCTGGTTCATAACAAAAATCACAATTTTACAAAACTGTTATTTTGTAATGTTATCCTGAGCTAACTGGAATCTTCTAAGAGAAGCCAGTTCCATCAGTTCCATGACTTTTTTTTTTTTAACATCCAAACTGTAGTAAAATTAGCTAAATTTGTAGCTAATTTGATCTTGTATGAGAAGAAAGAGTGGGTCAACATGGGTGCTTGACAAATGCTCACCAATTTCAAATTAAGGGTTTGAAACTTTCTTTTATGGAGATAGTGCAAACAGCAATGAACTTGTAGGTTAAGGCATTAGCTCTTCCTGTTTAAAACTTCACTGTATGCAACTCACAAGCCATCTCCACCAGTGAATTCATCTAGTCTATACCATTAAAACCTACTATACTTAAAATAAAAGCCCAAACTGTAACTTAGAGCTTCAAGTAGAAATTGCAGTATGTTGAATTGTACATTAGATAGATGTAGATTCTTACATGTATTTGGAAAATCTGTCCAAATCTATTTAATTGCTTACTGAAGAAGTTAGCACCTTCAGTTCTGCTCGGGACTTGAAAATATTCATGGATAATGGAGGTCAGACTCCCTTTACCTCTTCCCTGTATTTACTGCAGAGAAAATGGAGGGTCAATGATCTACCCATGCAATTTAAACCACACTATTTTAGGTAAGCTGTGACACTCCTCTCCTCTGAACAGGAGAGGGAACGTCCTCTGCCTGTGACCTATTTCTCCTGGCCTGAGCACTGACCACCACACAAGTCAGCATACAGGTATCTTCAAAATGCCTCTCTTAAATATCAACCTTCTCTAGCATGGTCTATTTACCCACCTGACACCGGAGCACCAAGCAGTCTAAGGCAGATCTACCTCCCAGAGGCATATTTGACCACATGTGTAAGGATGGGTAGTCAAATGTTACCAAATTAGACGTAACACTTTTTAGACATGTTTTGATTTTCTCCTGTCAATAACTAGCCTATTCCCATGCCACACTTAAAAGGAACTACTCCCTAAAAAGGAAAATGATGTCTGTTTTGAGTGAGTATTAGTAACTCAACTTCTCCCTTTTTTTTTTTTTTTCCTTATTTACTTTGGACACAAATGAAACAGTTCCTATTGACCACATTCATATTTTGTAGTGAACTGTGATGTTACAGTAATTATTATACCTACATACCAATATAGTAAATAGCTACTATCATTGGGTATCACTGTATCATTGATGATACAGTTTTGATATAGATTAATTGATACAGGTGAACAGGATCAGTTCCCTCAGTTACCTTTCAGGTTCTTTTAAAATGGAGGTACCATTCTATCAATTACACTAATAGTTCATATTTTAGAGTTATTTTCCCCTAAACATGCATGTTAGAAATCTTTTTATATGAAAGCCATTAAAGCACAAGATGTTAGCTTGAGGGAAATGTAGCCCATGTGCCTACAGAGTGATTCCAAACTTGAACTCTGATGATGCTTTTTCTACAAAACTACAGACTAGATGTCTAAGAGGGCACCTACTGCCATCCAGCTCAACAACAATACATTTTTGCACAGAATTTTAGATGTATATAACAAATTATATGCTAAGCATTTTTTTTTCAAAGCCATTACTTTTGTCTCCTAACACAAACATGCTCTACATTTTTTTTGACAAAAATGTATATCTATTGTCCTCTACAAATGCTTTTATTTCATAGGAAAGTATTTAAAATTATCCTTCCTTTAGAAGTAACCATCATTGCTACTATCTCACTTTTTGAGAGAAAAAATCCTAAATCCATAGAGAAAGCAGGAGAAATTCTGCAGATTTATTTATTTCTTCATAACTCCTTAGAAGAGAAGGAGTAAAAGAAAATGGAAAGCCAGCCAGCAGCAGGGCCCTTGCTTAGAAACATCCAGTTCTTGCCTCTGTGCTCAATACTTCAACATTTACTGCTGTTGCTGAATGAAAGTGACATCTATACATTTCAAGTAAGAGTTTTTGAATATTCAAATAAGCAACATGAAAAATCATCAAGAGCACTTACAGAAACCCTTTGATAACTGGGTTCAGTTGAGTACAAACAAGTAAGTTCAGAAACTAATATGACTTTCAGTGAGACTACCACAGGGGTATAGCAAGCTACGGAATTTAATAAGTTTTAATAGTGGAATAAAAACAAAAGCAAGACTAGAGAAAAACAGGACTCTTAGGAAGCTGCTATTTTCCCCTCTAGTTTGCTTCCAGGCCCCTCAATTTCAAAGCATGTTGTTCTATTTTAAGGATGCTTTCAGGTGCACTGAAGTGCACTTCGACAGATCCTTGAAGCACAACACGGGTTGAAATGAAGGTGCCTAAAGACATTAGTAATAGAAATCTCTGACACAGCACTGTAGATTATAAAATTACTTGATGCTTATTAGAAAGCATCATGTTAAGAGAACTCTGTTCATACAGACATATGAGAATGCATAATAAAAATGTTGTTAAAAGAATTCTGCACATGAAGTAGCAGTTTGGGGGAAGGGGAGGGCAAATGGGCAGATGAAGAAAGGGAGATTTTAATATATACAAACATACTCTAACCAGCAGCAGTAATACTTCTTCCACCACCCACTCCACAAAAAAAGCCCCCCAAGTAATACAAAAACAACACCCAAGTGCCCATTTATTTCATTATTAAGGTTAACTATGTGCTTTACCAGAAATATAAGTGAAGAAAAGCAACTAAAGCCATATTTTTTTTTCCTATTTAGCGCAACATTACAGAGAAATTGATTTCAGAAAAAAATTGAAAATTGTTATAAAAACGTACTTGCTTCTAGATGGGAATTTCTTAAGATTTAGGCCAAAAATGTTTTTAATAGTTAAGTCATAAATTCTCTCCTCTTAAGAAGATTTATAATGGAAGTACACACAGACCTTCAACTGTAGCAGAGCAAATGGTGACACGTCAATAAAGTTGGCAACTCTTTAATATAGCCTCTGGGATTTAGTTTTAAAGGAGAAGGAGGCTCTACCAGCTACAGGCAGCTGCGCTATTTTAAACTTCTGTTCTCTCCCACAGTTACTTTTCCATGGTAGAAACAGCAGAAATGGAGGGAGCACTCACTGTCCTAACTTGCAGGGCCCCATCCCAAGCAAGACTTGTGTATAAGGAAAGATAAATGTGTGTTCGTACAACTCATAACTGCCTGTCTTCTTTTTCTGTGATATTTTTGCAGTGGCATGATTAGGTGCAGTAGACAAATCCTTGTCATTTAGATGTATTATCCAGATGAGCGATAGTAGCCATGGAGTTCTGCTGGGCAGGAACTCCACCAAACAACTGTGGCCAAATAAACCCCAGAGCAGGCTGTTGGCAGACAGTTTGTAGTACAAAAAGTAGAAGATAATCATTCAAAAATCGCAGAATGCCCTGTATGCTACGGCAGGTACGGGAGATTGGCAGAGGGTAAGAGGATTTCACTGACTGCAGAGGCCTGTGATTTAGGCCTTCTGCAAAGCTTTACTATCAGAGCCCAGATAGGATGACAAATAATTCCCTGTTCCTAACTTAAGCAGCAAATGGAAGTATTAGGACAAAGTCTGCTAATTTTTCACCTTGCCAGACACTCGGGGCCTGACCCGGCTGCCCGGACGCTGGGGACGTGCGGGCACAGGGGGCAGGCGGGCAGCTCGAGCGCGAGCGGCCGCACGGGCCGCGTGCGAGCAACGGGACCGGCGCTGTGATGGGCGAGCTCAGGGCTCATTTTCAACAGACTGAGCGGTCACATGCAAATTGCTCTACATAAATCTCCAATTTCTTAAATATAACGGGAATTCTAATTTTCTGTGTAGAGGGAATATGGTAAATAGCATGAAGACTTAAATATTCTATTTAAAAAATGGATTGCTATTCCTGTAAACTTCCTATGTTCACAACAATTCCCACCCGAGTGGCATCTGTTAACCTGATTATAACATGCCATACTATAAGCTAAAAGTATTTTTCAAAATTATTACTCTTTTAATTGGAGTCTTTTACAACAGAAAGCTCTGCTAACATATTCTGTTTTTTCTGCAGAGAGATTCCCAACTATGGATATAAGAACTAATTTTAATTAGTGTCTTCTTGCAATGGGTAAAAGAGTGCCAGGTCCACAGGTGGGTCGGGTTTCATGTTCTGTGTGGCCAGCCAAGCAGACTACCACATTAGAAACACGGAATGACCAGTATCAGTCAGAAGGACACGGTCAGAAAGTGTAAGTAGCGAAAGAAAATGTGACTGTTGGATATGACAAATAACAGGGTAGAGGCTAAAAAGTGACCTGTAGTGAAGAAAGAAGGAACAGGGTAAAAATAAACCAGAATACGAAAAGGTGCAGAGTACAAGGAGGGAAAAAAAGAGTAAGAAAAAATGAACTGGAGATGAAGGAAGAAGGTAGAGGAAAAGGCTAAAGGAACTGCAAGAAGCAGGCAGAACATTCAATCAAGAGGAAAGGAACAGGAGGAAGAGCGCGAGAGGAAATTTTTAAAAAGTTGAAATGGAACCGGTGAAAGGAATAAGAAATAAACAGAGGGAAGTGACAAAGGTAAGAGGAACTATGAAGGCAAACATGACAGAAAAGAAGACTACTGTAAAGAAAAGAGGGGAAACAGTCTAAGGGTAGTTTTACAAGGAGTGCCTTAAGGAAGACTATAACAAATACACCAAGTGATCTGGGTTTTCTATCAGAAAAGTGTCCTTCTCATGGGAGTTTATTATCTGTTTTTTTTTTTTTTAAATAGAGTTAAAATAGAGGAAGTGAGAAATACTGGTGAAAGCTAAGCATAAGATACAAACTAAATGTAGTCTGATGTATTCATTCCTTTTCCTTCTAGAAGTCTTTTCAATACAGTTTACTGTTAAAAATATATATTAATTTATAAATTTAGGCTTTCTTCTTTTGGTTAATTTATTAAAAGCTCCTATTCAGTTAACAAAAAAAAAGCCAAGTTTGGGAGATGATCTGGACTTGAATTTGTTTCTCTGAACAGAAACTATAGATGTACAACAGCTTCAAGTAAAGTGGCAAGGCCTTTTGTCTTAAGGACAAGAAATGCAACAGAAACAAAATATAATAAAAAATGAAAATTCAGGTACAGGAATTATGTATTTCATACTGAATAATTATTTCTGTACTGCCCGTAAATCCTCTCTGGTAAGCTGTGCATCTAAAACTCATCGAACTGCCAAGGGGTAAACGCAGCTCCATCCATCACACAGCCACTTGACAAATACATTCCATAATAGAAGTTTATTTTTATGGGAGGCTGAATCAAGGACTTTCCCATGCATACAAAAACTTGTCAAAATTATTTATGAGTCTTGCTGAGACACACAATATGTCATATCAAACTCCTATTTTCCTTCCAAGCACAGACTGTCAATATCTCTGCTACTATCAATAATGTGGAACACCGCTGCTATAGGCCCTCAGGATTTTGAGGTCATTTGCCCATCCTAGCCTGCTGCCAGAAGCTGTCTCTAGCTGCAATGCAGCTGAGGAGAGGTGTATTTACAACCTCTACGAGGTGTAGTTAAGGTAAGCACTAGGGACTGCATTCAAAGGCTTTGCCAACATAAAATAAAATGGAAACATATGTTTGAAAAATTGCAGTTGATTATAGTGAGAGTTATGAAAATAATGAAAAAAATTCTGCTGGCCTCTTTCTAAATTAGAAAATCCTAAAGCTTACCAGCATTCTCTGGGATAATTAAACAAATAATCACTTTGGATGGATATGTTTGCACCCTTCTGAAAGGAAGCTCTGCGAAGGAAATCCCACCCATAAGAAAGCTATTATTACCCTGTTTGGCCAGAAATATAGTTTAAATCCCTTGAACTTTGTTAGTAGGGAAGAGAAACTGGTGAGGTACCGTGTTTATTTAACACAAGCCTGTTTCTTTCCAAAAAAACACAGCAAATCTTAAAGCAAACAGCAATGTCTTTGCTCGTGGGTCCAGGTCTCCTGTTCAGAATGCACTTGGCTTTCTGAAGGCCCTATCCCATGGCCCTATCCAGTCATGTCTGGTGCATCCCGGCTGTGCTCTCCCAGCTGGGTCTTCCTGCTGTTTATATCACAGGCGCTGAGCAAACATAACAGTATATACTGTTATACTGTGGGGGGTGGCAGCTGCCCATGTTCTGTGGCTGCACCAGCCTCACTGACACTTGGCAATAGTGTTTTGCAGTCCTTCCCTCCCCACATGGGACTGCCCATCTCCGGGCCGGCCCTGCTGCCTCCAGCGCTGCGGCCGCCTCTGGCTGCAGCTCCTCGACCCGGACGCTCCCGCCTGCACAGGTGCCTCCCCGAGCTCCCGCCCGGATCCCGACGCGGGAAGGCCAGGCTGGCCCTGCAGAGCCACCGCCGGTGTCTCACCGAGGTGGGGAGCGTGGCGGCAGGCTGTGCCTCGCCGCGGAGCTGCTGCTCTGCCCCACGCACAGCACCCAGGCACGAGGGGACGAGGGCATTTCCCTCCACACCTGGAAAAGGCCAGAACTGCTCTCTGAACACAGCTCTCCACAGTGCAGTGATGGTATTACAAAAACAAGCTTGTTTGGGCTTGTGGAAAGAAGACTCCATTGGAATACAAAGCCATGATTACTTCACCAGAACAATTAGACAAAAAAAGGGATCTCAATGGTGACAGAAAGCTCTGCAATTCCTCTGTAAACTGATGAAGGGCATGTAAGGGAAATGGGGGTTCTCGTCGATGGCAGGAGGGTCCTCTCCCTGCAAAGGCAATGTTACAGGTTGGTGGCAGCCCTATGGCTGGTGGCTGCAAGGCTGGGGAAAGCAGCGAGGCTTGCACTGTGCCAACCTGCAGCTGCCCTGCCGGGACCACAGCACGACCCAGGGGTAAACCAAGAAGAAGAATTCTTCAATGAAAGCGCATGGAGCTACTTTCTCATACTCAAAGGTTACAGCAGTGATGACACTGGGGGTATTACATGACTGGCTTTGAATGAGCTGGCCTGGGTATTGGAAAGGGTATTGGAAGGTATTGAAAGCACAGAAATCTGGGGCAAATTCACTGCACTGAGAAAACACGGCGATGTCGGGCAGCGGGGCTGCACTGCTCGCAGTACTGCAGCTAGCTCGCTCCTTCAGTGTGCCCGGGCGTGCCCTACTCCTGCGCCTACAGGAATTCTACCACCTCACAGACTACACTGCAAGTGCTATCTTAGAGCTTTACTAAAACAGAAATAAGAAATAATAGTAAATAAGGGAACTAGGCTACAGGATGAGTGTCAAACAAGAGCTAACAGAAAAAGATTTCCTAATAATTTTCAATTATTTTATTTTAATATAATTATTTTAATTATTTTAATTGCAGTAGAATAAGTTTGCATTGTCTTCTTTGTTTTTTGTTTTGTTTTTTGTTTATTTGTTTTTCTTTTGTCTGCCTCCAGAGAATTTCGAGAAGGCAACTGTTTATAGCCAAGCAAGAAATAAAAGCATTGGTGGTCTACATCCAAGCTTGACCAAAAGACACATTTTCAACACTTCTTAAAAAAATCTCGCTCTCTTAGGCATAGGGAAAAAAAGTTGTTTAACAATTTCTGTTAGTGCTTGAAAACTGTCAGGAATTTGAGGTCTTTTCTGTGGTACACTTTCCACATGACGTAGGTACAGGTGATTTTGTCCCTAACAGAAGCCATCATGCCCATTACTCTTTGAACATCACACTGCAAATGCGCCTCTTAGAAGGAGAAAAATATAATCCTATTGATTTTTCTGGGCCCTAAAATGTAATAATTTGAGATTATTTTCAGGCAACAAGAAGGCTTTATGACCTGACAGCGGATCACTTTCTTACACTTCACCACTGATGCCAATTACCAAAACCAGAATTCCAGCTCCTGTTAAAAGATATTTATAAACACAATTACTTACTTAAGTTTAATGTCCCTCTGGTAAATCATAGGCTGCTATTAAAGTGCTGTACTTATTGTACCCTTCTTGTCTCCTGAGATCGTGAGCACTGTGCCAAAAATGACTGAACAGGCAAGGAAGACTAACCACTATATTTTATACTTAGAGAGACAGCAGTAACTGATGCAAAGCAAATGTCCTTTTACTCATAACTGTTTTGCAACAATAAAAGAAGGAGATAAGTCAAAGATTAAAACACAGAGAGCCTGAGTCACCAATGACTTGCATCTCGAGTAACCATTTAACACTAGTGCAAAGTAAATGTAAAACAGTAACATTCTCACTTGGCAGCAATTTACATCATCTTTGCCCAGGTTTCAGAGACTGCACTAGAAGAGGGAGGGAGAGGAACGAGCTTGCTGCATTTATGCAAAGGCAAGACATTTTTTAAGAGAACTGCATGTTTAAACTTTCAGAGTATGTAATAATCATAAGTAGTTATTTTTGCACCATATACTTAATTATTTTGTTTAGAAATATGTGATGGAAATTAGATGGTTTGGTCTCTTCCACATACTTGTAAAGAATCACTGCATTACAGTTACCTTTTCGTAGAATTTCCAGGAAGGTAGGACACACTTCAAAGTGGTACCTTACAGTAGCTGTTCGTTTCCCTCTCACCTAGCTGTGCTTCATACCTGCAGTGTCCTTAAGCAAATGCTTTCCTTGTCGTTCTGTCAAACTAAGGAACTTTTTGTTAGCAACACCATAGGGCAGGAGATAACTATAGAGTTCTTTAATTGTTAGGCTCTTGTAAAGGCTGAGCCTGATCATTCACTGAATTGTTGAGTTGATGGGATTCGTGTAGCTGGTTATAAATTGATAATCTAAATTAATTCATTCAAGCAGAAATCGATTTTGCAACTCCTTGAGAGCTTGTAATAATGCTTACCTCCTACCGCTAGCTGCATTCTCCGTTTCATAAAGCTGGTCGGAAACAGCTGGATTCAGGTGACCTGCTAGCTCATTAAATCTGTTACATGTTCCTTCTGGTAAATGATATTAAGCTGAAATGTCCTTGCGTTGATTTTTTTTCCTTTAATTTTATGACAGAAATAACCTAATTTGTAACACAAAATAACAATCTCCTTGGATTACTTTGCCTTGTTAAAATATTTTATGCATTTTTCATTTACACGAAGGTAATGGAAAAACACTTAAACTATCTGTTATTTAAACCACAAGAGATATGTTGCTGAAAGTCTGATAGCCACAAAAATGATTGCCTCTTCATAGTCTTTGCTTTATATCTGTAATAAAAGGCGGACAATTCAATTCATCGGTTAGTAAATAAAGTACGATAGTTTTTATTTTATTTGCTCTGCATTGCAAGAACTAAAATCAGATTGCTTTTCAAATTCATTTAAAAATGAAACTCATTATTTTCCTTTTCTACTTCTAATCAGTATGTCTGATGTCTATTTTCAATCTTATACTTTCTTTATTTAAAACAAATGTAACCTAATTCTATGTCTCAGATTAAAAAGTATAAATTTCTTTCATGGACTCCTCTATAACTTTTTAAATACTGGTGACAGAAATGTCAGTAAGAAGTGCTGAATAACTGAATCTCAGCACCTCGCTATGGACTTGATAAAACGCATAAGCACTTATTTCTCAAAACCTCATGACTTTTCCTCTCTATCAACTTTTAAGGCAAACATGGCAAAAGTTCCAGGAATTACATCTGGAATATGCTGCAGGGCAACACATGTGTGTTTATAACTAGACAAAGGCAAAATTCTATTAAAAGCAGTGCAGAAACAACAACTGTGTAGGGAATGGGAAAATGCAGTGTTGCACGCTGTACAGTCCCTACCTCCGAAACCTGTACGGAGTAGGCTGAATTAAAGTGCTTACGTATGCCCTTGAAAGTCTCAGTTTGCCATTTCCAGCAGACGTCACTACAGAGCAAGGATTTCTGCAGACTGAAAAAATGGCAACAATGTCCAAAGAAATTATGATAAAAAATGCTTAAGAAGGCTTAGCTATTAAGATAATAGTAACTGAAATCAGAATTATTAGCTTATTAAAATTAAAGATCCATATAAAGATAAACCATCCTTTTAATTATCAGAAAGAAAAAGCTGTATTGATTTCAGGCTTCTGGCAATAACAAAGCACAGAAAAGCGTAATACATACAAAATATGCCTATCCTCTGGGATGTATGAAACTCACAAATAGAACTACATTCAATGCACATGCAGAGAAACTTAAGTGTAATATTTCCTAACACAAAAAAATCGTATGATGTCTGTATGGCTATATATATATATATACTACTATCCAACAGCTGCTTCCTCTAACTTTTATTCTTATCAAACAGCCTCTACTCATCTCAAAATTTCATTATTAAAATGCACATCATAATCACAACTTTGGCCAATAACATTTATTCAACAACATAAAAATCGGCACAGAGTAACTGTGAAACTGCTGATTGCTTCTGGAAGTATAATGAATGTTCGATGTCTATTGCAGGATTAGGAAATATCTGTTTATTTTAATCTTTAACAAAACAACAGAAAATAATTTCTTATCCCTCCGCATTTTTGACCTAACTTTTACTACCCTAAAAATTAACTGTGAAGTCCATTCTGCAAGATGGTGCTCAATCCTGACTGACCAGAGATTGCCTGAAAGACAAATGCTACTCAAGATGGTGCAAGGCTAAACGTTGTAGGCAAATCTCTGGGAAGACTTGACTTTAAGACATAAATTTTAATGACAAAAAAGCATGGAAAGGGAACTTTCTCACCATAGGAAGTCTCAGTAATTTGTCCGGGAAGAATAAACACTTTCTCTACCCTGTGCAAGCTCAAATTTGCATAACATAGGAGGAAGACAAACTCTCTATGCTCCGTACAGAATGGGGGTTATAAGAGCAGTTTAGTCCTTCTAAGGGTGGTAGTGTCAGCGAGGGGACACAGAAACTCCCACATATTGCCCCTCATGGAACCAGGCTCAACAGTGCCTAAAATGAGGAGAGAAAGGTGCTTTTCGGAGTGCTTCTCCAGACAGGCCCCCATCTGACCCCAGCCTTGCTGCTACAAGCTCCTTGAGGAGGCCCTGTGACTGCCAAGGATGGCTGGAAGGGCTTGGTGGTCCGTGGAGGACCCAGTGCTGGGGCCGGCTCAGTGTCGGAGCCATCAGCACTTTTGAATGTAAGAATATTTGCTGTGCTGCATTCTTGAGACAGAGATTGTGCAGAGGCCTTTTTAATGATCAGTGGTTACAAGTCGTGTGTTGGCCCTACACAGCTGTGGCTCATCCTCGTGCTGTTCTCCCACACAGGAGCCTCTAAGTGCCAGGAGGGAGTTAAACTTTAGTTTGCTAAAAGTTTTGAACATATTATTGTTCTGGGGAGAAAAAAAGGCTCTATACAATTCTGCTTTGCTGAGAGTGGCCTGCACTCTGCTAGCACCAAGGGCAGATTTTGCCCTGCAAGGGCAGAGGTAACATCACTGCCCTGACATTCCCAAGGAACTTAGGAGAAAGTAAGGAGTACCTCGGCACCACCAGCCTCCTCTGACGTGGTTTCTCTAGCAGTACCAATGCTGACTTGGGGGTAACATAAACGCAGCCCCCACACGAACAACACATGAGAGCAAAGGCGTGAAGATGGAGAGCATCACCCTGCGCCGCACACAACAGCCCTCGCAGGTTTCCTGCAGTCGTCCTCATCCATGGACGACTCCCAGCCTACTGCACCGGGTCAGTCACACCGGCAAGAATCCCGTGTTACTACCCGAGCAAAGTCAAGGCTTTGCCATTTGTGAGCTCAGCAGTCCACAAAAGTAAGACGCCTTGAACCTCTTTTACTTCCAGTGCCAATTGATGGACGAATTACTTCTAGCAATAACAATGTACTCAATGGAAAGAAAAGTAAATACATTTTTAATAATATAAATTAAATATATATATAGTCCAGTGCTAATATATTTGTTTCGGAAAAAATATATAGGCACGGATAGGCATTTTTAAAATGCCAATTAGAACACGACACGAAGAGCAGGAGAGCCCATGTGGGGATGTGTGCCCTTTTTCCTTTGGTGCCATCCTGCTGCCGGAGAACGCAGAAGGAAAACACGAGACTGTCACAGGAGAAATCCCTTTTAAACAGGCGCTGGCCAGCAGCTCCTTCCTTCCCCTGCCAGCACCACCTTCTTGGGGTACTTGCACAGGGGAGCCACGCAGACCTGACTATGCCACACTGGCCTGTTGCTAATCTGCTTTTACACTTAATTTCTTTTATGGTGGCTTCTCCAGCGCCTAATTAGGCCACGGGGAGTAAAGAGAGGCAGTCTCGCTGTCCCTTCAGAGTTTATTTCACAGACTGTTCCCTTCAAGGATTTTATTTCTGTCACTGAAAGCAGACATTCTCATATTGCTTAAACAGAGCAAATGATTAATACAATGAGATTGTTCTGCTCCCAGCTAAAATGGCCTTCTTCCTAATGTGAACTACAACAGCTTGAAAAGATGGGCGCTGACACTACACTACAGCTGACAGTTTTTCTTTTTTTAGGTGTACTATTATTGGGATCTGTAATACTGTGTGACCCATAATAATAATCCCACCATTCTCCTCATATTAATATCATAAATTCTGCAGACACAGATGATATTATCATATATCAAATATGACCATAAAACCAATGTGATCTTAACACCTTTGGATTTATCTGGAAAAGAAAAATACTAGATAAAATCATTTATGCTGATATCACCAAGTCTTTACTGGGCTATAGTAACATGGTAAGATTACAATATATTTCCAGGAGGATAGGCATTCCTGACAGATTTATTAATCTGTTCCTTGAGTTAAACTTGTGGATAGTTAATTTTGTATATTATTTAACAGTCAGGGCTTTCCATTTTGTGTCCCTGGCCACAAGCTTGAAATTCCTCAAATGTAGAATTTAGTATTATATTCAGTGCTTATATTAAATACCCTAGTTTAAAGAAGCACTAGTTAGAATAATATTTTACAGTACTTATGTGATACCTGGTAGTGGCCCTGCAATGAAAGGTCTGTGAGCTAATACAAGCACATTGTGGGCTGAAATAACACGTTCAGCTTTGGAGAGATTTAAAATTAAATCCATTGTACACAAATATCAAATTGCCTTAATATCGGTTTCACGTTATGCATATCTGAGACCTCTTCTACTTTCCAGGAACGTGATCACAGTGGACACTCTGGAACATTCACAAGACTGAAGCAAAAGCTGAATTTCAAATACCAAAACCTTCAATTTTCCACCTCCTTCTTCCCATATCTCCTCTCGTCAGATTTAGAATTTCCAGACAGATCATACAATGCGATCGTATGCTTGGACAGCTATGACGATAATAATAATAACAACAATAATAATAATGAGAAATTAAAATGTCTGAGAGCTGAGACTGCCAAAGTAACTGTGCCACATGCAAACATCATCATTCTGTTGCAAATAAAACTCCAGGTAAAATTTACTCCAGTGCCAGGGAACTGTCCAGGGGCCTATATACCATTTATGCCTTCAGTCAAGAGTGCTGTGGCAGCAGAAGTGCTGTAGTTCTCAGTAATGACAGAGCAATATTTGGGAGGAATTTATACTGGGCATGTAAACTCATGTGCTCCAAGATCCCCTTTTACAAGGGGCTCTGCAAAGCACTAAAAGAGCTGGATGATGCAAACAGGCTTCTCTGGGAGCAGGAGGCAGAATGAGAGCAAAAGCAGCGGCCGTGGAGGGCACCGCTTCAGAAACACAAACCAAAAGCTGCTCTGTGGCCATGAGAAGAAGATTCTTTCCTGATTTCTTCTCAGTAAATGTACTCTGACCCTCGGTCCAGCCCCTCGCTCTGTGTTTTGCTGGCATGAGGCTGTGCTCCTCAAAGATGAGAATACCTCTGCAAGAAAAATTACCTCATTTTTTCTGAATGTGGGTATCTCTCACGGAAAGCAACACACAATGCAAATTCAGGATTATAGCCTCTACCAAGAATCAAATTTCTTTATGGGCAGTGCAGGCATTTTGAGAGGGTAAACAAGTTTTCTCTCACTAAGTAGTCTTTAAGATCAGAGATGGGAGTAAGCAGGGAGTGAGCAAAGTCCTGTCTCTATCTTCATTTACCCAGCGACACAGAGTGGTCAGAGAAGGGGGCAATGACTGTGACAGCCAGGAAAAGTCACTCGTCTTGGTGTGGTTTCAAAGACTACGGTGCTATCAATCACTGCAGTCTTTTCACAAGCACTGTTAGCTTAGAATATTTGGGATTTTAATGTCTCATGCAGCTAGAATCAAATGTCTAAGAGTGGTTATTCTTTTTTTTCCCTTGTTTTTGTGGGGGGAGGAGAGAGAGGGGAATTTACGAGAAATGTGAGGATTGGAAAAAGTTTGATACACTGACTTAAGCGCAAGTGAAAGAGCTCAGAAATTACTGTCCAGAAGGAAAAAAAAAAGATCAGATAGGTCGAGTTGGCAATAAACATTTCGCTGCCTTCACCGTAACCAGAGGGGTCTGGAAAAAACTCCTCTTTGGGCAGCCTATCTCCCTATACCAGCCACTGGGGCCATCCCTGGCTCGCAGCTGTGGCTAAATGCCACAATCCACTCCTTGATGCACAAATTCTCTTTGTCATAGATGACTTTAATGGCTTCTTCTTTGTAGCATTATAGTATATTGTATAATTAATTCAGGAATTAAAGCTGCCTAAATGCATTCAGACACAACTGAGCAGTTCTTTCAGAGCTGTTGCAGTCCATTTTGTCAATAACCTTAGTTTAAGGGCTGCTATCGCTAGCCAACAAGGCACTAAGAAAATCCCACTCTGGACATCTACATGTACATGAGATCATGGATAGTCTCAGATTTTTAAGATTCCCTAAAAATGCATTTTGTCATGGTTTACTTTAGAAAATAATTTTGAGACAAATTTCTAAAGCTGAAGTATCTAAACAATGAAAAATTCTGGCTTTTCTCTGGTAAATGTGTTCCCAACATTTGAAGTAAATTCACATCTTTTTAAAGGGCAATTAAATAAATCAGCTTTTCTTAAGAACTTCTACTTTGCTCTTAAGGAGATCTAAATAATAATAATAATAATAATAATAATAATAATAATAATAATAAACAAACAAAACAAAAAATACAAGGCAAACTGAAAGGTCACAAAATAGACTAGTTAGTTAATTTTCCTTAAGCGGGTCAGGAGGGAAGGAAAGGGGGGAGAAAGATGTGGGCTCAAGAAAAGAAAATGAAAAGAAAGTTAAGTCTACTTTCTGTTCTAAATCCTACTTATCTCTTTAACAATGAACATATCAGAAATGTCGGGTCTGGCTTTAACTGTATCTGTATTAGGTATCTTAGAATCCATTTATTTGGGAGTCCTATTAACTCAAAAGCTGAAAGAATAAAGAAAGTAGAATAATTGCGATCACAAAATAGGATAGATGTGATCATTTCTGATTTTAGAGTTTTGGGTTGCAGCAGTTAGATCAAGCTATATTCTGACTTATGGAGGATGGCATTATCTCAATTATGAAAACTTTTTTTTTAAGTAGAAAGGCCATAGTTTTCTGTTCTTAGATAACAACTGTTAAAGCATGCATATGGTACAATTTTGTACACAAATAAGACTCCCTATTCAGACACTTTTATCTTCTCTCAAGCCAACAATATGCAGCCCTTTTTTGTGGGTAGTGTGCGTATGGCCAAACAAACAGAATCTGAAAGACAAAATAAAAGAGCAGCACTCCAACTCCGCGGAAGAAATATGGTGTGACAGGAAGGATGAATAATCAAAGATACAGTTGATAGTTTACTGCTAAAATAAATTAACCAATCCCCTGACAAAAAGTCTTCCCTACTGCATTTTATAGATATGGCTCTGACACATTTTGATCACAAATAGTTTCAAAAGATACGCCAGCTGGGCTGTTCTTAAACAAAACCTCTGCGTTTTGATCCAGGAAACATCAATCATCGTGTCTCCAAAATCATTACTATTTATTGAGCAACCATTAACTTGCTCAGTTCTAAATAAAGCAGAAGAACAGACTGTCCTTACCCACATTTCTGATCAACTCTGTAGGTCTTTATTTCTGAAGTCATTTTGACTCTACATGAACTCAGGAGTCTAAAGCAAACAAACCCACAGTAATATTTTGGTGGTTGTGCATCACAGTCGTATACTTTCTGCGTGATTATTTTATCTTTCACATTCTATAAATATAAAATAATCACATTCCAACCGCAGAGAAATATCCGAGGTTGACGCTCCTCCGGACAAACACGCTTGTGAAAGAAGTGCCACCAACTCTTGGTCTACTCCTGGCAAAGTGGAGCAGAGATCCGAAGAGCTCCAGCAAAGTTCTGGAGATGAGAAGGGTCCCTTTGCTGTGACAGGGCACAATAATACCACAAATTGCAAGGTGAAGACACTTGGACAAAGCAGTGGGATACTGAACATCAGCAGCGACTAGGGGACGTTACCTGCACAGAGAGCCTTTTCCTACATGGTGTTCAGCATCTTGGAAATAAATTTTCTAATTTATTAGAAAGATGTGTCAATTTACAGACTCAAACCCATAGATATTGCACAAAAGGTATCCACAAATATTCATGAGAAGAGGCATGTTACTTCTGAAGAAAAAAACAATATCTCTTCTATTAGCGAAAATACTAGAAAAACCTCCTCCCCCTCCCTAAAACAAAACAAAGCAACAATCTTCAAGATGTAATGAATAAAAAATAAATAAAAGATACTGTTGCAAAGTATCTGTTGAATTTTTATCACTTAAAACACCCCCAAATTCATATTATTTTCCATTTTAGAAAAGAAATGGATAAATATAATTTGGACACTATCTACCCGTGGTGCTAGAAAGGGAAGAAATAGAGGTTATGTTCATAAAGACAATGACAAAATTTCCTTCATTTAATAGGCAACTCTCTGATTACCAGCCACTGGAGTATTAGGTTGAATTGCATCAGTGATGAATAGCCAAGGGACTCAGTTAACAGAAATCAGTGCTTTTAAAGTCTTTAATGATCAGAACAAAATGAATGAAAGCATTTGTCAAGATTATGATTGTCATTAGAAAATGCTAATTACATATTAGTTTAATAATTGCTACATGATCATTTACAAAAATTATTAAATTTTTTACTTACTTCAAAGGATTTTTTTTACAAAGTATTCACAATAGTGCTTTTAGAAGGTAAAAAGTTTAAGAGTTTAGACTTGCATATGCAATAATGTTGAGTATCTGACTTCAGAAGCTAAGCTGGGCTGCTGCTGTTGGAAAGCTCTATTTTGAATTTATTGCAAATACATCTGATTTCTCTCACCTAAAGATATACATTATTACCCTCTTAAGGAAAGTTACAGCATAGTAGAAGTCATAAATAGCAGGTAACTTTCCCACAAAAATAGCTATACAATGAGAAGTATAACTCCGACAAAAAGCCACTCGTTAATTAACACACATGTGCTAAGAATACAAAGCCGAATCCTGACCTACAAGGGATGCTGGTAGGCAAGCCTAAACCGTATCTGCAGCAGCCGTGTCATCTGGAAGGCACTGCAGCACGATACACCACTGCTGTTACCAAAGTATTTCCTTTTGATAACACCAATGCACCTACATTTTTCTGCAGACCAGCGTTACACCAGCTCTACAGCACAAGCTGCAGCAGCAGCCTCTATCTCAGCAACCACGAAAAGCTCTATAGCTGCCTCGAACAGACTTTTTTCTTGGCCAACACAAAATGTTGCCGTTCCAGTGAAATCCATGACAAATGCAGCGCCTTGGTTCATCTGCCAGCCTGGAAGTGCAAAATCTCCCAAGAACAGTTTTCCTATTTTCAGTTTAAAGTTTATTTTGTAAACAGCCAGTGCTAGCTCAGATAACATCCTCCTACTTTAGGGTAAAGTATAATTGAAGTAAATCCAACAGTACAGCTTCAAAAATATACCCAGAAAGAAAAAGTAGAGAAAATATATCACATTGATATATTTTCTCATTTATGATGAGCATTCTGACTTAAAACAGACCCATGAATGACAAAGTGGTGCATCTCCAAGTTATTTGTCCTTAAAAACCTGAATTCTGTTTAGCAAGTAAATAATATTACATCAGTATTCACATTATCCTTGGTAATTTCTTACAAATATGGGGGAATTTTTGTAACAGGAGAGTAATTTTACTTGAGCTTTGGTAAGAGCTGATTAAGACTGACTGCCCTGAATGCACACTAATGCCAGTTGCAGTGCAGAAGCACAAGGGCTGCCTCTGCCTCATCCCTGCAACTGCCATGGCACAGGGACAAGGTCTGCTCCCAGAGAAAGCAGGCAGGTATTGCCAAAGCCGAGTCCTGGCCACCCAAGCCCATTAAATTTGTGCGCCTCCTCTGCCAGCTGCAGTGTAACTTATTAGTGACCAGAACTCCAAGTGAGTGTCATGGGGAGGAAGATGCAAAGCTGAAGGGATCATCTGAGGCTGAGTTATTGAACTTGATTTTGAGGGCTGATTAATTTGATTTCTTCTGGTAAGAAGAATGGAGGGAACGAGCCTGTGAATAGTTGCTCAAGGAGTGTGTGAAATGCAGCCGCATACGGATGGAGTGTAAATGCTGTTAACGATTGCCCAGGTGCAGTTAGGAAGCAGAGGCAGCCCCAGACCTGTGGCAAGGGCCCAGGGCCCTTTCCTGTGCCTTCCCTTTCAGCCTGGAGAAGAGAAGGCTGAGAGGGGATCTAATTAGTGTCTATACGTACCTCAAGGGAGGCAGTGAGGAGGATGGGGCTGGCCTCTTTTCAGCAGTGGCCAGTGACAGAACAAGAGGAAATGGCCACAAACTTAAACATCAAAAGTTCCACAGAAACTTAAGGAAAAACTTTCTGACAGTGAGGGTGACAGAGCACTGGAACGGGCTGCCCAGAGAGGTTGTGGAGTCTCC
>JAWLRI010000185.1:136843-204052 GCA_034781795.1 Crypturellus tataupa
TGTGCCATGTGCTCTAGGTGGCCCTGCGTGTGCAGGGGGGTTGGACTAGATGACCTCTGGAGGTCCCTTCCAACCTTGGGCACTCTGTGATTCTGTGATTCCCGCAGAGAGCCCTGCGCCTGCCCCGCTCGGGGTGGCTGCAGGCTCCGCGCTGCCCGGGCGGCCTCCGCAGGGAGCTCCGCCTGCCTGGGCTGCACGGATGCCCCATCCCAGGCGCCGGTCTGGGTGGCAGCTTTAGTGTGAGGAGTGAACGGGGATGCAAACTGAAGCGCACGGGGCTGAAGACGGGAGCTACAGATCAGGGTTAGGGCACTGGCAGCGCCACGGGAGAGTCTCCAACAGAGACAGTCTGTACAAGAGACGTACTCAGTCTCCAGGGCTGTCAGTCTGGCACTTTTCATGACTACTAAATTCATTAGAGTAAATAAGTAAATAAAACAAAGCAATGTATTTCAACTTGTAATTTGGGTATGGCTTGTCTTATTGCAGAAATTTTTGATGTAGTCTCTTATCATGCGATCCCTTTCTAAAACTCTTAACTGTGTCTTCTTCTGGAAGTCTTAGATGCTGGGGCAATGATACTAAACCTATATTAAAAGTGATGTAAAAAATATGACTGCAATGCTTTGTTTTGGAAGATTTTTATAAAGCTCACATTTCAGAACCAGGCGCACACATAGAACACTTAAACTTCTGTGTGAAAATAAATTTCTGACATTTTGTGTTAGTACTAAAAGATATTTAACCCTTGAAAACCAATCTCAGCCCTGTTTTTCTGTCAGTGATCTTGGAAAACAAACTCATGCTTTGGCCATTTTTTCTTTGGTAAGCTTTGTTGAATGAAGTTTGGAGAAAAGCATTTCTGTGGCTTATAGGTTCATTTCATTTGTACATTTTCAAATAAACTTTATTTTATAGGGATATTATCGGTACAGTGACTATAGCAGATAAATACTACTTGGGCTTATGTTTTGGCAATATATAAGGGCACACCTGAAATCTGGAGACACTGAAAACAAACAGATTCCAGACTCTCTTTATGTTGGCTTGTAAGGGTCTCTTTTGTCTTAAGTGTACAGTTGGGTCTTAGGTGCAGAAGAAAACTGAAGGGAAGACATGAACAGAGTCACTAACCTTTTTCCTACATCCTAAAAGAGCCCACAGGCCCAAATGCTTTCAATACTATACGAAAACACAGGGAAATAAATGTTGTTTCCTGTTATGTTTTCTATAAAGAGCAGTTTCAGAAGCAGCAGAACCAAAAGCCTCTTTACTACAGAGTTGTATCACGTGGAGGCTTCCTAGGGTAGATTTTATGAAGTCTGAAAGCAACATCCAAACTTCTTTTCTCTCCTTAGCCTGGTCGTTACTGGCACATTCCTGTAAAAATGATTTGAAACTGACAGAAGACTGGGAAGTTGTTTTTGTCTGAGAAGCGGCACGTAGGCAGGCAGCCATCAACAGCGTGATTAGTAACACCCTACTTCCAGGCTACGAAAGGGAGCATATACCTTGTTAAAACGATATTTATATTATGTTTGGGGAATGGCAGGAAGTATTAGTCAACGAAACAAGCTCTGTAAATATCCATGCTTTCTCCCTCCTTCAGTTCCGTGCAAGAGGACAAACAGGAGAACCTCACTTAAGGCATCGGGCACTGGCTCTGCCGCTCTCCTGCTCCTCAGCTCTCCATGAGGTTGCTGCATTTCCTGGGTCCAGGACTAAAATCATTTCTTTTCCTTCACTGTCATCAATTCTGCTACTGCCCCCAGCAACTGTGCTGCCAAGCCCAAGCCAAAGAGTTCTCTCTTTCTAGCCAGGACTGTGCCAGCTCTGGACATGTGGAACATGGAGGGGCCTAAGCTTTCCCTGCACAGAAGTAACAAGGATTATTTGTTCAAGTTTGCTCCATGCTTCTCCTCTAGCATGCTAATGCCTCTCTGATTGGTAACCCTTACTAAGTCCAGACATGAAGTTATACAAGCCTAAGCCTAAGCTAATGAGTATGAGGGTCACATTTAATGTATTTCCATTACACTGAAGACTCAACATTTTCATCTATAAAAAAAAAAAAAAAAAGTCTAAGATTCCCATATAATCACCTGAATTTGGATGCTGGGGCTTCAAGGAAAATATTAAGTGTGATGTGGTCTACGATCAAATGCAAAAGTGGGTGATACCACAACAGTGTCACACAGACAATCTTCAGACCACGGGCCCTGCAACAAAACACCCTACATCTGCAAGCAGCAGCCCCATGTTCACGAAAACACAAATGGCAAAAATCTCAGAAGAGCAGCTACTTTAAAAATATTCTACCTCTTCTGTAGTTTCTAATAAAGCTAAAAGAAATACTTTGAAACATATAAAACAACCTAACATTTCTCAAGCATAAATAATGCTAGCTGTGGCGATAGTTCCCAGTGCGACATTCTGAAAAAATTCCATCTGTTTCTCAACACATATCTGTAAACACCAAAGAAATAAATGCAATGCAGGTCATAAAATCTTCTTTTCTGGAGTTCTTTAAACAGGTAAATATTTGAGTCAACAAAATATTCTTGAAAGAATTAAGAAAGGTATTTATGGAGTATATGGCAGAAACAAAAAAAGAAACAGAAAAGAGAATGAAAAAGAGACTACCAGAGAGAAGGAGAGAACAAGAGAATAAAAAAAGAAAATATCCCATGAATGGCAACGGAAACCTACAAATATGGTTTGTAGAGTATTCCCATTTTGATCCCACTGAAGTTAATTTATACAAGGTAAACTAGTGTGAATTCTGCCTTCTCCCCCATCCTCTCTCACTCCTTTTAGATATTCCTGCTTGCTTGTCAAAAGTGTTATCTTTAGGTAGGTAGAGTAATTTTTAATTCAACCCTATAAGGGACACTACAATTAACAGTAAATTAACATTTATTAAATCATCTCTGAGGTTGTGCAACACTCCTGCTCTGCTACTTTTATTTGCTTTATGCTTATCACCCACCTCACTTTAGGCAGGTTTGCATTATGCAGTTTCAGGTTTATTTGGCATAGAAACATCTTTCTGGTGGAACCATAGCCTAATTTGGAAGCCATAATCATAAATTTGCAGAAAAAAACAAACAAACAAATAATTCCTTGCTGACTGAAATAACTTGTAAGGAAGAAATCTTTTGGCATTCCTAATACTCTTCTGCATTTGAAAAGATATATCAAACTGATTTATAAGAATCTTATTTTAAACTGTGGCCTCATCTTATTTAATTGATGTACTGTTCAGACAAAAAAAAATGTATAATATGTTGTTTAAAAATAAATATTAAAAATTAATAGTCAGGAATCATTAGAATACAGTTAAAATATCTTCAGCCTGTTTTCCCTTCTGGTATGAGTAGATGCATTTGGGAATCAAAACTTAAACAAAGATGTGTAAAATACAATTATACTGTAACCAAAATACATTGCACTCCAGAGATAACAAAATATCAACAGTAGTATTAAATCTGCCCTGAAATGAAGAGGTATGAAGCAATTCATTAAAACAGAAGAAAAAAACCTTAGCTCATTCTAGAGCTAACAACTGCTAACCATTTCTGCATGAAAAATCTAACAGTGTAAAGCTCTGTCCTGCCTTTCTGTAGATGCAGATGCAGAATGTGTGGGAGCTGCCTTCAGATGTTCACCCACTATTTAGCAAAGGGAAGCTGAAGAGTGAGTGACATCTCCTCTATTTTTTCCTGACTACTTTTGACTGTTAGAGTTACTGATGAGCCAATTTCGATGTGCTGGAGGACCAGCCAGCAATGAAAACTGGAATCACATCTAGCGACAGCATGAAGAAAAATGCTCTTGTAAACAATAACCTGTGAACACTGCATTTGTATTTGTGTATCCTCAAAGCACATTAGTGAGATGCCAGTGGAAAGAAAGATGCAGGAGTACATATTTCTACATTTGAAGGGCCTTTTTGGGGGTAAATTGGATGTGGTTGCTGTTGAAACTTTCAGAACTAATGCCCACTGTGAGAGTTTTACAGCAGATCAAGGCAAAAAAAAAAATGTGGTAAAGCAAGGAAACCCAACAAAAATCACGCGTAGGATATGAATATTTCAACTGTGCAGTGTATAGTCAGGGAGCTGGAGAATAATTCTAAGGAGACTTCTCCAGGTCAAAATCTTACTGAGTTGGAGCTTGATTGGAGGGGGGAGTTCCTGAAGTAGGAGCACATTTAGATTTTGCTGTAGATAGCTAACTCCAATCATAATTTTTTCATTATCATACTTGAAGAGAAGATGAGTCCTAACACGAGCCCTCCACTTGATTTTGACCTATTGTGTGCAGAAAATGTTACTGCTTTTAACACCAAATCGTCTAATAATTACTGACTAGCAGCCTGGGCTGCTTCTCAGTGAAAAAAAAAAGTAACTCAGGCTGTGACTGTAAATGCAGCTCCCATCCACACGTGCAAACCCCACTAGTTAGTCCAGAAACAAGACAAGGGCTAAGACTTAAATCAGAATTATTTACCAGTCACTAATGCAACAGCTCTAGTGCAGTTCCAAAGCTGCTACTCTTCCAGTGCTTTTCTCCAGTTCTCCCGTGTTGTTGGGAAAGGGCAGGTTTTCTTGCCCTGCGGAAGCAGCAATTGTGCAGCTCATTTTGGGGACGGGGGGGACTTCCAAACAGCCTGGGACAAACCATGTGACAGAATTCCCTGGAGAACGGGTGCATTCTGGCGCCTTCCTTAGCTTAGTGTGGCTGTCGCAAGAGCCACGGACGGCAGCAGAGGAGCCCGTGGCGAAGCAGCCAAGTGCAGAGGAAGCTCCTTTCTCACTCGGGCAAGGCTCACCCCAGAGCATGGCCCTTCCAGGCCCTTTCACAGCCTAAGCTGCACAATTACCATAGCTCTTTTCTGGTGCTGATTATTTTGTCCAGCAAAATAAAAGTCCCAGACAATATATGTCATTATAGGTATTTCAATTTTTAACCAAGAAGAACTTAACCTAGTAAAGATAACGTTATAATCAAAACAATGAAATATCTAAGTCTGGTGAGGGGCCACATTCCTACTCAAAAGAGTTTCCTGCAGCACCTCATCGCCTCGCAGTTCCTGGAACAGCTTCATGCCACCCATCCTGAGGGTATTTTGGCTCCACCAGTGCCTACTTCCTGCTGAGTCACTGTCCTGCACCGTCGGCAGCTCCGGGGCAGGGGGGCAGGCGGGATGAGGCTCCCTCACATGTTACCCGCTATGCCAAGCACCTCTCTCACTTGTCGTTACGTTAGTTTTGCTCTGCTAGAATTCTTAAATTTTACTTCCCCCCCACATTGTGCAGGAGTTAAATCTCTCCAAGAGTTTTGCTCTTAGTAAGATTATTGACCTCACAGTGTTGCTGCTGACCCCATTAATGTACAATGAAAATACTATCACTATTACCCTTTCCCTGCCTCCTGCAGTACAGAAACGCTACAAGCATTTAGGGATCCTCAACTGAATATAGAACTTCTCGCTTGAATTACTTATGTTGTCAGTAAAATCCCTGTGAGTGTTCCAGCCTCTACTTTTGCAGAGAACAATGTAATCAAAAATAATTAAACAAACAAAAGTATAAACACACAGCAATATGATGATTAAATAATAAGTAAATAATAATTACATAGATATGACTTGGGCGGAGTGTTTGTGGGAAACCCCCCAAATAATTATATATTTGTATAATTAAATCTGTATGTTGATTGCCAAAATCAGACACAGCAAATAATTAGAATAGAATTAGAATACCTAACCTAAGCCTAAATGCATGTATTCGCTTTTCAGCCAGAGATATTGCATCTATCTACAGCTGCACACTCATGTTCCCTAAGCCAGAGTTACAGGGTGGATATATGAGTCAAGCAGTGGGGAGCGTCTGTTATAAAATACCTTCAACTTTCTCCTATTCAATCGACCACAAAAAAAGGCTCTCAGATATTCATCAGTGAAAGTGTAAAAATAAAATAAAGAACCAGTTTCTGTTTGAAGACTATAATTAAATAATGGATTTTCCCATACCAGGGTTCAAAGGTCACTGCTTTATAGCCAGAATTATGACATGTGAGTTTCCTTTTAAGTATTTTAGAGACATATTTTCAAAAAAAATTCAGTTCTTATCACTGTTTCAGTTCTCATAACAATTTCATTTCTTAAATTTGTACAATCATGAAAAAAATAGATTTTTCATAACAGTTTGCAAGATGTGCATAGATTTATGTATTAGAAATAATAAAAAAGAAAGCATGAGGCCTTTATGATCTGAATATGTAGCAATCATCCAATAAAAGTTGTTTATTTGTCAGATAGTCTGGATTGTTTAAGTGAATAATAAACAGCTAACTTGCATGTATTATACTTGCTAGCTTTATTTTTTAAACAGATGATATTTTAAAACAGTATAAAGAGCACTGCTCTTAGATGTTGGCAAACGTATTTGTCCGCTATGATAAGAGATATGAACTTTCTTTATATAGACCCAGATGAATTCTTGTCCCTGTTCTCTAATTCTCACAATGACTTTTGCCTGCTTTAATACATGTCAGCAGTCTTTAAAATAGCTTTTCTAATCATTATCCAGTTCGACACGAAAGGCACCAAAAGCATCAGAAAGAAAACAAGTTAAATTAAAAATATATAAATGCAGAACTTTAGAAAAGAGCACTCATCTGTCCAACATTTAAGGAACATGAAGAAATCAGCAATCTTTCTGTTCCCTGTTTCTAATAAAAACAGCATCCCATTTATGCAAAATTGATCAAGCTGCGCTCTTAGCATCTATGAGGAAATTAAAATGCTTGTGCACTCAAGATACCCGCAAGAAGGGAAAAAGCAGGAAGGAAGGGAGACAACTTTAATGTTATTAATGCCGATACGTTACGTCGCTGGCGCTATCGTTTGGGAAGGGGACACGAGGCCGGGCTGGGCCCCGCGCTGCAGACCCCATGGGTGGTGGGCTGGGGTTGCAGGGAGCCCCACGGGTGCCGCTGTGCGAAGGCCCCGGGTGCTTTCAGCCTCGGAGGAGCAGCAGGCTGTGAGGGACGAGAGGGGGACCCGGCAGCACAGTCAACATCAGCCTCCGTACTCGGTCGACAGCCCCAGCAGCTGATGCTGCGGAGTCCGAGGCTGCTAAATTACCTGCGAAGGGTTACTGGCAGCCCTGGATGGTTTCCTCACTGCTTATTTAGTTCCAAAAGCTCTTGGTCTTTGTGCTGATTGCCCTAACTGACAGCACAGGAAATCTGGACTTTGTAAACAGGGCGCCGCTGTATTGAATTACAGGTAACAAGTGTGTAATCAACCTGCGGGGCCACTGCGCGGGCTCCGAGGGCGCCCCGAAAGAGGCAAAATCCACTACCTGCGCGAAGGGGAACACGGAGAGATCGATTTGAAGTCCTTCTCCTCCTTCCTCTGAGCATGTTTGGGAAAAAAAGGAAGGACCCTGACATAGTGGGGAGGCAATTAGGTATTTTATTCATTGTTGCAATAATACTGTAGAAATTAAAGGCGAATATGATTTGAAGTGCCCTCATTATAACCCATAAAACTATATTAGTTAAACAGTCCTTAGCTGCAGTGTGCCTTAAAGAAAAAAAAAATCTAGGAAAAAAGGCATCCAGTTTCTAATTCTTAAGTTTCATGAGTGAAATTACACAAACTGGAACAAAGAGTATTGCAGAAGGCAGCAGTCGGTTTTGATCTTCTAAAAGGTAAAAAGAACGTCTATAAAATAGGAGGCTAGTGAAACCTGTAATATTTCTGCGTACTAAAATAACATCATAAAGTTGAACAACCACCACCCCCTCACAGACCATAGATTTATATGAGGTATTTAACTGTAATTGTTAATTAAAAAGCATAAATAAAAATTCAGGGGCAATCAGTCAACAATACAACCCTATGCCAGGCGACAGAGAGTTGTACAAGAAAGGAAATCCTCTCATTTTTCCTTTTTTTCTTTTTTTTTTTGTTTCAAGTGCAGAATAGGCTTTCAGCACAAGCCTTTTCTACTTTGGGCAACAGCCTTCATTAAGAAAAAAGAAAAGCTTAATAACAAAGATTTCAAAGTATATTAATATCAGACAATATTTCCAATCTGAACATCATTTATTAAAACAGATACCATCTGTTTTATAGATCTCAGCTGTATGATATCTGTTAACAGATATCGTCTTATTTAGACCCCAAAGACCTGCTTTTGCAGTTTGAAATTACAAGAAAACAAGGTGTTGTTAGCGTGTTCACTGCTGATGATTATTTTAGACTACTTGTACTATTGAAATTTAAACTGTTCTAAGGCAACTGGACTTAGAGTGATAAATTTTAGTCCTTTGAGAAAAGCAGTTCCTACTTTTGCATCCAAAATTTGCTTTGTATAGCTGAAAAATATGTTACAAAGTTGACTTTTATTTCTGTCTCCTCATCTACCAGTATTTATGTGTTAATTCGTCCCTAATAATTGAAATACTTGACCTGCTTGGAAATGGAAAGGATCTTTCTGTGTGGGTTTTTTTTTTTTTTTTTTTTTTGTTCTCCCCACCACCTCTACTCCCCTGATACAAGACATACATACAATATATCCTGTCTGACTGGCAAGTTTGATAAATAAACAGGCATAAGGAAGCAAAGGAGCACTTCTTATCACCTCATTCACAATATAGACTTCAAGAAATTTCAGAAGTTTTTTCAAGACTATTAGAAAAGATTTTTAACCCACTTAAGTCCTCCTAAGGACTTCAAGTTAACAGATATATTAGTTGCCTTTCTCAAGTCCTTCCTCAGCAACAGACTGTATTTTTTATGCCTACGAAGGTGTTTTCAGGGGAAAATAATGTCCTTTATGAAACTGTGTGAAAGAGCTGAAGAAAAATCTTTTTAATTTCATATCAGCAGTTACATGTGACTATGAAGAACAGTTTTACAGGTAAATTGTGTAAAAACACACATTCTGTCTGTACCACATATACCAACTTTCAATGGTATGGGAGATCTGTGTGTTCAGGTGTTACAAAAAACAGCTAACATGAATGTGATTTCACATTTTTCTAGCATTCTTCTTTGGAATATTTTTTTCAGATTTTCACTTCCTATTTGTTTTTCAATATATTTTACATGGATATTATGAATAACAACTCAATAGCCCTGAAAATCAAGTTCCTGTCATGCAAATGCGAGCACAAACTTTTAACTCCAGGATCTCAAGTGAATCTACTAAAATCAATGATGTTAATCATTCAGACACATACTTAAGATTAAGTGATATTCATGGTTAATGAATGAAGACCCCTGTATGGGGTATGGATCACGCTTTAATGTAAAAAAAAAATGCATGGGTTGTGTTTTACAGAATTTTGGCTTTTGTATGAAACACTACCAAGTATTCTGCAACAGGAACATCGTGAAATGTCACGTAGGAAGTCACTGTAACTGGTCTTTGGGCTACAGATGGAGAAAAAGGCAATAACTCTATCTTGTCTTAGTGTTTTGAATAACTCAATGCTTGCCTTCCAAGTTATCATTTTCCTACCTATTCTCTTTCTGTTCAGAAAGCAAAATTAAAAGTATTTTTATTTTCCAAAATTATTTGCTGTATTGAGACACTGTGTATATGGGCACAGTCTGTATAAATGCCTATCTAAAATACAAATACAGTTGGACATAAGGATCTAGTCCTGTTATATATGGATTGAAACCTGTTTATTTTGTCAAATGGAAGTGCACATTTTTGCAGAAGGCAGTCTTTATTTGATCACTTCCTGCACTGAGCACCTATTCTAGACACGTTATGATCATATTTAAATTTAAACCCACAAAATACAGCACAACAATGAAGCAGTCCACTGTGCCAGCCCATGCTGTACTCTAACTAGATTCACGTGATAATATATAGCTATAATTCTGTTTCAATTAAAAGCATATTTCAGCAGAAGCCCAGACTATGATAGCTGCTCTATGCATTTTAATAATACAGATCCAGAATTCAGCCGTTGCTAAATGTATATTGGTAAAAACGGTGTCAGAATTTTACTTTACATAAATAAAGACTGATCATATGAAGACAAAAGCCTGTATAACCTAAATGTCTATTAATGACAGCAATCGAGAATCTGATGACAATTTTTATAGTCTACATAAAAATCAGTAAGTCTATTCCAACTCACTTCTCTGTTTTAAAAGCAAAACTATTTTATTCTCTCCAGGAAAAAAAGAAAATGTGAAAAAAGCAATCAATATACAACACCAAACTCTAATGAAAATGCTTAACTGGTTCTAAATATTAGCATAGTAGGAACATGGTATTGCATGACTTTTGGGGCTACTAAAGTCAAGTTAATTTACCCTGTACTTAAAAAGTTAATACAGGAAATGCAAAGCTCTTATTGCATTACAAAATATCCTGGAAGATTCTGCAAAATATTTATTCAGGATTTTCACGTCTAGCAGTTTTGTCATACATTCAGAAGTTAAAGATCCATGAATTGCTGGACTATACTATGCATTTAACACCTTTATTATTTCTGAGGAATCTGTTACTAAAAATATGTTTACAGGTCCCTGCAAATTTCAAGATCATAATAGATTCATACTTAGCATAACTAACAAAACTATTAAAGTTAGCAAGTGTAATTTACTTGTGGCCCAAATTGAGGGATGTCACTGGAATGGTCCAAAATTAGTTGCAAATGTAACCTATGGCAGTGCAACTATTCTGTAGAAGACACCTGTTTTCATTTATTCTAGTTCCAGTCTTTCTAGCAAGATTGTTGCAAAAATGCTTTCTCAGTATTAAAGCTATCCATATAATATATTAACTATCTGATTTTTAAGTGAATAGTTGTGTTAAGCTAACAGAAACACGAGTACAGCATTACATCAAAGGAACATCTTGTATATTGTTATTACATGGGGTAAGCAGCTACATTTAATTTGGAGTGTTGAAAGGTAGTCAAACTCAATGCATTTATGGGAGGATTAAAAGTCTAGGTCGCTAGACTAGGTATTTAACACTACTGTAAGGGCACTGGCTTTACTTAAAATACTCTTGGCTTCTTAAGAAAGATCAAAGCTACACAACAGAAGAATCAACGTGCCTGTGGAGTCATGGCTAGAAATTCATAGCATGCAGTATCTTGCTTAAGCTTTCGTTCAAGATCTGTGAGCAGAAGTTGCCATTTGATTTTGCCTTTTTATGTCCATGTTCAAAAGTTGCATTTATTTCTCAAAGAATTAAATTACAAATGTAATAAATAACCTAGAAGTATTTCTCCCCCACTTAGAGGATACTCACTTATGGAGCCAGCCTTCCCTGACTGCTTAGAATCCAGAAGAAGATGTTACCCAGAAATATTACTGGATTAATTGAACATGTTGCACAACTCCCAATTTTACTGCAGTGCCTTAAACAATGTATGCAACCTCGCATAACATCTTTTGAATAGGTGAATTGGCTTGAATGGAAATGGAACCAGACTGAAACCTACCAACAAGGTAGGTATGTTTAGATGAGTTGACAACATCTAAATATGATCCCATAGAAAATGATGTTACAGGTTTCCCATATAAAATAAATACAGGTACAGCTTTTTATCTTCTAAAGGACAATTGCATTACTTTATTAATAAAAATCAAAAATTAGCCTTTTAAAGCAGGGAAAGCAAAAAATACAAATACTTTTTTTTTCAAATCAAAAGTTGAATACCTCCATATGCAAAGTAACCTGTAACCTGTGCTTCTCCTACTACTACAAGACTGTAAAATAAAAAATCTTGGCTCCACTAGACACTGGATGAGGAAAAAAAGAAAAAGAATAAATAAAACCACTCAGGCTCACAGTTTTATAGGTTTAATGGTGATAAAGTCATCATGGCAGTGATCTAATCGGTAGATTTGAAAAATTTTCATGACTGGGAAAGAAAAAAAAACTGCCTATACAAAAAGACAAATTAACTTGTACCAGGTCAACTAAATACACATCAAAGAATGCTTTTATGGTAATACTACTGTAGAAAAAGCACATCTTCAACTCAAATAGTGACATTAGTATAAAGCTTGTGTAGACCCAGTGTCAAAACTGCAAATGATCACCAAGCTGAATTAATAATACTCATTAAAAATAGAAGAATAAACGAAGCAGCTGCTTTCTTAATTTGCAGAAAATATATAAAATACAAAGCTGTACATAAGAATTCCTGACATAGCTAGAAAGATGACCCTTAAAAAAAAGACAAAAGGATAGTCTTAGTTCATTTTCATATACTGAGAATTTTCTTCTCAGAAGCCCTTAAGTGGAAATGGGCTGTAGGGGAAAAGTAAAGTTCATAAATTCCTGGAGCTGATCTTTCTCACATAACTTTCTGAACTGAGTTAAAATCTGATTTTAAGGCTATAGCAGAATAGTCACTCTCTATTTCCTCACACACAGAGCTTGATTTCAATCATATACTTTGTTTTCCAGTGTAAAAACCTCTTTCACACAAACTGGAAACAAGGATAATGAAACTGGTTTAGATAAGCCGGTGCTCCTATTTCGACTTTCTGCTTTCAGGTAAAAGGGAAAAAGAAAGCTATTCCGATGCAGGATTCTAATCAGTACACACAAGTACCATTATTTGAATCTAGTAATCTTTAACAACTGCTTCTGAACCTTTCTTTGTCACAAACTTCTCCATATATAAGAGGAAGACATCCACAGAACTTCTACTTGTTTTGTTAGGAGAATGAACTGAATGATTAAAAAAAAATAAATCTGCCAAAACTTAATCCGCTAAAAATCTAATTCTGTGGCAAGTAGAACTGAAACAATTCAAAAGGGAAAGCCAAATACTACAGAAAAGCTACTGCTGATATTTCCGTTTTTATTCAGTTTAATAGGGAGTGTTGCGATCGGGAAGAGCATACAACCCGAAAGACTTTATTACATAAAAATATTAATGGCGTGAGTCAGATGATGAAATTGTATAGAACACTCACTGCTTTCCTTTAACTCCTCATACAAGGTAGCCAGTACGGTATAAACTTACGTAGCCACTCTCTTACATGGAAAAAGTCCTAAAGTAAAATAATAAAAGCTGCTTGCTCGTTTTTATTATCTGGTTAACAATACAGCTTAATCGTAACATAAAAAAGCTGAAGTATCTAAGCCACCCAATTAACATGATGCCGAAATCCAACAATATTGCTGTTGTATGATGTTCTCTGCAGGACTAAGAACTAGATTCACAAAAACACAGAGCATAATGTTGAACCTGCTGGCTGCCCTAGCAGTTACCACTCCTGCGCTGCAATACATTTTGCTTTGGTCAGAAAAAGACGCCCAATATATCACTATGTTTAAACTTAGAAAAATCAGACACCTATGAAAAATATAATCATTACATATGTAAGTTTGTTGAGCTCAATACAGTGAAATATATTGCAAGAAAGTGTTGCAATTCAAACCAACACATGATGAATACCAGGAAAAGAAGTCATGATAGTCAATGACTCATTAATCAACACAGCGTAAAAATACCCACAAAGTTGTAAAGGAAGTTTATGGACCATGTTACACTTATGTCCCACTGAAGGGCATAAGCAAATTTAATACTGATTATCAACAAAACAGATCTTTTGAGGAGTCTTTGAAAACTTGGATAATATCATAAATAGGTCACCAAAGTTCATCAGTGACTTAAGTATAGAACAGTGGATATGGCAATAAATATCTCAAAACATAAAACAAATGACACTGTTCCACTTAGAGCTCATATATCGTTGAAGGTAGGTCATAACCGTACTACTTGTTTTCATAAGCTTATGAACAGAATTTTACAAAACAGAAAGCATTGTATCCCTATGGAGAAATGTCCCCCTGGATTAGCCAATGCACGAAACCACAGCTCCTACGTACAGTGGCACAGTACTTTGCTCCACATTGGAACAGGATGAATGCGTAAGCCACGTAATTTAATTCCTCTCTATCTCTAGTTAGAAAGTTTCTCCGTCACTTGCAAGTGGTGCAAAAGATGTATATCTGGAAACAAAGTGGGAATTTAAAGCAACCAGAAAAGCTAGCTTCCTAGTATGTCAAATGTAAGAAAAATACAGAAGACAGAGCATGAATCTCCACTCACTCTTTATTGAAATGATAAATGCAACTGAAGCAGTCTCAGCAGACTTGGATTATGGAAAACACTACCCAAGATCAGCTCCCTGTAAAGTACAACAAAATTGTTGGTAAACTCCGTAATCGTGTGTTCAGCTGAAAGTTTGTCACTAGTGCTTTTCCTGAAGCACTCAGCATTTCTGGTTCTATCAAACACTGTGTTTGTACACCAAATCAACAACATCTCGCTTCGCTGCAGTATCCGTAGCACAATATATCTGAAATAGCCACACGCAGCAGTTTTCTGTATCTGCTCTACCTTTAAGTTAATCAGACACAGCATGACTCACAAATGTCTGAGATCATTTCTTACTTTCTGCTTGTATGAGCTCAGGAAGACCTGCTTAATTTATCACCAAAGGCACGATTTGCTGGTGCTGGTGATTCTGGTATCAGCCAGCACTTGCAAGGGAGAGAAACTTTTTATTCTTTCCTTTCAAGTGAGGTTTTCTACTCTTCAGTGTTGCTCCTATTGATCACATAATCCTCGATTACCTCATAAAGCTCTCGGCACATCATCGTGGGATCAAGCTGGACAATAAACTGTCATGTAATTTTGTTTGGGTTTTAGAAACCGGGCTGTAATGCTCCCTTCCACAACTAAATCCTGGCAAGTTATCCATGTTCCATTTTAGACCCCTTTTGCATATAAAAGTGAAGTATAAAGCTGCATACTGATCAGCCTTGAAAAAAATATATATATACATATTTTGTCAAGCCATACTAATGAAACCACAGCTTCACTGCAGAGGACGTGCTGCTTGGATGAGTGACAATACAGCACCTTCTGTGCAGGCAGAAAAGCCTTGGCAAGGAGTCACGGCACAGGCAGTGCGGGTGTTTCAAGGACACGTCGCAAAATAACCCGCAGTCACGGAACAACGGCAGGACCGAGCGAGACGGGTCAGGAAGGGCCTCCCTTAGGCTGCAGCGGGGAGAGGGGAAATGCACACAAAGTAGGGATTCTTCTACCTCTAAGCTTGGTAGTTTGTGATTTAGGGTACCACGTTGCTACTGCTAAATGAAATTGAGAGAGCAGTTGCAACTGCAGATGTGCAGCCAGATTCCGTCCCTATTACTCGCCTTAGGTACCACCATACTACCTTACCTCAATATGTCTCACAAAAAAATAAAATCCAAATAATCTGATAACTGCCAAGTGCTCTTTATCTAAGCCCTACTAGACACTCAGGGAGACACTCAAAATAGAGACACACTCAAATCATCACATTAATGCTTTTTAATGCTATTTTTCTAAGGACAATGTACTGGCTTTTGCTTTTCCAGCATTTTTAAGCAATGCTGATGTATCCATGTTAGTGGAACTGCTTGTTACTTGTAATTGTGAAAGACTAAGTAAATCCAGGTATCCGTGTCCAGTGTTTAAGAAGCTCTTTTTTTTAAGCACAGGAATGGTTACCTGAGCGATGCTTTAATTGAGTAGATGGTGTTTTTAGGCCTCATGAAGTCAGCTTTCTCTAGATTAACTAGAATGATGATTATAAATGCTTAAATTACAACCTGGACACTCTTACATTTTTCTGAACTGAAATGTTCAGCATGGAAGTAGTAAATGCTGTCTAGTTGTTATTTCTGTTATTAAGTGTGACTGTTATTAAGTCACTCTTAAAATATTGATTTTATACTAAACATAAGGAAATTAAAACCTTAAGGTGAAACCAATGTTTTTTTTCAAGTTTACAGCCAAGTGAGTAGAAGGTTTGTTTAAAATATCATTCATGGTATATATTGACATTATAATATATCTGTTAATGATTAAACACAAAGGAAAATCTTAAGTACACTAAATATACTCATAAAAGAATATAATACATGATTTTTAAAATTACATGTTTTAAGTGCTGAGATATTAAATGCTTAATAATTTGGCAATTTCTATCAAAGATAACTATTAAAATTAAGGGAGATGGAGCCAAATGTCAAATCTACTGAATTCATGCCTGGTACCTCTGGGAAGGTATGCATGGGGAGAGAGGAAAAAACAGTTTCCCCATTTTCCTGGACTATGTGAGGGCCAACTGCTTCCTAGCACAAAACAGCTCAATTCAGAGCTACTCAAGCTGAGGCCACTTGCAGCTCATGATTCTTGCTGATAAAAATCTGCTGGAATAGTCTGTGTCCTTCCTCTCACCAAAGCCCTCACAAAATAGGAGCTGAACACAGATGGCATCGTTTCGGGACGTTATCTTGTTTTCCCATTTGCCCAGCTTCCTATCTCCTTCTCAGCAACCTCAGACAATGAACAAAACTTCACCCAAGATCTCTAACTCCCGATGTTCTGCTCTACAAAGGTTGAGGCAACAGAAGGGCAAAACTTCTTCACTGTTCTCTGCCTAGGTGGGAGGCTGAGTTTCCCAGTGGTTTACAGAGCCACATCTGTAGATCTTTGCAACCACCTTTGTGTAAATTGAGAGCTATTACTTGGAGTCAAATCAGCTAGTACATATTTAAATAAAAAAAACTAGAGTGAAGTGGCAGTAGAACATCAGTAGATTCAAAATATTCATGACATCATTTCAGAGGTTTCATCGTCAAAGCCTATTCTTTGCCATCATTCTTGGTCATCAGTAGTCCAACCGCTTATCAGGAGACCTTACCGGCAGGATAAGTTCCTGGCTTCCTGACTTCCAGGAACTTAGTTTCTGACCACATTTTTGCTGAACACGTGTGTGCATGCACACACATATATACTCATGTACACACTAAAGAAAAACACTTTGCAGAGGCTTGAAGTTACTTTTCATTTTGTACTTAAGATATGGACTTGCTGTCTTGGTTTGATACGAAAGACATACAGCATCTTCCTCAAAATTATAGCTATTGCTTTATTCACTTTGCAGTGAATTTGCAATGAATTAGTTAATCTGCAATTAATTAATTGCATTAATTAATAACTGCAAGCTTTCAGAAACCAAACAAGCCCTTTAGCATCAGGACCAGTCTTTCCCTTGTCCCTAATTCTGTTCTGGTTCTCAGAAAGGAATAACAGATATTTTAAACATGATTATTTTGAAACAAACACATTGTAATTAACATAATTCTTTAACAGTTACCATGTCTTAAGATACAGACCGGTCAATAGTTCAGGCAGTTTCTAACTGAGAGCATTGCAACTTCAAATATACTTTTACCAGTCAGTTTTCTTCCTCTTCAGGAATGTTAAGTGACAATTTTAAACCTTGAAACACTGATTGTAACTGCTCACTAGTACATAAAATTGGTTTCTCTTAACCAAGGTTGTGTCTCATTAACAGTACGTTAGAAATTCAAGGTAATATTCTTAAGTATTAAACTGAGAACCCACATGCTGAAAAAGCCAAGGATGGACAACGCACAAGAAGAGTTAGGGTTGAGTAGATGTGTTTGTTAGTTATGTAAGTTACTGTTTTAAACAACTGCTAATGTATCAATCTCAATTGTATATCAAAGTACAAAATTACTGCCGAGTAAAATTTTGATTACAACATTGACATTCGGACTACACACATACACGTGGGAGTGAGACCTTCCCACCTCTGCCTGAAATACGTGGAGCCAAGTGCAGAGAGAGGGGTGTCTTGACAGAGCAATCTTGAAAATTCTTGCTACTCTTTCTTAAGAGAACGGAAGAGATGGGAAGTATATTTATATTACAACTCTTTAACAATATTTCTTGAGAAAAAAATATTCCAATCGAGATGTTACTTAATACTCTTCTTTCACAGCTGTATCACAAATTAGAAATCAGCTTTTAAGATGGTAGATGAATTGCAGGTTAATTAATCGGCATTTTAAAATGTGTAGTAGAGAATAAATCATATCCTGAGGATAATTCAAAATTCTAACATGAGATGAAGTCTGAGATATTAAAAACAAACAATAAAAACACATACTTTATATTACAAAAAGAGTAAAATTTATCTGTTCTATAACAGTCCAGTTAGCATAGCGATGCCATCCAATTTAGACCTTTAGCAAGAAAGATATGGAAGTCTGAGCTATTTTGTTCATAAAGTATCACAGTAAGGAAAACACTTGAGGAAAACAGTATGTAAATAGAAATCTAATTGATTTTCTAAAGAAAATAATAACAGTGCTAAAGGTTCTCTCCAGATCTGTGAGGATGCATTATTTACTTATCAATAACATATCCTCAGACCCCATTTGAGGGGCTCTCTGCAGACTAAGGAGGAGTTAGGAGTAGGGCACTGTGCGCAGATGGAAAAACAAGGTGTCCAACCTATGCCAGCACCTAAGTATTGCACTTGCATACGACAGGCACTTTTTGTCCAAACCCAGTTCACAAATAGCAGCAATAACACTAATATCCCCAATGCATTTTCATGCTCAGCAAAGCGGAGCCACATGGATGGTTCTTGAGGGAGGACTGCTCTCAGTCGTTCTTTTGTAAACAGAACTGCAGTGATTTCAAGTTATTTGGCATTTATATCCTCACTCAAGTCTGATATGAAATGGAAGAAAACAGAAATTTCTGCTCCATGTCATTTTTTTCTTGAAGAAGTGTGAACAAACACCACTTTGTGTGCCATGTCCTATCCTGGAAGCTGCAGGCAGGCAGTGACTGTGCAGAACTACTGGTAAAACAGCCAAGGGAGCATATGTGGCGGCCAGACACGGGTACTTAGGGGCATGTTACAGTACGTGAATACTAATCTGCAGGGCCACTTCAGCCCCTTTATGTGAAGATCCATCAGGAAGCCTGGGGAGAAGGAGCAGAATTTCAGTTCCTGGAGATCTCCTGCTTGGTGTCACACGTGCGCACGGAGGGAGGCGCCGGCGCCGGCGCCGCTCTGTCCCATTGCAGCAGTAGCTGTTCAGCGGGCTGCAGTCTGGAATCGCCTCTTTCCTACCTCATCTCTTAGTTTTATGTCAAATTTGTGTGTGGCAAAGTTAGTAATAAATTAATTTTATTTACTCAGTGAATGGCAATGATTTAAGGAATGCAGTCTTTTCATGGTTATGCAATCTAAAATAAATATATGGCTTAGTTGTGCATTGCTGGGTACTGAAGTTTAATTACATTATGAATTAAGTAATAATTCCACAAAATCATTTGTTAAAAACAGCTAACAACATAACATATCAGCCATTACCTGAAGTAATGACCAATTTTTGGGTGAAGGTGTTATAAACAATAATGAATGGTTTATAGTGGGGGATATTTAATTTAAAAAAATGAAATAAAGTGTTTGAAAAACCTTCTGTCACTAAGCTGCCATCCAGAGCTGTGGCCTGGAAGTCACTTATGGACACCAAACAGCTACGACATTGTTGGCACCTGGCTGGACTGAAAGTTAAAAGCATGAGAATAAAATGGTGGAAGGGACGTAAAAAAAAAAAAAAGGGCAGCGCAAGCAGGTCGACGCGGAATGTGCGCTGTCTCACAGCCTGCATTTAAAGTGATCAGAAGGGGGCAAAAATGAAGCACAATGAAAATGGTAGATTAATGACACTGTCATTAAAATCAAAAAGGTGGAGTTACATGAGAAATGGGTCGTATTTGACTCATTGAAATTAAACAAGTTATTTTAACCATCATTTTCAAAATTGCATTTTAGTAAGCTCAAGGAAAGAAGACAAAAAGTAGAAATCTTCACAGGGATATTTCAAATTGTCAGTGTCTTAAAAAAAATAATTTAGGATTTTCTCTTGCATCTTCTCTTTCAATTTTAGAATTTTAGTTGCCATATATTATAATGGTATCTTAGCTATAAAAGTAGTTTTCCACTCACTATTCTCTTGCCTTTCAAGGAGACAAACTGTTTTTCTTTCCTCTAAATGAGCACAATAAAATGGGTAAGCTGTCTGGGGAAAAAAAATAGACAAACTAGTAGTATAACGCTCAACAGAAAAATGTGGTACAGACAAGAGGCGATCTAAAGCATGTTTACTACATGCCATGCAATTTATTCCACTGGTCAGGTTAGAATAAGAGTTCTTGCAAATTATCTGAATTATCATTAGGTTTTGTTCACAAGCAAATCCAGGGTTACTGCTGTCTGTAAAGCCGAGCCTTAAAGAAAGTAGGAGAGAAAAACCTGCATGCAAAACTGTACCACAAAAATAATAATCCTGTAGTAAATATTCATATAACAGGCATTCTTTAGGGCCTGATCCGGTTTCCATTCTTTACAGACCTCCTGGTATAAATGGTATTCAGGTATATGTATTTTTAGCAGACTGATTTGCAGCACTTCAGCAAGTATTCTTATATCTTCTTGAAAACCTTCTGGAAATATCAATAAAACTATCCGTTATGAAAAAGTTGATATCAAGAGTCAGCTAAATGAAAAATAGAATAAAAATGCAAACGGCAGATGCATTTGGAAGAACCAGAGCCTCACAAGATTTTACTCTCCCCGGTTGATGTAGGCAAACCAACAGATTGTCTTTCTGTCAGGCAAATCCTGATGGAGATAAATGGAAAGGCTGGAGTGCCCGCCTAGTTCTTGCACACAAGCTGCAACCAGAGCGTGGATTTATGCTTCAAGGCAACCAGATTTCTCCTTGTGTACACTTAAGCACCGCTCGTGCACTCGTTCCATCTTGTTTAAGCGCCTTTACACCCAAACCTGGGCTCTGCCTCCTCCCCCTCTCCTCCTAATTATACACTTTTTTGTTTGCAGAAGCAAGCCCTTTATTGCTCATAATTTCAGCTATCATTTGCTTGGGCACCTTCTGCAGATCAATAGTACATAGTTAAGTGGATGAAAAGGCTAAATGTGATTGTCATTTGCAATGCAAGGTTGTGTGCCTTTCCCCCTTAAGCTTTAGAGCTCTGCACTTGTGTTTCATTTCAGAATACTAAATTCCTGTTCCAGGTATATAGTAGCTGCACATCCAAAGCCTTTTGTCTTAAATTAAATATCTGTCATTTTTTAAGGCCAGAATACTGGCATAGGTTATAATAAAAACTAGCGTCCAACCTGCAGTTTTACAGATTCCATTGCTGGTGGCCATACATCTTTGATGGCAAAACTACATTGGTTGTAGCACCATAAAATCAATAAATATTAACCTTTTCTGACACTTTCTGCACAGATGCTTTATCAGTTGCTGTCAGGTGATAGAACAGCCAGTGATGTACTGTATTTTCAGCTAAGAATCCATACCAAACTAAGAAATCAATGCAGATTAACAAGGCTTTAAATACAAAAATCACCAATGAAATCTCAGTTCTACATGATAAAAACTAAAGCAAATCATGATACTGTAGAATAAAGAATTTGCCACAGATGCTTTTAGCAATGTATGAAATACAGACACAGTATTTTTATTGGTATAATAAGTGTGTGTTTGAATGTCACAGATTAAACAAATTCAGTTTTATATTTCATGACACAGTATTTATTCAGATTCTAGATGATAAAATTATAAACCTATACAATTACACAATCCTGTCTCTCAGTATTAACTAGAAATGCTCACTCCTTACTTTGCTGAAAACCATTTAGGATCGTTCAATACACCAAGGAGCTGAGCCCCTTGGGATGTACATGGTATTATGAAAGCAAAAAAAATCAAGTTCACCAAGAAGTGAAAATATGCATTTCAAGTTATCTCCTACCTCATATAACTACAACAATAACCACATTTATTTCTAAGCACCTTGGAAAATCTAAGGCTTTCAGTTATTGGAGAAAATCAGGCTCTGCACAAATTTGGTTTCCTTGGATAACTTGGTTTAGTTTTGTTTCTTTTGAAATAGTAGACACTTGTTCATCTATTATATATCGATTCACCTAAAATACTAAAGTGAAACAGTAAAGTCCAGTAAAAAATATAGATAATATTGTTTCACTAATACTCAGGCATTTGCGTATGGTGAAGTGGCAGGTACACAACAATAGTTGGAGAAACAGGAAACTGCTTTGATAAATGTAATGCAAAGAGCTACATAAAGGCACAATAAAAACTTTACTAATCTCATCTTTAAATGAAAAAATTAAATACAATTTTACCTTTGCCATTTCTTTCTAAAACATCTTTTTATTATCCAAGAAGGTCTCCTTCTGCCGATCAGCTTCAGGAACAATTAGGTTTCTCAGCAGAATCATACAAGATTCTATCCTTTTGGTTTACAAATTCTTCAGCGATTTTTCTTCAAAAAATATTACCCAAAACAACTTTATTCAGTTCAGTTTACACCTGCTAGTGCTAACGTGAAAAGATCTATGTTTTGCAAAATCTAGGTTAAGCAGAAAAGCAGCTGTTATTTTGGGCAGAGGCAAAGCCTACCAAACTGACAAGCCCCACCCCGGCCTGAACACCAAAAAATTTGTTAAGAAAAGCCCCAAAGTGTCCCATGTCAAAAGGGGGACATGTCAGACAAAAGTGTTATTTCCATATATTGCACAGCGGTGTCACCACATGAAGCAGGCGCTCATTTCACTATGTGGATCTGAGCTGTGAGGCATGAGCCACTGACCTGCACCTGCCCGTCCAGAACCTAATTCACGCTCAAGTTTGAATTACGTTACGCAAAATCACCCCAAGAGATCAAAGATCCATCATTTTTCCCACTTTTAGGGAGAGAGAGCTTTCTTTAAAGCATTCTTTTTGAATCGACAGAAGTATCTTGAGATGATGCTTTCCTAAGATCCTTGAGAATCTTAAACTGCTCACACTATTTCCTTTGGTTAGTTGAATATTTCACTGGTAACCCACTGATGACCAAGTCTTTCTGCAATTAATTCCTCTCTTTGGCTATTGTTTTTATTGTAAATTTGCCATCAAACATAGGAGTAGCTTGATTCGGAAAAAAAAAAAAAAAAGTTTACTTTAGTGCCCCATACATGCAACAAACAACACAGCACAACTGAAAACATAGATGGAAGATTATGTTCCTTTGCCCGTGTAGCCTTTCTGATCTATAACACAGCTAAGGCTGCATTTAAATACAGACGACTGAGATTCCTTGATTTTCACACACTGATATCTCTATGACTTCATATTTTCAGATTTTTGCAGGAGTGAAGGCATGCAACCACAAGAGGATGAGCAATTTCTACTGACAGTTTTGAGAGTGACTGAATTTGTTCTGATGCAAGTGAATAAAAAAGAAAGGGTCAGCAACAAATATTCTAAAGATGGTATCAAAATACTAAGCATTTATAGAGAGATGTTTTCCAGAACAGGCTAAATTCAAATTGTCAAGACTTTTTATCCCAAGCAAATGGGGACAATGGGGATTAAGGACTCTAGACATTTATCAAAAACTCCTCCTTTTTTTAAGCTCATCTTGCTCATGTATTTGAAAAACAATTGCCAAAAAAAAGTGTGCAACTGTTTGATTGAAAACTCCCATCTTCAAACTGTTTAGCAAAAAAACACAACTAAATTTCAAATACACATTCAATCTATGTGCAACCACACAGATTCAAATTAAATACAAAATCTAAAATTAGTGCTAAATTGAAAACATTTGCACAAAAACTTTTAATATCTCTTAAGATAACTAGAAAATCAGAATTTAGCGTTTTTCCCCTCCCATCAAAAATGCTCTCCTCTGGACAACTATTACTTCAAAGCAGATCAGTTCCTTTACATCTTTTCCAAATTATGTTCTCAGAATTGTTACCAGCTCTTACGTACTAGCCTTCAAATAAGCATCACCATTCTGGCAAATCCAAAGAGGCCATTACACAGCTTACAGTGCTAACAGCACAGCTACCTTCATACTTTTCTGTAGGTACACTCATCACCTCTGAAACCCCCTTGTATTCCCAAATACAATAAAGGGACCGGCTCTATCCATACATATGTTAAAAAACATATCTTTGAGCAACAAGAAGGCAGGTGTCTGAGACGTGACTGACGCCCGTACTGGGACAAGCAGTAAGTGATGGCCTGCTTCACGGGTCTGCAAAGCCCTCCCGGCTGCGCGGGAGGAAGCTCTGGCCCTGGGGCTCTGCTCCGGGACGCTGGCCGCAGGGAGCCCCTGATGCTCCTGCTGAGGCCGAGGAAGCTGCACCCGCTCAGAGCACCTCTGGGCCTAATCCACTCATGTGGAGGCTGCACCAGCGATTTCTGTTTTCTGAAGCCCAAAGTGTTCATTTCTGCTCAGGCTCCTGTGTAATTTATACAAGAATTGCATTCATTCTAAGGCCTCTTTATACTCTCAGAGAGGGTTATCTGAAAGTTAAATCCTAATGACTCAGAGAAAGAAAACACCTCTCTCAAATCTGCAGTGGTTTTCTTAATATAGCCCATTCCTTTGACATTAGATATTGATGAGCATGCCATCTTTCCGATAAATGCAAGACCTGCAAAATTCTGAACATGTACTTTTTATCTTCCCATTTAGAACAAGGGGATCCCCACTAACTGACCCACTGGGAGTTAAGACATATGATATCTGCCTCCATGGTTTTCTGACATGACCTGAGAGTTATGGATAGTTGGCATGCAATGTATTTATATGAGGTATCGTTTCATATTATGCTCTTATATGCTAACCAAGAAAGTGAAGCGATCTTTCTTCTGTGCGACTTCTACCTATCTTCATTTCCTTTAGCGCAAACAGTTATAGACAAGCTCCTCTTTGAACTGATAATTTTTTAGAGGTCATTCAACCCATAATTTCAGGTCCTAGTCACTATCCTGATGGTCCTTCTTAGGAAATTGGACCCAGTGGGAACGTTTTTTCCTTCTCTTAGTCTATGGGTCAGCATTTTCCTTCCCTTGTACTTCTTAATTCCCTTAAGTGGCAATTATTTAAGGCACAGTTAGAGAAGGTGCAATCTACATTCATCCAATAAAACCTAAATATTAAAAAGGACAGAAAAATCCAGCATGGTTACTAAGGATATATGGGAGAGCATTTAGCATTTGAAAGGTACCAAAGATCTGGTAAATGAAAAGATGGGAAAAATTATGAAGAACTATTGGAAGTAAAATAGAAATTAGGAGAAGCACGAAAGAACGAGTGCATCAGGCAGACAAGGCATCTTAGGTCCCAGAGGTTGAGGGACAAAGTTCCACCTGAAGCAGTTCACAGGACGTCGGGGTGGTGCATGCTGCATTTGGGAAAGCAAACAGAAAGAAACCGCCAAGGATACGGCGGGCATTAGTGCTCCATGAACACTTCCAAAACTAACAAGAATGTCTGTGCTGGCCAGCGTGGCAAAGCTCACAGCTCCCTCACAGGCCAGGTCCCCCTCTGCCACAGAAACCAGGATGCTGTAGCGGGGAGGGAGATGAGTGCTGGGACACGGGCAGGGGGGTCATTAAGAGTCCCATGGGTGCCACACTGACTAGGAAAAGCTCTTGCTCAAGGGCCTTACAGCTTAGTGCCAGTTATCTGGTGGAAAAAATGCTGCACCACATGAAAGATGCTCCACCTGTACTGATCAGAGATATCATTAAGACCTGTCCCAGGCTTTTGTCTAGGCAGTATTTTCCTTTTTCGTTAAAATTATAATCTGAACATCTTTTCTTTAGCGGAATTTATGGCCTTCGTTCTCACCTGAGGATCCCACTTGCTGATTAAAACACACCTAATAGTGATTTTTCTTGAATATTATATGATGTAATATTTGTATCAAAATATTTCAGCTCCTCCTTTCGTGTTGCCTAGCTGCAACACATACCGACTGGCCAGGAAGAGCTGCTGTGAAACTATGGAAGGAGCACTGAAGCTCTTCAACCGCAGCAGCGCAAACCAGGTATTACAGGAGACGTAAAAATGCTTTCCTGACCTTACATTTCTGTTCACTGCATGTACTACCCAGAAAAGACCAGCTCTACACTCATGACTGCCAAGATAAAGACACTGGCAGCAGTAGCTGTGCCAGGATACAAAGCCTACTCATAGCAGACAGCTATAAAATAATCAAATGAGTTGGATTTTTTTAACGTGGATTAATTTTTTTTTGTGAAACACAATACAAAGCAATCTACATAGGCTACAAGGAACCTAGCTTCCTCCTTTACAAACAGAAAATCATTTATACTAGGTTTTTATTTCAAGCACACACTAAAATTATTATTCTTCACAAAAGAGGAAAGGGAGTGCCTGCCAATCAACATGACATGCTATTGAAAGACTGGCACTAATAGCTATGACAAGAGCAAACCTGTTTGAAGCAGAGCTGGTGCTGCCTTTTTTTTCAAGTATACCAGCCATCAAAAATACTGTTTTATCTGACTGGCAACCCAAGCAATGCTCTACTAAAGTAAAAGCTTCTACCTTATTTGCCTATATCTAGCAATGACAGATTTTTAATACTGCTTTAAATTACAGCATTTAAAGACTATTTTATTTTAATAAAGAGAAAGACTGTGAACAAAACTACACCAAGAAAGAAGTTAAACAAGCCTGTAAACAAAACTGTACATCATTCATTAATAAGGAGGGTTTATTCACCGCATATTTTCCTAATATGGTAAATTTCGATGCATTAGAATAAACATATTTTTTATTATTTGATTTTTTTGTATTTTGTTTCACCTTTTATTTTCTATTAAAGAGTCAGGGAAAAGATGTAACAGAAGAGGACAAGAAAAATGAAAATTTTAAGAATAGAAAAGCACTAGTATACTAGTATAATTGTCACATTATCAAGTTATCTGTGTTCAATTCACATTCTGAATAAGTCTACAGTTTCCACTTGGTAATACAGTTACACCTTGATAAAATCACATAATAGATCACACCATAACTTTTAGCAATCAATTTTTTTTCTCTTAATAATTTGATAAATGTAGCTGTCAAGTGGGATAAGAATCACAATTTTATTTGGGCTTAACTATTTGAACTTTCCAAGTCCCGTTCATGAATATTGCAGCGGGCCCAGCTGATAGCATCGCGCTTCGTCCCGCGCTGGTGGCGCCACAGCTGCGCGCTCCCCACCGCGACCTTCCTCCGCAGAGGCCATGGGAATGGCCAGAGGGCTGCGCGCAGTGCGCGGCCCTTCGGGAAGTCGCTCCAGAAAGTCTACAGAAATACTTGGTATAAAAGAGACTTTGCTGTAAACTTCCCCTCCTTTCTGGAAAGGCTGAAGTATCCCCCTAGCTCTGATTTCCTAAGCAGAGTGCGGGACATTGGCCTGACTTCCCAAGCGGCTGATTCACCAACCAGCCTTTCCATCCTTAGGAGCCAATAACACAGTAAGGAAACTGCCAACCTAGAGAGCAGCATTTCAATAGGAATGGGATTCCTCTAACACTTTTTTTTTTTTTTTTTTTTGGTTAAATGAATGTTCTTATGTGTTTTATGGAGGATTTAACTACATACTAGAAAGAAAATTATTTTAGGCTAGTATATCTCCAGTCAGGCACAGGTACTGCAGGCTCAGAGAGGGTAAGAATTTAGCGCTGATGGCACTTTTAATGGCACTGTCACCTGTAAGAGAAAGAGCACTTTGGTGTCTCCTCAACTACCCTCTACTATCACCATAGTTCAGCTTCACAAACACAATCCTTGCACCAGGAGGCTTCAGATGATTGAGAATATTTTAAGATTTAAGAGCAGAAATGAGCACTAGATACTAGTCTGACTCCCAGCATATCAAAGCCCTTTAAATTTCATTTAATTAGTTTTGCAGAGAGGCCAGCAACCTTGAGTCCTCTTAAAACCTATATTCCAGAAAGACATCCAGTCTTCTGGAGACTCAAAGGAGTGGAACGGGGACAGTTTCTTCTGGTCATTGATGCCGGTGCTCAACTGACCTCGTATTTGAATGTTCGCCCCTTATTTCTCATTGCAGTGTGTCTCGCTACTCTTTCAGCTGATTTTTCCTGTGCTTTGCTCAGCTAGATTACGAGCTGCTCACATGTGACATTTTCTCCCTCATGTGCTATAATCGTGTGCCCCCCTCTCACTTGGGTCCTGAATTACGCAGTACCTCGTGAGGACGACGTGCTCAGCCACCCTGTGAGCAGCCGGCTGCCCAAATGCGGCTGGTGACACCTCTGCTCGGCGGGTGCCCAGTCCAGGCCCCTCAGTGCTCATGGCAGCGTGGGCGTGCGGCTCTCGCTGCCGCTCCTCCTCGCGGGGCCCAGCGAGGCACGTGCTCTCAGCAGCGCCGCATCACTTCTGGAGGAGGAGGGCACGTGCCTCCTCAAATAGTATTAGAATTAGAATCAAATTTTTATTACTGAAATGTTGATTGCAGGCTCCTCTAACTATCTAGTAAGCCCACTTCTGTTTTGGAACCACTAAAAACCTATCATCATCTTCTATGCCATATGTGATTTTAAGGAAAATACATTAATACTGTGGATAATGAACAATCACTACATTTCACAGAATCACACAATCACAGTATGGTTGAGGTTGGAAGGGACCTCCAGAGATCATCTAGTCCAACCTCCCTGCTCCAGCAGGGACACCCAGAGCACGTGGCACAGGGTGGCATCCAGGCGGGTTTGGGAGATCTCCAGAGAGGAGACTCCACAGCCTCTCTGGGCAGCCTGTGCCAGGGCTCTGTCAGCCTCATGGGAAAGAAGTTCTTCCTCACATGGGGACGGAACTGCCTGTGTTTGAACTTGTACCCATTACCCCTTGTCCTGTCACTGGCCACCACTGAGAAGAGTCTGGCCCCATCCTCCCTACATTCTCCACTCACGTACTTGTACATTCTGATCAGATCTCTTCTCAGTCTTCTCTTCTCCAGGCTAAGCAGGCCCAGCTCCTCATACACAAGATGTTCCAATCCCTTAATTATCTTTGTCGCTCTATGCTAGACCCTCTCTACCAGCTCCATGGAGTCCAGAAATTTCTCCTTACAGAATTTCAAATTCAGCATAGGTATTGAAAAAATGAGTCAAAGAAAACCAAAACAGGTATAAAGCTCATAGAGAACAGCAGAGACATTTCAAAAATTGATCAAGCGATTGGTATTATTATAGGTAATTATTGCTAATATTACAGGTAAATTACTGTGATATTTGATCTGGAATCTAGCAAATACAATCCATAATTTTACTACTATTAGTTTTGAATATGCATATATCATTTTGTAGGTTTGTTTGTAATTAAAGGCTATTTCTCAAGTGTAGGGCACATTAAAATAAATATATAAACAAATATAAATATAAATAAAGACAGAAGTATTCTCTGAATTGCCATTGTTTTAAAACACACAAGGATACTTCTTGACGTATATAAAGAATGAAGCTGTATAAAAACACATCTCCTCCTGGGATAGATTCTGTAAAAATGAGGTAAGAAACTCTACAGACCTGACTGTGCAGCATTCCCATACATTAATTCCTCACATTATAAAGGATTTCAAAGAGGCAAAATAGAAAGAGCTATCATCTAGCAATTGCAGTATCATTCTCATTCATGCAGGAGCTAACCTGTTCTCATCCACCTTCCGGGTCACCTCCACTAAAAACGCAGTTTTCTCAAGCTCTTTGCTCTCATTCAACCCATAAAGCAACATTTAAATAGTCAAAGAAAGCTACTTCAAAGAGCATTAATTTGCATAGGACAACTGATAATCTCAATTTCACAGATGATAAAGAGGCTTGAATTTTACTCCCAGCCACACCTTAAAGGTAGCCTACAGCTCTGATCTTACTATAGGCAAAAAAAAGGTGTTTCTGATTAGTCTTCTATTTCTATTCTGCACAAAGAAGTAAAGGGGATGGCTTCTCTGCTACAAAGCAATATTAGGGCACAAAAGCAAGAGAAATAAGTTTTAGTTAAAAAATTGATTTTTTATGACACTTTCATATTCCCATCATCCTTAAGAGTTCTATATCATATTGTGGATTCTCTGTGGGTATAGGCAATGACCACGACGCAATCAGTAACCATGAACTAGACACAGAACAAATCTTAGTTTGATAAGAAATGTTAGCCAGGGCTCTGGAGTTATTCCCTCATTCGTCTAAAAATCTTCTGTAAAATCTTTAACTCTCAGGTGTCCAGCAGGTGGAAATGGATTGAAAAGAAGAAATGAAAAAGCCTTCACTTTAATGTCTGAGGTGAATGCGTAATTACCACCTAGGTCCTGCTTTGATAGTGTTTCTTTCTGAAAGGAAAATACAGTGGTGCCCTTTTAGAGAGGGGATTATGCAAACAATATTTCAACAAACCTTTGTGGCATCCCTCTTCTAGGCTAGCCTGACAATAATTAGGTGGCAGCCAGATCTCCCTAGTTCTAATAGGTTTGCACAGTACCTTCTTAAGTGAAAGAGGACTTTTCCAGTATAAGAATATATATATATATATAAAGATAACCTTTAGTATAAAACAAACTTATAGCAATTTTCCCTGCATTGTCAAGACAAGCAAGTTGACTACACAGTATGTCATAATGAACCATTTATTTGCCTATACATATATATGTATATGTCTGAACAAAAAACATGGAACCTTAAAAGATTTTGTAATTTTGGAAAGATGTTAGTTGTTTTACCAGTTGTTTTACCAGTTCTTTTACACATAAACACTGTACCTCTGGCTATTTAGAATATTTGAATCTTTCATATTATTTTAAGTGAGATTATTGTAGTAAATAACCAATAGTGCCTGGATATAAATTCTGAGTTGAATATTCATTTACTTTAGTCAGAAATATGGTGCAATGTGATCAGTTTTCTGACCTATTTTGAATTGGTATTCTGCCAACTGGCATTTTGTTTGCACATCCAGATATTATCCACCATATGCTGACATGACATGATGATTGGTTCCAAAATGAAGCGGAATACTTGGCAAATAGAAATATATGGTACAAATAATACACTGCCTGTAGCCAGAAGAGAATTTTGAGGAGACTAAGATTTTAAAATAACTTCAGTATACACACTGCACATTACTAAATAAAAGCTCTCTAGGACAGGTATTTTAGAGGCACATGATTCTCAAATTTATAAGATCAAGTCCTTACAGAAGAAGTTTCAAATCTGACAAAACGGTACTAGCTGTGGTATTACTAATTTTAAGGAAAGAATAATTTGCATCTTGGGCAGGATTTGGCCCACATAGCTTCCTTCTCCTATGGATTCACTAACTCTTCTTTCTTGCCATCTGCTTTTCTTTTCCCACTGCACTGACTTTTCCGCCCTCCCTGTGATGTCCAAGTTATCTCTCTCTCCTGAATTAAGATCACGTTTCATCAAGCTCCAGTCTAATTCTAGTTTTTATTTTTTTTGCTGCTAAAACCTTTCCACTGAAATCATCTTATTTTACACTCTTCATGTTCCTGTTACACTTTGGCCTTCTATTCTGAACCTTACGATCTCTGAAAGAAATCTTTTCTAAGCAGAAAACATCCCAGCTTTGTTCTTTGAATTCCTGTTTCTAAAGCATTATTTATATTTTGCTTTCTGGAAGTGACTTCCATATGTGTGCTATCTAAAATAAAGCCCACAAACCATACATACCTTGCTGATAAATCTTGTGTTTTGTTGTAGCCCTCTTTTGCCATGTTCTTAGCTCAACTTAAAAAGTAAACTTTTGCCTATTCTCGATCTCTGTAAAGCACTGTGTAAAATGTTGCTGTGAAATTAGCAAAAAATGATAAAATATGGAGACACGGCACAAATATGGCATGAAAATATAGGAACAAAATATTAATTCAGATTTACAGGTGCGTTCCTGCAGGTTCTCCAGATAGGTCATGTAGTAGCAAAATTCATATTTCTTTCTTAATTATTTGACTCGTATTGGGAGCATCAGCAGAATTAATCACATTAAAAAATAAGCAATCACTTAACTCGGCTGCCTTAGCATTACAAAGCACTATCATCTCCTACGTTACTGTGTGAGGTTGCTACCTTTTTCATGTTATTTTAATTGTACTTTTTCTTCTAACAGTTTAAATTCTACTCAGCTGCTATTATATCTTTTAATGCTAATTTCTGATGCTTATACATAAGACTGCAAGCTTTGTTTGGTTTGTGAAACAGAAGTGGATTTCAGCACTTAATGCATTACCTTTACACTCTCGTGGAAATTCGATGAGTCCATTTTAAAATAATTTTCCTCTTCAGATGAAATAATAGTAACATGCATGAGCCATTTTGCTCATTGCAACCAATTTTAAGCAGGAACACTTAGAAAGGGGAAGGTTTTGTGAGCAGGGAGGAGGAGGAGGAGGAAGCGCTTACCAGCGTGCAGGTATGCCAGGTCAGGGTTTTCGATGTCGGGGTGCAGCTCTTTCAAGTGATTACGAAACTCCACTGGGATGTTGGTTCCATAATCACACTTAGGACAGTTATACATTTTCACTCCCTCATGCTTTCCTGTGTGTAAGATGTGTTTACGGATATTTTCAGCACAGTTGGACCTAGAAAGGGAGAAAAAAAGAACTAAGTTTTATAGTGATCTACTCACCATAAGACATTGAAGCAGTGTGGGGTTATGGCCGAAAATGAGCAGTCACTGCTAAAGCTCATTTCCCGTAAAGTGCCCAACCTTGTGCACTTATATTCTGATTTATTTCTGAAGCATCGTTTCTGTGTCAGGAGCTGAGTTTTCATGTGTAAATTCAGGGTACATATACAAGAGTTACAAAAGTTTTATATAAACATATGATTTTATGGACTTGAAGGATATGCTATTTCTTAGAGAAATACTAAATACCTAATATTAATATGATTTCTGAAAGAAGTGAAAAGAAACCCTACATTTTAACTGCAGTAATGAAATGACAATAGTTTTTAATTTTTAGACTTTAAAATTTTGCATTCTCCCTCCAAATTTATTTTAAATTAGAATTTCCTAAGTATATAAAGTTTCGGATGAAGCTCAGACACTCTACACCGCTTTTTCATTTCTTTCTAAGCAGAAACAACCCAAATATTTCTTCCTAAAACAAAATAATAGCTTATGAACAATAATTTATTTCCACAGACTTTCTTAGTATTATACCCAATTAATGTTGGTAAACTAAGAACATCAATCCAGTTAACCTAAAAAAAAAAAAAACCCTCAAGTAAAATACATAAATATATAATATTTGACATATATTTAAATACGACAACAGAACTATCTCGAGCAACTGGTTGTCTATGTGTCACACTTACAGATACCACTGTAACAAGCACCTAAAAAAAGACCCCCCCCTCCCAAATAAACTGGGAGTAGCAGCTTGAAATTCTGCTGGAGTGCTTGTCTCTCCCTTGGAGATGGTCATAGTAAAGCTGATATCTGCCTCACGGTGCTGCCAAAGCTCACCCTCTGTCATGTCCATCTGCTATACAACACTGCAATGATCAGGCTGTTGAGAAAGTCGGAGAAGAGACTTATGTTCACTAAAAAACATGAGCGAGCTTGGTCCTCAGCATCTTGCAGGGTTTCATTCTCTCTCCAGGCCCTTCCCTCCAAATTATAAGGCTTAAAAATGTTAAAGTAAAATAGATGTTTTATAAAAATAATAGCTAGCGTATACTGCAATGGAAGCAAGAGACAACCTTCTTTTATGGGTTAAATTATAAAGTGCACGCAAATTTGAAATAAAATATCTATGTCCTTTTAGCTCAGCTATCAGACTAGGCTAAGGAAAGATACAAAACTTGTTTTTACCTTGAAATAGGTCTGTGAAATGTATAAAGGCTTCGTGGAAGCCCATGTTGGAGCTGTGAGGAGAAACTAGTCGGTTCATGTTCTAGAAGGCCAGTCCTACCCGTGATGTGCATGCACAGCTCTCCTGTGCACACCCCAAAGCAGCTCACACACCTGGCCACACGGTGCATCATGTGTTGCCGTTAGAAGTCAGTTCCGATCTGTCACTTACTTGTCTTTTTTTTTGCTCTAAATTCAAGGTTGCTGCGACTTCAAGTATCACAAAGGTAAAACTGTATTTTCCTCAACATGAACAACACACGCAAGGCTGAATTAAGTTAATTTTGATTGCAGAGTACTGACAAGCATACACGAGGAACTGCACATCACAGCAAAGGGAGCTGCTGGTACCCATAATCCACAAAGACACTCTGCTTCAGTGGACGCTCTGCTGGAGTGCTTGTGCAAAGGGCTATCTTTGACAAAAGCCATGAAATAAGGAAAAATCATAAAATATCTATTAATTCTAAACTGACGTACGCAGAATGGAAATGCTTTTAAAAATGCATTTTAAAGGTTTTGTACATGATAATAGTATCAGTCCTGTATTCAAGAGTTAGATGGAATACAACAGAAAGCAACTTATTTTATTATGATGTTTAACTAATAGAAAATCACAATGGGAACTCTCTTCCTTTTTACATTTCCTGATATTTTCAAAAAGATGCTTACTAGAAGACATGAAAACAGAAGGTTTCAGAGGTGGAAATAAGGCAAAATGTTAATTATCTGGCTCACCAAGTTTTAAATATTTTAGCATCTTGCAGGGCTCATATTTGCACAAATATGATGTGTTTTCAAAAAAAATCCTCCAGGGCATTAGGTACAAACAGCTTCTTTCTGGAAAGGAATGCATACAACCTAGAGGACTTTCGGTAACTCCATGGATGTTGCTATTTACAACATGAAAACAAACACAGCGATACAGCCAACTGAGTGGAGAGATTTCTTTCTGTTTCCCTGTTCATCATTATAAATAAAATTCACTCTAGCAGAGACATCACTCTGCAAGTCTTCAGCACTATTTATAATGTGCTACAAAACCTGCAGGAAATACACAGAAATTGCAAACAGTATTCAATAACCTCATTGAAAAATATCAAAATGTCCAGATATTTTCTTCCAATGAAAGCAAACGACTGATTAAATTCCTCCGTATCATAATCATATTTCTAACCTCAATTATTAACCAAAATTTGCAAGTGGCTTACTCTCAGAAAATGTTAGCTAATCTGGAAACCTAAATGTCTTTATTTATGTTATTGCAGTTTGATTTAAACTTAAAAAATCTATGGACAGTCATAGATTTTTTGATACATGAGGTATCATACAGCCATAAGGAAATTTGCTTATTTATTTCTCCAGACCTCAAGGACAGTAGGGTTCATAAAGGTTTGCCTGATGATTCTTCCTTCGAACCCAAACTCTCGCTGGAACTAAAACAGCATTTGGGGAGATGGGGAATCCACTGCACTTGTAGGCAAATGGCTCCGGAGTTCATGATCCTGACTTTCACGTGCATAATATTTCCAATGATTTTGTTTCCAGCTAAGAGATACTGTTCTGCTACCTTAAACTATCAAACCTTTTGCTGCGTAAGCTATAGAGTTTATTTAGACTAATTTTAATGAATCTTCAGATTCTTTTGCAGCTCCTTTTAATTGAACCTTGAATACAAGAACAGAACACGCATTTCACAGCAGTGCTGCACATACAGACAACATGACTTCCCCACGCTCAGTGCTCTCCAGACAAGCCTGGAATTTTGGGAGCTCCTGGGTACGTCTCCACGCACTAAGAGCTCAACGTTCCCTTCTTTATGTGCTTCCACCTTTCAGTTTCTTTCAGTGTCATTGCTTCTCAAAATAAATATTTTTATGTCAGGAAAGGAACAAACACCACAATCTGAGTTAATTACATAACAGTCACAGGCTTTTTCAATCCAAACTTTCCAAGCCACAGAGACTGCAACCCTGTTAAACTTTCACTGAGCAAAGAAAATAAATAGAACAAAACTCCTCTCTAGCATAGTCAAGATTTGTCTCCACTTCTGATCTTTTTTTTTAAAATAAACTGTTTGCCTGTTAACTCAGGCTAGCTAAAACGTCCTGTACAAGCTGCACACACCACAAACACTTGGTTCAGAAGACAAGTTTAAAGGGTATAGTGTCAGCTTACCTCCTCAGTGCTAGAGGCCAGCACAGTACTGCTGAAGAAAGAGAGGGGAAAAAAAGAAAGCACAGCCCAAAAAACTGTGAAATGTCTTGTAATTCATATTTTTACCACTTTTACCGTTATATAATTATTGTGCTTTAACATATGTATTTGTATATGATGTGTGCATATAATACTGCACATTCTCTGTGTATTCTTGTTTCCAACACCTGTCTTACCTGTTCCTTGCAGCTTTCCTTTGCACAAAGCCAAATTCCTACCTTTCATTTAGGTTTTAAATGACGGGGCGGGGGGGGGACAAACACACAGCTGCTGGCGCCGGAGCTGTGCGGTGGGTCTCAGTTATCAGGTGGGTGAGGATATTATTGCTGGGATTAGCAGCGCACGCTGTCAGGGAGCGTGGGAGGTCAGCGACGATGTGCCCACTGCAAGATCCGCTCCGCCGGCGTCAGCTCTGACAGACACTCTTCATCCTCTTCCTAAAGAGCTCTGGTGGGCAGTGGTAACGAGCTGCTAGGGGACAGCAGCGTCTTCCACCATGAATACTGTTTCTGCAGCAAAGAGTTGCCCACAGCCTACTCTTTCTAGCCCAAAGTTCAATAAAAAGGAGCATCCTGCAATGCCAAGTTTTACGTGTGTTGCCATGTACTGCAGCTCAGACAATACAGAGTAGCCCATAAGGGAGACTGTGATGCATCCGCATGTTTAATGAGTCTTTATGATAGTTTCACAGAGAAAATAATAAAAAATTGTATTTGGGATTTATTCTGACTGTATTTTAGTAACACCCAGGCATAATAGCTGTAATGTTTTCTGCTTTTCTACATTTATAGCTTTGCTTTTATTTTTTTTTTTAATGATCTATTTGTTATGACATACAGTATGTGTGACAGATGTCCAATGCTGGCTGCTAAAAAGTAGCAGAGCCCTGTAGGGAAATGGCAAAAACTAGTGCGTCAGCACGGAAAGGGATGGAAGATTGATAATTACTGCTGGGGTCTCGCCTCCGTCCAGCAGACTCGTGTGGCCAAACTGTAATCTGGCCATGGATCTGTCCTTAAATTTATAATGAGCAAACACCCCAATTTCAAAGAACTGATCACTGCAAATACACATGCTACAAGGATTTGATTACAACAGCCAAAATGAATTCTTATATAGGCAAGTACAGAGTAATTTGGAATACTGCAAGGAAATAAGAAGTGATGTACCCTGGCCTGGCTTACCTAGGAGCCTGTAGACAGGTTACAACTCTGCACTCTAAAAAACGTAAGTACAAAAACAGTGTTGGCGTCTAGAACTGTTCGTGGGTTTTCACAATATTTCCCTAAAAGCTCATTTTGCAACAAATTTCACAACATACAGAAAGCTTTCTCTTTGCAAGAAAATCCCTCTGATTCCAAGAAAATACTGTCTTTCTGCCTTAAATCTTAAATAAATAAATAAACAAACAAACAAGTCAAGAGAAAAGCTTCCCAGGAACGAGCTGCCGCCAAAAGCTCTGCCCAACCCGTGGCAGGGGCCGTGCAGGGCCGCTGTGGAGGCCTCCTCCTCCGTGCTGCAGCCACTGCCATTGCGCGACAGCCCGCGAGCGTGGGGCGAGCTCCCACACCGCTCCCGAACTGAGGATCATCCTTCTCCCGTCCACGGGATTCCCCCCGCCACCGCTCACACACCACCACTTTTCTTTCTTATTGGAGCAGATGGCACAGAGGAGGATCTGGCTTGAGAAATAGCGTCTCTGCAGTAGCGTAAGGACAGAGACTGGGATTTAAGCATCATAGGCCCCGATTTAGCAGGGTACTAATGCACTTGCGCAGCTTAAGTACAAGCAGTCCTATTGACTTCAGAAGGATGACTCACAGGCTTAAATTTATGTACATGATCAAATACCTTGCTGAAATGAGGCCACGGAAAGCATCCACTTTTATAAAAAAAGCTGGGGTGAATTTAATTGAAGACACACTTTTCCTTTCAACATCATTTTTTTTCCTCCCTGTTACATTCCATTTAGTGACCACACAAAGTTGCTCTGAACAATTCTGCAGGCTCTGTCTGTACATCCTCAGGAATCCATAAAATATTTCTGCAAATATAAAAGTGCCGAGGGAGCCTCCTTTGTGCGAGTGCGGAGCCCAGTAGCTGCAACGAGACGAAACCGGGTTCCTCGTGCCGCTGCTGGAGCCAGCAGTGATGGCAACAGAGCCCACAGGCTGCCTGTCAGTCTCCGATGCAGATGGCTCTTCTCCCAACTGGCCTTTGTGTCAGCTCCCTCAGCCATTTTAGTGACAACACAGCTCCCTAGAGGGCAGATCCTCTTGCTCCGCAGCCTGGATTCACAGCCCGAGCGCTATGGTCTGTACTATCTCTAAGTGTTTTTTTAATGCTAATATATTGCCTCTTCTTGTCCTTTCCCAGGCCCTGCCCCGCTCTCCCATGCAAAGAGGAGATGGTCATTTTATTTCTTTTTTCAATACTCTGACTTATCTCCGGAATAACCATTAACTGCCTAAAAGACTCACTTCTGTTATGCATGCCAAAAGTATATACAAAGTCACTGCTAATAAAATTTGCAGATGACACTAAAATTGATAGCATGATTAAAAGCAATGACACAGCAGCCATACAGGATGAGCTCTATGGTTTCATAACCTAGACTTGTTCGACAAAAATACATTCAAATACAACTAAAACATTACTCCTCACACTGCTGCCCGAAGGATGCAAGTAACTTGCAGAATGAGAGGACATACTGTGAAAAGCTGTGGCACTGAAAATGATTTAGGGATTAATGGACCAGGAGTTTAGTTTGAGCTTTCAGTGTAATGTTATAAGCAGAAATGTCCTGTGTCATCTTCAGATATATAAACAAGGAGGCAGCAAGCAAAAGTGAGCATGTAAAGTTCTGTTTATGACATTGGGGAAACTAATTCTAGAGTATCTCATTCCCACAGTAGTTCCTTCCTTTAAAAAGGAACACAGGCACAAAACACTTCAGGATAGATATACGAGATAAGAAAGCCCTTATGTAAAATTTTAAAGAACACTGTTTTGCTTATTAGACTTGACCTTGGAGCATGAGTAATTTAACAGAGAATAAATGCATGATATTAAGAGGCACCTTAACACAGAAAAAAGCTCTAGCAAAAACCATGACTGCAAGTTACAGACAAGTTCAAATGAGAAGTAAAGCACCATTAATAAATGGCAACTACTGCAATTAACCCTTTACACAAGGGGAATGCGTTCTCCAACTGTTGATGTTTTCAAATCAGACTTGAATGTCTTTCTAGAGCACAACTTTTTATAACAGATGTTTTTTTACTCAAAAGAGCCCAAAACACAGCAAATGGGAAAACAGTGTAGTTTGTTTTATGAACAAGGTCAGACTAGCTGAGCTTAAGGCTCTTTCACAGCTTAAAGTCTGCAAGAAGTACAATTTAACTCTGAAAAATGTCATTTTGGGGTCAGACGTTTATTGTTTCCATGATGTCATGGAAATTTGTTCAGTTTGCAAACTAAAATATATTCTTCCTGGCTGTCAATACTGTGAACCCATCTTCGGTTCTGAAAGTCAAATCTGGTTCTTTATTTGGAGGGTATGATTGATCATCTGATATTTCCCATCCAAGATGTTCCTTCCAGGTATATATCAGAGAAACATCATTCTCTTCCGATTATGTCCTCATAGTGCCATTGTCTGCACAAATAGAGGTAAATGCAGTATTTGGCTCTGTACTTTGAGCTTACTTCACAGCCATCATTCACCCACAGAAAAATGGTTTTAGGAGCAGGAAGAGAAATTAAGTTTTGGTGCTCCCTGCAAAAGTACATTTGCCTACTGAGCCCCTGTGATCAGTAAGAAAGGCAGTTTCCATGTCAATAGCTTCTCAAAGTAGTCCCACACAACTGATGCTAAAATGGAGTACCACTGCACCAAAGCACTGAACTATATATTTAACTTACCTTGCAAACACTGAGGTGCATATAGGAAAAGTAAAATGCATAAAATAGCTTCTATCACTCTCACTTTAAGCTATTCTAAAGTCTCAGATAAGCAGTCCTGTAAAAGTATTAGTTTAAAATTGGACCACCCAGAGAAGATGATTTGTTCATGTTTAAACATCAGAAGCTGTATTTGGATTAGATGAGCAATGATGGCAAGCTTACTGATTGAAAAGAAGAGGAGCTGCCTGAAATGCATTGCTTCTACAGGCTGACCTGGTACCCAAGATGAATAAAAAACATGAACACCAGAGGATAGTTAAAGTGCCAATGAAAATAAGACATATTGAGGAATTTTATAGACACATAATTAATTAATTATCCTATATCATGTATGCAAATATTCTGTGTTGGAGAAAAAAAATAAAACAAAAACAGAACATAATAATGATAATGATCTCCACCTGCAGGAGAGTAAACTCCTTCCATTTAGTACACCTGGTGCTACAGACCTACCTTTTGTCCCACAGAGGGTTAACAGGAAAACAGGGAAAATGGCAGAATGCGAAGCTTGTTCTTTGGCCTCATCTTTCACGTTCCTGTATAATACTACAGCAGAAACTAATGAACTTGCTCATCTCTGAAAGCCCTTTTGCATGCTGCTTCTCTTGCCCTCAACCCTGATCCGTGTGGATCTTCCCTTATGTGTGTGCCAATTTTAGTGGTATAATACGTACACTTTCATTAGTTGTGTTCTGATGATTTCTACTGAGAGATACTTAAACCTTACACAAGTCAAAAACTATTTTATCACTTCTGAAGAAAACTAATAGGGCAGAGTCACTGAATGATAAGAGAGAGAGACCACTGAATTTATTTAATAATCCATGTCCATTTCACAAAAATGGCCTGTGTAATCCTTTTAAAAATAATAACCTGTTCATTTCAGACCTTGCACAATGCTTCTCTTTGTCCCTTGTAAGTCTCTCAAATGTCTTATTTTAAAGGAATATATAGTACTCCCGGAAGACATTTTCCCATTTCTATTCTCTTCAACTCCTGTGAGCCCTTGTTCTGTGTGATAAGGCAATCTCCTTCGGGATCTGAGCTGTGTAGTTTCGCACCACGAGTGACAAGGACTCGACTTGAATAACTGCTGCGCGCAGGTTGTAATTATGTCAGCTGGAGTGTTGAACAAGGGGACTGATTAATGTGAGCCCCAGCCCAGGCACAGTCCCTATCAAAACCTTCGTGCAGGCCAGCAGTGGGGATGGGTTAAAGCAGAAAGACAAAACATGCTGTATCGTCCATGATAGATGAATTGCTCCAACAGTCTTCAGGCAGATGTTCCAGGACAGTATAATATACAATTACTCTGCCTTATCACCTTCCCAGGGACAATAAAGCTTCCTTCTTCTATAGCTCATGTGAGTGAAGGCAAAATTAGTTTTACTTTTACAACACTGACTCACTTATCATGCTGCCTTGATTGTGCTTTTACAGCTAAAGAAAACATATATTCCACTCTTAAACTAAAAAAAAAAACCCTAAAACCCCACCCCCTACCCCTCGCCTTTTATATAAAACCAGAGGATTCTTTTGACAGTATGTATTTTGTATTGTAGTAATACAGTCCTTAAAAGTCTAATTCAGTGCCGCATTCCTAGAAACACAACTACCTTTCAAACAACTGGACCTATTCATAGGTTTAACATCGTATGCACATATACTGCGGAATTCGACTGAATCCAGTTAGAGTGGGTAGTTAGGAAAGGAACGCATCAGTTTTCTACAAGGGACGCCTATGTGAATAACATGCCCTTAGTGACTATTTTAACTAAGCAGTCATTCTAAAATACCACAGTGCTCTGTTGTAAAACATTTCATAGAGAAGTCATTAATCCACATAGCTCTTAGAGGCCACAGGAGTTTACTGTATTATAAATAATCCGAGTATTTTCCAAAAATAAACATAAATTAAGTAAACAGAAAATTAGGGAGAAACTTATACATACATTTGTTTCCATTTTGTTATCTGATATATACAGATTTTTTTAAAAAATTTTAACCGCTAAGAGGAAAGCAATCCATATATAGCAGGGCTATTTCAAGCACAGTTTACAGAACAGCAGTTTACTAACATGAACTGAATATCAAGAGAAAGATATGGCTCACAATGCCCTGATATCTTTTCTTCCTAACTACTGGATGGTTATAGCTCAAGAAGCTGTGCCTTAACGAAAGCAGCAGTCTCTACTTGCACCCCGTGGTCCATTGCTTTCAATCCAACTCTTTTTCCAGCTTATGTAACAATGACATGATCTCAAAAAAAGAAAAAAGAAATGTAATTGGAAAGACACATATTGAAGATCAGGTTTAAAAACAAAACCAGACTAAAACAGACAAGGCTGATCATGACAATGCTTGAAGACTGCACAGGCCCAAGTGCTTGAAAAGTCTGTTTATACATTTAGTTTTCTTGGAAGACACTGAGTTACTAGATCTAGAGACAAGATTTGCAAAGAAGACAGGAAATAGGAACCAAAACTGCAGTTGGGCTGAATGCAGACTCCCAGCTGCTTTGGCTTCTTTGAGGCTGTAGCCACTGAACACTGGCACAGCTGTGGCAATAGAAGGGTTTCACTGTAAGGACACAGGGTCCCCTACGCTGCTGTGCTGCAAAGCAATTCTATATTTAAGACGCCAGACTAGCCCCAAGAAAGCTGGTACAGGCTCACTGCACAGCATATTGCCTTGCTATGATAACACATCATCCAGAATGATGTTATGCCACACATTGCATGGAGGAACAGCAGAGAAAGCAGCCTTGACCTCACAAAAAATATAATCTAAGCACTGAAAAGGATATGACAAGCACAAAATAGGGAGAAAAAGAGAAGCCATAGGTTCTGCAGGGGATGCACCGCTGGACAGGGCAGAAATCAGCTTTTGCCTCAGTTTGGTGCATAGCCTCACTAGAAACAACCCAGTCTGTCTCCCATAACCATGCAAATTCCCAATACTATTAACAGAAATCAGAACTAATGTAGGTCTCAGCAGGGTAATCTAGTTCACTTAAATTAGCTGTCTACCATTTCTACAGAAAATAGGGCAAGCTATATGAAATATAAGTTGCTCCTATCTGCTCAGGAAAGGGACACACTGGTGTCCCTATCTTGTACATAATAGCTGAGAAATTAAAGCACTATTCTAGGCAGTAAAAATGCTGTGTTCTAGGCTCTCCTCTCTTGAGCAGGGATGGACCTTGTTCTCCTGCATCCCAGGCGGCTGCGTTAGCTGGCATTGAGCATCCTGTACCCGCTCTTCTCTTCTCAAAATGCTGCTGGGGACAGGGTGAACAGGCAGGATCCAGGCATTTCCAGAACTGTTCTGCTTTCACGTATGGCTCCTACATATCATTTCCTCACACTCAAAGCAACTGTTTCCAAAATCCTTTCTGTGCCCTCTCAGCTGAGTATGCTGAACACTAAAGAGATTGGCCTCGGTGTGGCCAGGACTTCAGGCCCCATCTCTATTTTTGCTTCAGAGCCTCCCCCATGGGACAGCAGACACTACCCAGCCTTTTCTTCAGTGAGGATCAGCTCTCCACTGAACTAGGAAGCAGAGATGCTCAGATGCTGAGATACTGACTTATCGTCCTTCCTGTTACAGCATTCCTACCATGTTACCCGTGAAACGAAGCTGCAAGCAGGGATTTTGGAGCAGGGAAAGAACATGAGGACCCCCTGACCACTACAGCTCAGAAGGAACAAGAGCTCAGCTAGAACAAGCAAATACTGTATTCATCTTTCACGATACTCTCCTGCAACCTAGCGCACTAGCAGAGGCCACCTTGTCCTCTCCCCCGCAGCACCCCCCTTTCCCCGGGCACTGCCGGCCGCAGTGCCCAGGCACCAGCCAGCAGGCAGCGATGGCTCACGGGTGGCTCCTCTCCATTCTGCTCAAACAAATGCTGCAAGTTCATTTTCCTACCAAGGGCTCTCATTTGAGTCTTCTCCCCGACTGAGGCAGATTTCAGTGCATCCGGTAAAAATTCCTTTATCTTTAAAACCTCTCTTCTGCTTGAATGTATTTTTATTGCTCCTCAAAATGACTAGATTTTAGTACAGCAAATCAATCAGCTAAATACCACATAAGATGACTTTGTTATAATTTATTAGTGCTGATCAAAATCTTAAAGGCTGGATAATTAAAATTCAAATTAAAATGTGAAGAAAATCACATTTAGCCACCTAAATGAAAAGGCCGAATTGCGAATAGGTAGAGAACCACTGGACCCCATATTAGACAGAGAATTTGTGGGTGCTCATTGTCACTAAAAACATAGGAAAATTGCTGTATTTATGCAAAGAATAGAAGCAAAGTTTGAACAAATACCATCATTCTAGACCTATATATTATGTCATATTTCATCACTAAATAACCTAAAAGAAAACGAAATACATACCATAGAAAGCAATTATGGAATAACCTGTCCACACCAAAAGCTGCTTCCTACTCACTGAGTAAGAAATGTCAGTACTCAGTCTTTGACATATAAATCACAGAATCACACAGAATCACGGAATGGTTGAGGTTGGAAGTGACCTTTGGAGATCTTTTAGTCCAACTCCCCTGTTCCAGGAGGGACACCTACAGCATGTGGCATAGGGTGGCATTCAGGTGGGTTTGGAAGCTCCTGCCAAATAAAAATACAGACAAGAGAGCTCGGGATGTTCTCTTTACTTTTAAAAATACTTGATAGGTTTAAACATCCTTATAAAATGACCTGTTGATGACCTGCAACAAAGAATTATTTTTGGACCCAGAAACCCCCATAAAGGTAGCAGATGAAATCTGGTTTGTCATGGATTTTTGTCCTGTTAGCTAATCTTCCCTCTACAAGAACAGGAGCCTCCCAATATATCCTCCAAGATGCTCCCATCAGGCAAGAAAAAACAGCCACACTGAATGGCTAGCCTGACAGAATGCATTACCTGATCATAAGCAAGAAGAAAGGTTTAAGAGCTGAAATTTGCCTGCCTGGCAGAAAAACCTATGCCTTTATTCTCCCCTCTCCTCAACCAGCTCTTTAAGGAAATATGTAGGAACTTAAATTATCTCAGCAACTACCATGTCCTATCACATTTGACTGAAACCAACCAACAGCTTAAAAAGTTACTAAAGTAACTTGCAGATGATGAGTGACGAGTGACCTGCTCCAATTCCAGTGCAAGGCAGGACACCAGGCTAAGCATCAGCTCTCTTAAATTGATTAATAAAACCTACCTTTCCAAAGAAAAGACACAAGACACACCTTCTCCCTCCCGAAATGCAAATGAGATTCTAATGGTTAGTTTATATGCTGAAAAAAATGTGTAACAGATATCTCCAAAATTTAGTTCTCTGGTTGGATCTTACCAAGAACTTGTTAGCAAAGAGCGCATGAAACACCATACTTTTCTACTGAAAACTCATTCAAACTGAAGGATTCGTTTGTGCACCCTATCCCTCAATTCCTTCTACAACCTTAAAATTATTTAAGTATTTTTCGGCTGGCAGGCTGCGCATGCAAAACTCCAAGCAGGAACTGATGCCGGAAGTCTAGGAGGGGATGACATTTCACACTGTTTTTCTAGTAAAGCAAAATTCATCTTCAACATCAGAGCCACCTCAGAATCAATAATTAGCTTGACCAGGGACTGAAAGAGAGTGGGCTTAAGTGATAAGTATCAAGCTATAAAGGCTCTATTTTAAGCAGGACTAGTATTACCACAATAAACTATTAGCATGATGCTCTAGTTGTTTATGGTGTCACTAGAACCCCTTGATGTATTTATAGGATGACAACACAAGTTCTACAGTATTATGAACTGCAGAGTTTCTAGTTGTGTTTTTGCAAAATGATATCACCATAAATATATATATATAATATGTGCACAGAACTGTATTCTACGAATCACAGTGTGCTAGACTTTTCTGCACAATTGGAAGGAAAAGTTACACAGACCAGGACTGGTAACTGTGCTACCTACCCAGGGAGCACCAGGGAACATTTGGTAGCTTCAGAGAGTGACTTCTTCACATCAAAGAGGAAGCTGATTGCTCTCGGGCTATGAACAGCACCAGCTACTCTGTTGCCCATTTCCTTCTCTTTCAGTTCATTTACTGGAGCAGGTGGGGAGCAGGGAGGAAAGTCTCCACACACCCATGTGGGTGGAGGAAGGGAAATGAGCGAGGGAGCAGCATGTGTCTCCCAGCACCCCAAGCCACAAAATAACCTGCAAGGCAAAGATGAGGAGAGCCCTAGAGATTCTTTTTTTTTTTTAGTCTGCAAAGGATGTTTGGGATGTGAAGTAGAAAGTCCCAAGATGTCTGAGAATGCAGGACATGCAATGCTTGGAATTCTAGTTTTTTGCTTTTTTGTTTTTCATTATTTTCCTATGTTAAAAGTGCATGTTAAAAAAAGACTGAAGCCCAAATTCAGTGCAGCATTATGTGGCATGCAGATGAAAAATAAAAAAAAAAACCAAATCTAATAACACACACATTCTACTACGAATGCTACTTTTTAATTTTTTAATAGACTTAGAGGAATTTGGAACCTAAGATGCTAATAGATCACCACTCAGCATTTTTCTTTTAGTAGTTTTCATTAAAAAGGACAATGATAACACCAGAGCAACACTGATCATTTGCAATAGCAAAGCTGAGGTTTTTAACGGTAACAGTATATTAATTCTCAACAATACCTATGGCTGCGACTCAGACCTAAGCAGGACGAACACAAGTGCCCTCCGATCAGGGCTAAGGCAGCATAACGAGCAGGGGGACAGAAGGCACGTGGACAGTGAGCTGCTCTCCAGACTGCTTTTGCTTAGTACAGCCTCAAGCAAAACCTGATTCCTGGCAGACCACTTCGACATAAGTGTCATATTACGGTAAGACAACACAGCTTGCAAACCGGTTTGGAGCAAGAGCGCTGCTGTCTGCAGGATTCCCCGCGCTCTCTCTGGCACACTGGGCCATGCGGCTCCAAGGAGTAGGAGGAGGAGGAAGGCAGCACGGTGGATGCCCCAAGGCGCTCGCCACCCTCCCATCAAGCAGCCCGCAGCCAAGGCTGCCCCTGCCTGAGCAGCAGCTCTCAACCCGCAGGTTGGGAAGCAACGGCCTGGCCAGTGGCTCTCTCATGCACCATTCGTACCTCTGTGCCAGGGCAGGCTAGGGGAGAGCCAAAGAGGCCAGAGCAGGGCTCTGGGGAGCCGCCCTGCTGGAGAGACGCCCCCCCGGACACCCGGCCCTCATCCCAGTGGTATTTTTGAATCAAATTATTCCAAGAAATAAAAATTTATTTGTAGCTATAAAGGGATAATTTTATTGTACATTGTTAACACAACTACTGTAAGAACAGTAAACTGCAAGTCGCTTTTGTTACTAAAGACCACAGGCTAGTCATTCATCTGAAAGTTTGCGATAAAACTCTTTAATTCCCTATCAAAACAGAACCTACTTAAGGTCATTTTAGTCTGAAATATATACTGGTGACCCATATTTATAAATAAATGAATAAAATATTTATTAACTATAAATATAGTTATCTTTATATGTAACATATTTATGCTCATTAAGAAGAAAGAGGGAAAGACTGTAATGACATAAGACATATGACAGGACAAAAGAAATGTGAAGCAGAGGGAAGTTAAAATGTATAGTGCAAACAGAAGACTAACACATGAAGCTTTCTGTCCACTGCCTGAATTGGGTCAATTCTTATTTCACAAGCACCAAATATTTCAGGATTTGTACTGAGTGTACTGGCCTTCAACTCAAACAAAGTATACCCCTACAGCAGAAAAAAAGGCTGCACCAGAACACAAGTAGTTTAAGGATAAAATTGAGTAGCAAAGGGAAGACAGTAATTACTAAAGCACTCAGGAACCCAAGAACACTTTTACACAACTTAAATCACTTAAAGGGTGGACTAACTGATAGAGAGCTGATCACATCAGGCTGCAACAGAGGGTAGATGACAGGAGTTAAAGCCATGTGGGATTTTTTACATTGATGTCAAAATACCTATATGACATTGCTGTCGGAATAATTTAGCATGCTGTTTAGACTTAAACACATCACTTAAAAGTAGTTCTTCAAAGGACTTAATCCAAATGAGGCTGAAGCGGTATAGCCAATGTTTGCAATTTCATCATTGGTGTAATTATATCTCTTAAAATCCTAAGTCCTGTGGTTCAGTGCTAGCATGAAAATAACAGATTCCCTAAATTAAAAAGTACATTTTTCAGTGCCTTTTAGCTATAGTGGCCACAGGAAAAAACTTGAAAATAGGAACATATAAACTGAAATAAAAAAAGAAAAAGCAACAAAGAAGTTTGAGTTACCATGCTCGTGGCATTATTGATGGGCTTCCATATAGCGAGCGGGAAGCACTACTCATTAAAAGAAATAAAAATCTGTATTTCCCTTATGCAAGTACAGCATTATTACTATGATATTCACTGAAAATACTGAAAGCAACAGACTCTACAGAGTGACTGTAGTTGTACACACAGTGCAAGCACCTCTATTAGGGTGATTTGCTGGCGAAACAGTCACAAAATCTGTGTACACCTCTCTATGCATATGCACACGTGTATAAGCGAGCATTTTAAAGGAACAGTCATGGTTTCTAATAAGCACTTTATAATAAGCACATACATCTTCTGAAGCAGCCCAGGCAGTGACGTTTGCCTCTGGCAAGGCGAGAAGTGAGGGCAGAGAGGCAGGGAGTTTGAGAAGTTCCTTTGCACGCTGCTACCAGCCCCATTCTCACTGAGTGCAGAGGGTGAGGACCACTACGACTATTTCCGTGCTCTCTGGTTTCTACCAGGTTCTGACTTTTGGAAACAACATCTGAAGGCAAGTCTTTTCGTCAATACGATAGTTGATATATATTGTGCACAGTCACATTTCATATTTTGAAAAAAAAAATAGTTTTCTTAGACAACAGAAATATCACAAAAGAAATAATACTAACTGTAACCCCATATACTATGCACTCATTAGAATAATTAAAGTAGATTTTTAGGATATATATAAAAACTTGTTTTTCTTTCATAGACTTGAATGCTACCGTATACTTTATTGAGACTAATATAAATGTTACCAAGTATTCTATACAAATGTTTATTAAAAACTATGGTGGAATAATATTCTGAGGTATCCACATCTGGGAACGATGCCCATGCATTAGCAGAATTTGTCTCTCCACTTCCAGCTCTGTTTGTTTATAAGGACACCAGCACAAGGCGCTGGGTATCTTCAATTCCTGCTGCTGATCACAGTGGAAGCCCAAGTGCTTTCTGAAGGGCCAGCTTTCTCTACTATACATGTGTACGTTATTCTCCTTAGCAATCCCCTGGAATTAGCACTTTTTTTTCCCAATTCCGCCCTTGTGGTATGAAAGTGTTTCTGTGCACTGTACTGGGGGGCTGCCACCTGTAGTGATCAGGAGCCTCATGTTCAGTAGACTTGTATAGGTTATTTCCTATCCATGCATATTAAATTTCACTAGTTACAAAAAAAAAATATAAAAGTTAGCATTTTAATGATAAATATACTGTTTCATCATTTTATGTAGAAGTTGCCTTAACAGCCTTTCAGTTTTATTATGAATAAGTACATACTGTTACCTCAGAATTTAAAATAGTCCCTAGCTGTTCTTAATATAACTAGGGAATAGCGCTCAGTTGACGCAATCATATCAAGACAACTAAAGGTTATTAAACTCACCAAAATAAACATGGAGAGAAAACACTGACTTTGCACATTCTTATGACTTTGGTACAAATCCTGGAGTGTATTATAAAGCGGCCCTTACAACCTATGAGCATATACTGTAAGTTAGAAGGAAATAGGAATTCCCTAGGGATGCTATCCAAGGAAAGAAAAGTAGCCCCTGTGGAGTCACTCCCCCTAAGCCAAGCTGCCGCTGCTGCTGAAGCCACGCAATGAATCCTTCTGCAGCTGGAATTTCAGCTGCCATAATCCCTTGCAGAATGTTGTCTAATTATTTTATTATGCATAATAAATGTAAAATATTTTTTGTTTACATAATTATATTAAAAATGCATAATATTCATTCTCAGTCTTGCAAGACATCCTTCACAAGTCATATACTTTACAGAAAGGTGCATTTATGGAATTAATGCTGTTTTGCTGGCGTAGCTGTTTATTGTATAAAGGTTCTAAACTCTCTTATCTACTACCATGACACACTACCAAACCTGCGGATGTTGCTTTCCATTCTCCCTTCTCCCCTAGGGACATCTGTAGAATAAAACCATGTAGCAGAGTCTCAGAGGAACAAGAGCAATTTTTTCAAATTAGAGAACAGGGTGGTGCAGAGTAGCTTAATGTACCTGTTCCACAGTTCCATGGACAAAGTTGCACCAAAGGTGTGTCTATATCACAGAACTAAGCCAGTGTTATAAATAATAAATAAATGATAAATTCATAAATCAATAAATAATAAATAAATCATTATTGCCTAAGAAGCTGAGATAGACATGTGGAAAGCTAGTACTGACAGCACTTGGCTTTAAAGTCTAGCATGTCACTAAAATTAGATACCTAAATACTTAATTTAGACACACCAAAAAAAAAAAAATCGGATTTCAGGGTTTGAAATGCTGTATATCTGCACCTTTCCTTGACTTCAGGGGATCCATGGGAGTTCAGCACTTCAGAAATCAGGTTGCATTCAGGTGCCTAAACGATTGCCCTACAATAGGTAGCCAGGTTGGGGCCATCTGGTCACTGAGCACACAAACCAGTTTCAGAAATTAGTTAAGTTCACAGATATTATCCTGTTTCAGGAGCTTACAGGCCTCCTTGTTTCTTACTGCACCGATTACAAAATGCCAACAGTATTTTTGTCACTACAACTCTTAAGATCATATAACCTAAAAAGTTTAGCCACGTAATACACCTTTCTAAAACAGCACAGAAATACAAGCTAAGAATTGCATATGGATTGGTGTGCGGGCCCTGTGAGACCAATTCTGTATTATAAAGTCGTGGTGAACATTAATTAGGAGTGAACGAATATTTTCGTATGACTAAGCAAACTGACTTAAGAATGGAGAGACACGCTGTGATTTGAGATAGTAAGTGCAAAGGACAAAACTAGAATAGCAGTTTAAAGTTTTAATAAGCTTTTTTTTTTTTAGGAGATAGAATTTTTTTTACAAGATAGGATTTTTCTTCCTTCAAAATGAATTAGATTTTAAAAAATAGACTGAAAATATAATTTCGAATTATGATCATTACTAGAAACTGGACACTGCCGTTATAGATAGAAAAATCATAAGTTCATTTCTTTGTCATCAATAAGCTACAGATTTAGAAAATATAAATATCAACTGACCATAGTACAAAAATAAGAGATGGAAGATAAATTTTGCAAAACCATTTCACTATAGCCATAAACACCGATTCTAAAAGCAACTCAGTAAAGTAAAATCACCCTTGTTTGCTTTTTGGAAATACGCATAGTATTGAGACTGCATAAATTGTGAGCTAAAAACCCTATTAGTTTATTATTCTCTTGGGAAAGCCACCTCTGTTCATGGCCTTTCTAGTTAAGAAAAGACCTTATCTTTCCGAGTAAGGGTTTTAAAGAATAAACTTCCTTTCCTGTTCTATGCAGCCAAAATCAATCTGTATCCCATAGTCTATTCCACTCAATTCTGCTGCTAAGGAAAAAAAAAGCTGAGTTATAGGGGCATGTACAGTCACAAATGATCCACATTTTAGTAGCAGTTCCTAAATTCAGATTTGCTTCTTTTAATAGCCCATGTTTCTGTACTTCTTGCCAAGGTTAGTTAGCCTTTCATTCACTTGTTTGGCAAGAGGTTTTTTGCAGAATGATTGCTCATGATTTCTTCCCATGGAAAAGCTTGAAATTGGTCAGCTTGAAGAGCCCTTTGTGCATTTATCAGTCAAACAGGAATAATTACAAATATCTAGTATTTAGTCACTCTTTTTTCCAAATGTCCCAAACCACTTCTAGTGTATAGAGATCACTTCACCCATCAGTGAAAGGACACTATGACAGCACTAAAAATATGCTACTCTATATCCAAACACAACATGCGGAATATTCATCTCATGAAACTGCAAAGGTCATGAAAGAGTCTGTAGTTGCCAAGCAACATCTGAAATAGTCTCAATGAACTTCAGCATGATGGCTGAGCTGAAATCACCAAAGTGAGAGCATCACCACGAGACATGGGCGTAAATTTTATTACCAGATCTGCAGGCTTTAAAACCTTGAAGTCATGTTCTGCATGGCTGACACAAGAGTAGAGAGCCTGCAGAACTGGTTTGAAGAACATTACTTGCTGAGTTGCTAATACCTTGTCTTCATGAAAATAGACAGTAGTAGGTGAGCTAATAAGCGGGCAACAAAAATATAGTTAAAAATAAAGAGGAAAAAAATGTCTGAGGTGGATAGAGTGAAAAGAATTTATCTACCAACAAGCCTGGCTAATACCCCAGGCCTGTGGAAAGTGGCAGCACAACTAGGACTGCAGGGCTAAGAAACCCAGGGCCCCACTACAGTCCCCAGCCACAGTGCAGCCCTCATTCCTGCAGCCCGGTTAGGTGTTTTCCACCTGCGCTCAGAGGAAAATCCTTGCAGAATCAAAGCTGCATAAGCTGAGGCCTGCAGGGATCAACTTTCAAAGAGTAGGCATCACAAAACAATGATTTTCCAGTACTATGGAGGCTCAAAGACTTCCTGGTAGTCCTAATAAAATGTGTCAAATATCACACCAGCAAAAACCTGTCATTTCCTGGAATTCCCACTCCATACAGAAACTTGTCCCTCTGAAGAAAAATACTCACCCGTTGTGTACGGAGCCCCTGTATTGGAGATGGAAATTTCTATGATTTGTAGTCATAAAAAATCTCCTTTGGGAAACAGAGGCCAGACCTTGAGAGGGAAGATGTTTGCCTGCCCAGGCTGAGTGACAAGGAGCACGGATGCAGCTGCTCAGCCCGGTTCACAGGAAGCCCCCTCTGAAAACCTGTTGAAGGCGGCCGCTCGACCAGGCTCATAGCCAGCTTAACCGCAGGCGTCCTCCAAACTATCTGTGGAGGCCAAACATCCGGGAATGAGGAAGAAGAGGAGGAAAGCAGGACCCTCGATGTGAGGGCTGGGACCCCCAACTGGCACCCAGCGGAGAGAATTGCACAACTGAAGGCGGCATTTGTCGGCCCCCCGGCCTGCCTGCTGTGTCGTACTGACCTTGCGTGCCAGGATGCACCGGGCATAGAGAGGACGGTGAGGAGAGAGAGGGGGAGAAGGGGAAACTCCTAACTCTGAGGCCTACGCTGTCTCTGCGGGAGCCGGTCAGCAACTCTCTCTCTCTGATCTGTCAGCTCGAGAGGATGTTCAGGTCCAGGATCCCACCGGCAGGTATCACCTTGTGAGTAGTTATCCATAGCTTGCTGCTTTTATGTGCTTTCACCTGAATAAATGTGGGATATAGTCACCTTGTTCTGGTGCGATTATTGCTGAATCCTGAGCCCATCCAGAACATAACTGGCGACGAGGATGGGATTTGGCAATTAAACAGTGGAACTCACTAGTGGGGTGCACAGCTAGGTGAGGTCATGCCACTGGATAGAAATTTTGTTCGTGCTGTTTGCATCTGTGGTCTTTATTGGCTATCGAAATAGTGGAGCTCACTAGTAGGGTGCAAAGCTAGGTGAGGTTGTGCCGCTTAATAGAAACCGTGTTCATGCTGTTTGTGTTTGTAGTCTTTATTGCGTGTACGACACGCGGTGGTTGTTTTTTGGGAGAGCTGCAGGCGGCACTGGTGACTGCAGGGAGGCTGTGCCTCCGAGGGGGCACCCTGAATGGGGGCCAGAACCGTGGAATGCTCTGTGGGACCGATGGGAAACCTGCACCCGGGTATCTCCAGAACCATGGACCCCATGGCAGTGTTACAGTATTGGGGTCGGTTTGTAGAGACTGACCGTACTAAGAACTCGGTCCGACTGGAACATGCTGGCCGGATGGGAGTGCTCTGCTGTGCGCATATAAGATCTTAGCCGGGCAGCTAAAGGAGGAACAAGAGAGAAATCGGCTCCTCCAAGAGCAGTTACAGGCAGTCCGAGTCACCCAGGTGGTGCAGAGGCAGGCTCTGCTGGAGACAAACAATCAGAGGGAGCTCCTGGAGCAGAAATGTGCTAAATTGGCGACACTGTATGCAACATGTGTGCTAAAGAAGAGGCAAGGAAGAAAAACGGGGCAGAAGGGGAGCCGGGTGTGGACTATTATCACCGACCCTGACTGGGACCCAGAAACTTGGGATGGGGATATTTGGGAATCAGACGAGGAAGTCCCCATACCAGAGGAGAAGGGCCCATCATGGGAGGAACCAACAAGGCGAGCTGTCCCAGTACTATGAAGGAAAGCTGTGCTGCCAGGGCCAGGACAAGTGGTGAGACAGGATGAACTAACCGATTTTACCCCCGAAGATATTAAGAATCTGCTAGTGAAATATAAACAACAACCTGGGGAAAAAACACAGTCCTGGATGGTAAGATTAATGGAAGAAGTGGCCGATTCGGTGATAATTGGCCATGTTGATGCCTCAAGGTTTTTGGGGTTAACTAATGACATGTATGTACAGTCCGCCCTGTGAAGAGTGGACGGAAGCAGCAAGAGTCTTATTGCTGTGGTAGCCGAGGGTCTCGCTTACCACCACACTAATGACGGCGACTGGCCCCCAACCAGCTCTTCCTGGGTAACTATAAGACAAGCATGCCACATGCTTAAGGCAGAGGTCATGAAGACTGCTATAGAACTGGGAAGTCCGGAGCTTTATTTACAACAGCTGTTGTTACCTGGGATGTGAAATAAGTTGTTGGAGGGATGTCCAGGAGTGTGGTGCCCCTATCTAATTCCAGTTCTGATGACAGAACAAGGAAATCCTATTGAGAACGTAATTGAAAAAATGAAACAGATAGGGGACCTTCCAGGATTGGCGTTAGAGGTGGATGGAAAAGGCAGCAGTGAGAAAAGAGGGCCAAATGGCAACTCAGGGTCAGAATCCAGGGAGTGAGCTCGGCTCTTCCATCAGCTTTTACAGAAGGGCATTGATAGAGAGAAAACTGATGGGAAACCAACAGAAGTATTACAGCAGCTAGCACGCCTACATAATGTCCGTGCGGTCCAGGGGCCAAGCAACACTCAGGAGTAATGTATGAGGCTGATAGATCAAAGGTGTTGTACCCGTGGGAAGATGCAGAGCAGATGGTGTTACAGTTCCAACCGAAGGAAGAACTGGAACTCAGGAGGGGCTTGGACGCCCAAAACAAGAATACGGTGGTGGCCAAGCTCCAGTGTCTGCAGGGTTCTGATGTAACATCGCTCGCCAAGACGATCGACCGTTCATTACACATACCATTAATTGTTTGGAACAAAATAGACAAACGGTTCATGCCTTGGTGGACACAGGAGCGGAGGTCATAGTAGTGCACGGGAACCCAGAAAAGCGCACAGGTGAAGTAATCCCTGTTTGGGGTTTGGGAGTGCCCCCATTCATGAGCATCTCCAAATCAGGAGCTTAACCCCACCATAACCCAGGTCTCATTATCTTGCTCTACAATATCTTGCTTACATCCTGTTCATGAAAGTGGACAACCACAAGAGTGGCCTCCTCAAACGTGCAGTGTCAGGAAGGCAGCATCGCCCAGGGGCCTTGACATCATTGCTGCACCTCCTCCGCACTGTGCTCCCTACAGGCTGCCTCGTCACTCAATGCAGATCTTTTAATGTGACCATTCTGAGGAACATAAAAACACACAGACTTGAACATGGACTAGTATAACTCAAATTTCTGCACCGGAACTGTACAGATTACTGCAGAAGTTTTCTGTCCAGAAGTTTCTTTATCATCATAAACAATGCAAAATCAGATACTGTGAAAGTGGCTAGCCTTCATTATACAATGCAGTGTCAGGAAACTACATTAAAACATACTAAAAGAACTTTATAGATGTATGTTTAGCATTGAAAAACAAAAAAGTTATAGTGATATTATCAGATGTCTGACCTCCCCTGTTTGTGCATATAAATCACAGCAAATGCATCTATTTACACAGGCATACATCCTGTTTTTAAAGAACCTTCTGAATCTTAGATCTTGTAAGGTCCTTATGAATGACTTTTAAAAATTCTTTTATAATGTACACAAACTAGCTGATAAAAGTATTCAAGATTGTAGAAAAAAACACATTTAAGAAGAAGTAAGAAGTAACATAAGAATCAATGTGAGATCTATTCTAATAACTATTCTATAATGAACATAATGAACACAATGAACACATGGGCACCACAAGAAGTCTTAATAGTTCGTAACAGTGATTTTTGAGACCTTAACTGTACTGTCATAATAGGATGGGTTTTCATGGTGTGACTTACAAGACCTTGCCACACGGCCACTCTACGGCCACTCTCATCCAATAAACTTGTCTGGCAAGGAGAAAACTCGAGCAGAAGCACCAGCTTCAGCTGCACTTTAACTAGCTCCAGTTGCCTCCAATTCTGTTAAGTGTCTGATGAATATTTAGGCTGCTAGGCCTTTTAGGGGACTTTTCTTTTCTTGGTGGAATGGCTGCAACTCAACCGAGAAAAATTTCAAAAGTGCAACTGATTTGAAAAGGCAATGCAGATAAGTAGTCCCACCATGGAGAATTTTAACAGACACTAGAGCAGATGTGAAACAAACACTCAACATTAGCATCGCAGTGTTGCCACTAAAAGGTTTCTCATCATTTGTTTTTCTTTTTAAAGTAACACCTAAATACTGAAGACCAAGTTTTTAAATTTAGCTCCTAATTTAATATGCAATTACTGCTGCACTGATGGTGTTTTAATGGTAATATATTTTTATTGGTGACTTCAAATGAACCTCGTCTGATCACCTTAACCCTTCTTTCATCATGCTTTAGTTAATGAGTCATTACCTGTAGTCACACCAGGGACATCTGTAAGGCTTTTCTCCAGTATGGACACGCTTATGTCGTGTCAGATGCGATTGTGTTGTGGAAGCGAAGTTACACTCATCACATTTGAACGGTTTCTCTCCTAGAAGATGACAAGAGAAGATATGCATTATCAGTTTTCATCAACAGAAAAGGAAGATAAGCCTGAATTTCTGGCAAGTCCCTTGAGCTAGATTTTAGTGCATGTATATCACAAAAGCAAATACAGAATACATTTCCAAATACAAGGTATTAATTACAAAATATTGTGCTCACTATGCTCATTTCAGCAGCCAGCTGCCTTCCTAGTATTCCTGCAGCAAAAAGGAGGAAAAGGACCTGCACCGAAGCAGGGTAAGCATGGTATTTGGACCACATTCCATGAGAATGTCTTCACCGGAGGATACAGGCATTCCTCTCATCTGGAATGAGAGGCTTCCACTGCAGCTGTGCTCTTGTACAGAGAAACATCTTTCAAGACGGAAGGTAAGAAATGAAGCTGGGTCCTGTGTTCAGCACCTGCTCAGAAATGAACATCTCTGGGAGAAGGCTGTTCTGGTCTTCAGCGTTGTTCTGTTCTGTTTTTTGCTTCTTGTCTCTGCCCCTGTATTTTAGACCTTGGAGTTGTAAGATAATAAGCACAGACTGAGAGAATAAACGAGAACTCCGAGCTTCATCCTCCTTCTCTTGCTTGCTGTCCTTCTGAACAGTGGCTCAAGTTTCTGCACAAAGACTTGAAAGGTTCATTAAAAAAAAAAAGAAAAAAAGCTAACCTTAGACAACAGTATTACCAGAGGACTAAAGTCCAATCTTTGATAAACTTGGAAGTGCACTGCAAATTTCTACTAACTGAAAAAAAATGAAACTCTTTAGCTAAGAAATCCCTATGCAAGTAGAGTACTTCTTTTCCAGTTGAGGGTCCACCCTTCAGCAGACACTAAAGCACACAAAAACTTACAATAGAGAAACACAGTCTGAATCCAGATAAGACAACTGCATCCAGGTTTTCCACCTGATTGCTCCAGAAATTCTTGTGTGTGGCTTGCAAGTACACGTAAGTACCAGCACCAGAGGTTTATCTTTGCAGTCAGAAGACAGTTCCTAACTTCTGGAGCCTTAGAGGCATTTTGGGGGCCTTCAAAAGAACTTAAGTTCTAAGCAGTACATGAGGAATCAACCTCCTCAACTTAAGCCTGAATAACACTGCCAGGGGTGGATGCCTGCTTTGTAGAGTGTTCAGATGTCCATTCTCAAACTGAGCTCCAAGTCCCTCGGCAGGTATAACTAACTCTTGTGCATTTTCAGACATCAATGGAAGAAGACATCACTAGCAGAAGACATCACTCCCAAAGGGCCGGGCCTCCAACTCTGATTTTCAAACTTCCTCAAAACATGAGACAATTGAGACTTCACAAACACATTGCCAAAATTCTGAGATGAGATAGAAATCTGCATTTTTCATTCGTTGAGATTGGTTTCTTTTTCCCTTCCAAGGGAAAAGGGGTCCTTAGATCTGAAAAGTCTGGAAGGAAGAACAATGGAGTAGCTGCTGAAAGCTCCATAAAGAGTTGGAATAATTGCTTTGCGCAGCTGCTGGAGAGAATTTCAGCTACTATTTTTCACTTATTGTTTCTCGGGACAAAGAAAGGTGAAGGGGCAGGCCACAATGCAGAAGCCTCTATGCTGGACAAATTGAGACTGTGAGGAAGGATGTCTTTCCTTCCCCAAATGGGCTTTTCTTGTCAGGCACTGGCTCTCTGCTCCGAAGAAACTGATTCTCCCAGCAGCCTGAATGGTACTGGCTGCTTCTTCAGCTAAACGCTCTGGGAGGCCATAGGCTCCATGGCAACACAACCCGCTCTTGAACTACAAATTTTCTGTGCCCGATTTATTTTATCCTGTAGTATTAAAGAAGACAGCAACACTTTCAAGCCTAAGTAGCAAGGCTACGAGTATTTTAGATAACATACTGACTTATTTTAACTGCTTTCATTGCAAATGCACTCGGACTTACGAACCGGCCCCCTTGCAAAGCGGCAGATCTGCAGTTCAGGTCGGTTTGAGGCTGCCGTTTGCTGCAGGCTTCGCCTGCCGGGCCCTGCCGCGGCGCTGGGACGGGCCAGGGAGGCAGAGGGGCGAGTGCCCGTGGAAGCCAGGAGAGCTCGGGAGCTCCATGGCGCTCCGGGGCAAACCCGACAGTCCCTGCCCGCTGCACAGGGAAGCCCCTGCTGGGGGGCCCCTGGCAGCGACCTGCTCTGCGAGGAGGGGCAGCCCGCAGCGAGGGTCGCACGGGCGCCCGGCCGCTGCTCCCAGGGCCTGCCGCCTCCGGCAGCCGCGCCGAGCGGAACCGCTGCCTTCGCTCTGCCTGCAGAACCGCACGAGAAGGCAACGTAGTATTTGGATGTCGATGGTGGGGAGACGATTATTCTAGGTGCAGCAGCAGTACTTTTACATTCGCTTTAATTTTTGTCTTTCTTACCTTGAGGCCAGAATCTTCTGTGCCAGCCTGTGTTTCCCTAATCTGCCTCCCCACCGCCTGCCTGAGACATCCCAGGCAAGGAACTTCCACACCCTTTACTGCTGCCTGCCATGGACCTGTCCACGAGAAGGGTTTTCCCTCATCAAGAGTCTGATTAACATGAAATTGAAATAACAAGAATTAAAAAAAAAAACACACAATAATAGCAGTATTTTTTTTTACAAAGCCCCACTACATCTGCTGAGGGTAAAGGAGAAGTCCACCTATTTAAAGATTTACAAATGAAAGTAAAAATACTGAAAATATTCCTTTACTATCACAGAAAACTTATCTGTGCCTCACCTAACTCTGTCAAAGGTAATCCCAGGAAAATGTAAGACCCTAACCCCAAAATGGTCAACAAACACAGTATTGTTATTTTAAAAAATTATTCTACATGTTTGAAAAATCAACCCCCTATTATTTTGTTTATATCATTTTGTTGCTTGTTTTCCACATTAGAGCTTTCAAACAAGCACGTTTCCTAGCCAGAAGCTCACAAAAGAGGGAGTGATTTTGCTTTCTTAACAACAGCGCAAACAACATCTGAAAGGCATCAGCTGTCTGGGGCACCTGACATGGAAAATTTCCGTCCCAACAATCTGGAGTTCGGCAAAGCAGCTGAAAAAGGGTCAGATCATGGGGAGCGCTGGACTGTATAAAGGCTGTTATTAAGCCTGCAGCTTACCAGTGAGCTTCCTCCAGCCTGCCCACTCTTTTCTTCTTAAAACATCATGACTAAAGCTTTCCTTTTCTTCAGCCTGTCTGAAAATGCCTCCTCCAAATTCTCCGCTGACTTCTTTAGCATCTGTCTTATCTTTTCTTCACAAATTACTGCTTTCTTTTTCCTTTCTCCTTCTTCTTCTCCTTGATATCACCTCTTTCGATTTCTCTATCTTCGGTGATAAGCTTTTCAGGACACAGAGCATGCTTTACTGTGATCATAAATTTCTGTGTACAGTTTATGTACTCAACATGTAATATTTAAAGAAAAAATAAATTAATATAAACAACAATTATAAATCTGAGTGACAAATGCTGATTTGTGGGCGACAAAATGATAAATTTATTTACAATTGTGACTGGCCAGGCAATTTTTACTTACAGCATACTTATCATAAATGTATGAATGCGCTCCTGAGGACCCAACTCTGATATAACTGATGGAAGAAAAAATTAAATAGTGTCTTCAATTTGAAAGGTTTTCAGGAATCAATCAGAATCTTAGTAAGATGGAAGAACTCTTCCCCAGGTGTCTCTATAGGGAGAGGCACTGCTTTTGCTCCTATTTGTCTTTCACGGGATGCATTGAGTGGGACCAAAAGAATCCTACCATGCATTTTGGACCTTAGGAATGAGTAGATCACAAAACACAGCCTTCTGCCTATATGTTGTGGGATTTTTCTTATTTTCTAGCATTTGTTAAGGCTACTCCCTTCAGGGGGGCTTACAGATTTCTTAAAGGAGCTTGAAATATTTTGAAACAAATTCTGTTTCCTTTTAGTCTGCTCATCATTTTTTCATTTAAGACATACAAAAATAAGTAAACCCCAGATTTCTAGTAGATGTGGAGTTGCTGCTCCACAGCAAAATATAGTTTGTATATTCAGAAAGGAGAAGGAAACTGTTCCATAATCCAACTCCTCTTAAGACAGGAGAAAATTTTAAGATAGCCAAAGTTTTGGCAGTGTTTACAACCAAAAGTTTGTTAGAATTAAGTTCCACACTCTGGTGCAAATGTTTGTCTAAGTAGAAATAATAATAACAATAAAAAAGCACAGATCCTTTTCAAATTTCACCTCTCTTCTTTATGAAATGATTTTGAGACTCATTGTACAACATTTTCTGTGGTATTACGTGGTATTATTACTTTTTCTTTAAGCTGTGGTGAGGAAGTTGAAAGGAAGAGGCTACATTATACATTAAATTCAATGCCAAGTAATGTAACTACACATTAAAGTCAAAGTGCAATTCACATGAGAAACAGAAATACAAAGTGAGTCACTCATCTGGAGTAAAACACATATATTATTAAATTTTCTTTCTTTATTACATCGACCTATAAATGTCTCGAGAAGTGCAAGATTGAAATGAGTGAACAGAACCAATCATACAAACAGGAGTCAGTATGATATAAGCTGTACAATAAGTACAATACGCTTCCAAAATTCATGAAAATATTTGAAAAAAAAAAAACCACATCTGCTTAAGCATTTCTGTAGGTTCATGGTGACTCTCCAGAGCTGCTGTGCACAGTAAATGTACTTACCCTCTAGTACTCTGCTACTGTCATGCATGTTAAATTTTTACTTTTACAATTCCCAGCAAGATCCTACCACAACAACATATGAGAAGCAAATGTAAACCGCTATTGTGTATAACACAAGAAAGAGGTTTTTACAATGTACAGAACTATTCACTACTAACATAAAAAAGAAGTTTCACACAACAGAACGCAGGATGTGACTGATCAGTACTGTTGCAGCAAGCCAAATACTACAGCACTAAATGGAAGTTTACTGGAAAAAAAATGGACAGGAAGAGAAAATACCATGATGACAGAAGAAAGACCAATGAAGGAGGAAAGGAGAATAACTATAAGAAAAAAAAAGAAAGAAAAAAAATGGGTGAGCGATTTAAAGGTTATTTGTTCTTTTTTTAATAATAAAATCCAGATAACCCTACACTAAACTTTTTTTTTTTAGGATTTTAATTAATTCTACAGGTAGCCAGCATTATATTATCAATATTACTCTACTTCTTGAAGATTTTCTACCTGGGACAAAATATGAATTAAAAAATATGTCCGCAATTCACTCATAAGGTGCAAATTTTTCCTCCCAGTCGTGCTGTAACACCAGAGCCCTTGCATACACCTTCTTGTAGCCTCACAAGCTGGACTGTATTAACTAAATGGCATTAGGGGCTGTCTTAAGTGGCTAAAGTTTCTTAACCCAGTTTCTACTCACAGCCTAGACAGCCACAAGTGCCTGTTTTAAAGCACTCACTTAGCAGGGACAGAGCCATAAAGCACCCTCTGCAGTGAGACTGAGCTGCGGTCAGCCTTTGCACCATGGGAGCGTTGTCAGGTTCTTGAGGCTCCCGTTGCTTCAATGGGTAGAGAACGATGACTGATGAGTATGGAGCTGGCGAATGACTTGCTGCATTTCCTAGATGGACTTATTGCAGAATTGGACTAGAAGCAGATGCTCTCAAAGCACAAGATAGCTCTAGGATGTTTTACTAGGACAAAGTTGGTAGAAGGCTTAGTTTAGTCTGTGTTTGAAGTTTGCACTTCTCACTTCCCTGTGAGTTATACGCTCCACATAATACGCCAAAGAAAATGCACCTTTTTCCAGGGTAAAGGCCATATATATAATACAAGCCTGTCTAAAATTAGGTGAAGAGTAAAAACATATCAAGAACAAGAGCATGAAATGTCTAAGAGGCCAGTGCTAAAGCAGTCTGTGAGAGGGGCTGAGCAGCCCCACAGGCACCGGGATGTCCCGGACCCCAAGGCTGGGACAAGTTGAGGCTTGTTGTGCCAGCCGAGGCTCCTAAACCACGTGCAAGGATTAGCTCCTCCACCCTTGAATGAAGGGTCTCTCATGGGTGATCAAAGCTACACATCACCTGGGAGGAGAAGCTCTTCTGTATCAGCCCCCTACACAGTTCCCCTTACAGCAGGGAATTATTTAAACCATTTAGACCATTTTTGGTACTTGTCCCTTTCAAATCTGACTGTAATTTGCTTTGGCATTCTGTTCATGGAAAATTGTGTCAACTGTGGACAAAGTAAAAAAAAAATTATTGATACAAGAGGAGTGGAGTGCATGCTGCTAAGAAGTGACATAAAGTTGTGCACTGCCTGAAAACAGAGAGGCACACACGTAGGTGCAAAAATGCAGTCAAAGGTGGATTGTGTCATTCTCCTTGAAACAAATAGAAGCTACAGATAATTTTCCTGCTAAAGAATCATCTCTGATTGTTTGTGCCACAGAGGCAGATAAATGCCAAAAAGATAGATCCCTCTGCCTCTGAGATACTGTCCTGTATAGTATAAAGTTAATAGCAAAGTAATAACGAGCCTGCAGTCCTGACATAAAATATAAAGTTATGCCTGCTAGATGCAAGCTTCATGATCTATAACCTGTGAATCCCTGTGATCATAGCACAAAAATCTCCACCACAGTGGCAAAATGAAGGGCAAAATGCCATCCAAATCCCAGACAGCTTTTCACCAGGAACATATGGTATTCTCAGACATTTTCAGGTACTTTTAGACATAAACCAGGAAACAAAATTTATTTCCTAATGACCTGTGGCCTAATGTCATACACATAAAATATAACCTATGATAGCTTGCTTTTCTGAGAAACCACATCTGCACTCATGTAGGTTAGAATACACATTTCTTCCACTTTCCCATTCTAAAATAATAGTTAAATATTATTTGGTTAACCCTGGCTGCCCTGACTATGAGTCCTAATCCCTGACATGATACTGGTATTCAACATGGCAGGACAAAGGATAGTTCCAGTCATATTGATATCAATGATTTACTCCTTCTCAAACTTTAAAAATAAAAAGTCATTTTCTTTATGAGTCCAGATTGGGTGAATTTCAGCCAATGTGCAATTTTTTTTTCAAAGCTCCAAAAAAAAGAAAACCATTGGTTACAACTGAAGCATGTAACTATCATTCTGGTGATTGCACCTGCTCTTGTCATCATTCAGAGTGTGCCACACTAAATGAACCTACAATATGTACTAAATGACTCTAGTTGGACATTTTAGGAACACAAGCATCATTCAGTGAATGGCAGCGGCAGCCCTCTCTCAGAAAAGTGCATCAGAAGAAAAATTCTGTAACGTTAGCATAATCACTAGGGAGAATTATGAGCAGAATCTGGCCTTGCACATTGTTATTTACAGCAAATCCATTTCCAGTTATTGCCAGCTCAGCAGCAGAAACCCCACCTTTTTGTGAGTATCAGACTCTCCTCCCAATATGGTTGGCTTAATAAACTGAAACCAAGGTGGAAAAAAATGGCTTCAGGCTCCCAAGAAAAGAGAACAGCTGCTTTCCAGGATGTACACTTTGCTGGTGTACATCCTGAATCAGGATTAGTTTATTCAAGGACATAGTAAATCCCCCCACAGATATTCCTTTACAAAAATCCATGGAATATTCACGATGCAACAATTACAGCTTTCCATTTCCTAGCCATTTCTTTCCACTGTACACTAGACAATAGTGTACAGTGGAACACTAGACAATAGTGACTTAACTCACACTGTAAGTCCTGGTGATGTTATCCTATCCTTATGCTAGTCACCAAACAAAAACCACAGTGGTTTAAGCAGTAACACTTCTGTGTCTGTTTGAACAAAATCTATTCAAATAATCAAACACTTACTAGGAGCTACTGAAAAACACAATTAAGGTAAAATGTATTAATAAATGTTTAATACCTACACTTTTTTTTAGTCTTCTGAAGCTAAGAACCAATTTAATATTATCTGATATTAAATTTTTATAACCAGGTGGTGGGAAAGCTCTACTAATTCTGCGAGAGAAATCCTGCTTTACATGCTAACCATGTGGTAACTCTTAAGGTTGTATCTATTAGCTACAAACTATCTTAAAATTGCAAAAGGGCAACTGAAACAACACTAGTTTTCAGCTACGTTTCAGTCTAAAATAATGGATTAATCTATATGTAGTCTCTAATTTTCACCCAGGGACACTCTAGCAGACTCTGGCAAAATCTTCACAGTAGGTAATCTATTTGGGCCTTGAAAAAAAAATAAACAGTACACTTAGCATTCATTTAAAGAAGAAATCCAGCCTTTATAATTCTAGTTTCTTTAGAAAAAAAAGGCCCGAAATAGCCCCCCAAAAAGCAATTATTCAAACTTGCAGCTATCAGATTCGATACAGACCAGTATCGGGCTGTATTGGGATCTCGCAAAATGACAGAGCAAGGCAAACAATGAGCCGCGCTCTTATTTGTGCTGCAGTGTGCTACTTGACTTGCTCCACTCCCTAGCGTGGAGATGCTCCCTGGCTGGAGAAAACACCCCGAAGAGTAACGGCAGCTCCACTGACCTGTGTGCTGCCTGCGGTGCTTGGTGAGGGCATGGCGCGTCCCGCCGGCGAAGCCGCAGAGGTCACACAGGAACGACTTCTCGCCTGTTGCAACAATAAACAGATGAGGGACTGCGGAGGTCACAGATCATTAAAACATATCTATCAAGGCTTTCAGGGTTACTAATTCCTCCAATCAAATGTTTCCATGTAAATATGTCAAATGGGAATGAAATTACCACTGCGGTTTATTGACTGTGATAAAATCTGAAAAGCACCACTGAACATAATTACATACTTGTCAGACCCATAAAAATTAGCTTTATTATCAATGGAATGGTTTTGTACAACTTCATTTCTGTTAGATGTCTTCCAGATGGGGCTGCTTTATGCACTTGAACAGTTTTTATGCATATCCTGATTTTTTACAATTCCCATACATCTGGCCTTTCTGTGCTGAGTAAAGATTGCCTGGAAAAAAAAAAGTTAATATAGTGTATATATGATTCTGCTTAAATAAAATATATTGAATTTACTAACAAATTAAGGATGCTGAGAAATTTTCCACAGACTAGATCACAGTCATCTTTAGTTACCTTCTACTTATTAATAAGTATTAAAATATTTTTTTCCTGGAATATACTGGAGAGCCCAGGCAACAATAAAAGCTGCATTATTCAGTACCAGTGGCAATTCGGTACTGTTTATGTTTGTAAAACTTTCATGACATAAAGAAAACAGGTCTGGGGATTGCTACCGCAATTGCAGCAGAAACTCGTGCTGTTCATCTTCAAATGATAATTTTTCCTTCCAAACCGCTGGAACAATTTGAGCGAGTTTGGCAAGCTCGCTACTCATTAGGAGTGTGCAAGTGCTCCAGCTTCAGTATTTTTATACAAGCTAAGCTTTTGCCCTGTTGTTTATGAACACCATCGATCATTTCGGTGCCACGTCGTCTTCACACAGGGTGTACTAACGTGCGCCCCAGAAGTGCAGCGCGGAGGGCCGCTCTGCACTGATAACGCTGCCCCCACACGCCAGTGGCACCTGCAAGGGGCTCTCCTTGGAGAGGAGAATTGCTTGGCTCGTCTGCAGCCAAATCGTGCCCTGGCTCGGCAACCCAGCGGAGAGGAGATGAGGGGAGCAACGACGCTGAATTCATTGGAACTAACAGTCTCCTTCAGATCCTTCCCTGTGGCGAAGGAAATTTTCCTTCTATAAAAGCCAACTGGGTTAAGAGGTCAGGTGCCAGATTACTGATACCTCCCTTGAAGGCAGCGGCGAGGAGCCTCCATGCCACTCCTTCCCACAGCACCAGCTCTGCTCACGCGTGGCCTTTCCCAAAAAGCGCAGTGCCCTGATTACCATTCCCAGGAGGAATGGCATCCTGGAAGGATGGCATTCCCGCAGGAAGGGGGTTTGCTGCCCTGGCCCGGCATGAGGAAGGAGACGCCTCTGCATGTCCCAAAGGGCCTCAGCTGGCGCTAAAATGGCATTGTAAAAGCCCTGACCAGCCTCTAGCAGGCAGCAAGGCTTCGGGACATGGTGGGCACGTGTTAATGCATCTCACCAGCGAGCCAACTATATGCGCCACTGTTTCATGCATGAAAACCTTGGAAAAACCCAGCCTGAAATTTTAGTTGGACTTTTATTTTATTTTATTTTATTTTATTTTATTTTATTTTATTTTATTTTATTTTATTTTATTTTATTTTATTTTA
>JAWLRI010000185.1:204152-206652 GCA_034781795.1 Crypturellus tataupa
TATTTTATTTTATTTTATTTTATTTTATTTTATTTTATTTTATTTTATTTTATTTTATTTTATTTTATTTCTAATATGGCCCATGATATGACAGAACCAGTCCAAAACAGCACCTGAAGTGCTGCAAAAATATTTCAGGTACCTCCTTTTTAGGAACCAGTCCTGGCCATTTGTGATTACAACTGAATTAAAAAGCAAAACAGAAAAAGTAGAATAAAAACCCAGCATAACTAACACACTCTCAAATCAGTTTTCAGAGGGAAGCTAGTATCTGTTTCATTATTTATATTATTTACATTATATATACATTAACTGATGTATCAAAATCTGAATATTACTGAAAATTGTCGGTCAATATTATCACTGCACATGTAATATGGAACTGTTATATAGAGATTTCTACACAATCTCTTTTCTCCTTTATTTTTTGTATCAGGAGTTTCAGCATGCAGCACTTGAGTTCATCAAAATATCAAAGAAAAGGAGTGGGAGGACTATAAATACGGCTTAATTATAATTAATTAAATATTAATTAATTAATCAATTTTAAGTATAAATCTTTCTAACTAGCTGTAACACCTAGCACTCCAGCATAAAATTCACACTGCAAAGTTAAATGCTGCTCCATGCCTACCAGGCCATTGTTCACCACCTATATGTTGCCATAAATTAGCTCATGTTGCGTTTAGCATCTCCGAGCACACGTCAGTGCGGTCGGCAGCTCCTTTCGCTAATGAGCACGCAGAGCAGCTCTGCGCGTGCCCACCCTTACTGGCTGTTTTACACTTGGGCTTGCGGAACAGCAGATACAAATGTTTCAAACCAAGCAACAGCTTTGAAATAGGGAAAATCCTGCATTGCCCTATACATCCTGCAAAATAACTTGTGGTTAAATACTCTGCGTTCACCCAGGTCTAAACTGGGAGCCTAATCTCCCGCAGGCAGAGCTCTTGAGCAGGTCAGTGGGGCTTTGGCCTAGGAAACACCAGGCTGAAGGAGATTTGGCCTCTGCTTTTTAAGCTCAGGGAAGGGGGTGACACATTTTATTCTCTCCAGGATTCACTTTCAGACATATTAATGAATTAATTACGTATTTGTGTATGTATCACGGAATATGCACAAATCCATCCATCTATACAAACGCACACACAAAACTTCATTACCTGTGACTTTTAAGTTCAACTGCACAGTATTTCCTAGCTGTGAAGCTTAATGTGGGTTGAGTCCCTCACATCTAGATGTAATATTTCATTTGAGGTTATGAGTATGTATTGATACATAGATGTATTTTACATTCCTCTGGATATGCTTAACAATTTTATCATTTCAACTCCAGAATTTGTGACTTTTTAACTTTTAGGAAAATGTAAAGGCAATATTTCACTTGCTGTACAGGGGGCTGATCTAACTTGCCATGTTTATATGATAGCAGAAATGCAATGGAAAACGGTCCCTTTCTTAACAACTTGAATTAGTTTCAAGTGCGCCATTTTGCATTCAAATGTAGAAAGACACGGAAACCAATCCTTTATTTTCTATTAGAAAACAGCCACTGTCCCCTATCTCTCATTATGGTGCAGACTACAAGACCTAACAACAAAAATCCATATTATTGATCTAGCCAAGTCTCCACAATTATTCTTTAGAAGGAAACGCCGACGATAAATTACATCTGCACTGGCTTTTCATCTGCTGTTCGATATAAGTGATCTCTCAGGGCAGGCTGGAGACCTTAAATCGTCAACACCCTTGTCAAAGAAGCTAAGGAGGCCTGTGCTTCCCACAAACAGCTTTGGAGGAACTTTTAACCTACAGTTTCTAGCGATAACATAGATTTTTAGAAAATAGGAAAGGAGCTGTTCAGGAATAGCAAACAAATATTTTTATTCCGAGTGAAAACATCACATTTGATCTCTGCGAGAAAATGACCAGGCTGTAAACACAGTATAATTTTTTCTAAGTCTCTTTTTTCGCTTTCCCAACCACACACATCTAAGTTCCTAGAAGAGCTCAGATAATGTAACGTCAACCTTATACTGCTTTTCTTTATGTACTATAATTATATGAAGCCTAATAGAATTTCAAAATCTGCATTCCATACATTTATTTCTTCTGAAACCGATGTCACATATTGGTTGTATGAAAAATGATATTTACTGTTATTAGCACTGAATGGTATTTTTAAGGACTTCGGCGTATTTCACAGGCACTTATTTTCTAGACACTGCACTTGTCACAGCTTAAATTTTATTTAACTTCAAACCTAGAATTAACAATGCCTGTTCCCTCGCTAAAGGTTCTGTATAACTTAAATCAATTAAAGCACGTATTTTACAAAAATGCTCATTTGACCCACCTGAAATACATCAGCAAATCTGATTTTTTTTTTTAAATAATTATGGTTCTCTGAAAAAAAATCAAGCTTGTATTTCAGGGAGTATTTAACTTGAGCATACAGCCAAACGCTCATACAAGACAGTAGGGAGAGATGAGTCCTATT
>JAWLRI010000185.1:209152-256652 GCA_034781795.1 Crypturellus tataupa
CTATGCAATAATAGCAATTTCCATCTCTACATAATACAGGCAACTACAGATCTCCTTAAAGAATATATTTTAAAATAAATTGACTATCCTTAGCCATCTATTTAAGGAAGTCTATTTTCCCCATAATATGAATTTCACAGAGACTGAAAGATAAAAGAATAAAGACTTGTGTACAGTTCTGCTACATCCCAATAGCAAAAAACATATAGATATATTTATATATATGCACACGCACAAACACACAGACACATGGACACACACACACACACATATATATATATGGATGTTTGCTGAATCAAAAACAGACTTTCAAATTACTATATCACTTGATCAGTGCTTGGTGGCACTAGCGAATGACAAATATAGCTAAATACTTCCAAATGCACAGTAAAAAAATATCATGTCCGTATATCTCCCTGACAGGTCTTCATGCATTTCACATTTCAAAAGCATGACAGGGATCTTATTTCTAAGATAAATTCCCCTATCTACTTATTTCCTCGTGTATTTATTGTGGATCTAACCTTCTACTACAAGAAATAAATAAGCAGGTTAAGTAGATGCTATCTTTTAACAAATAGTTTCTCCAGACTGTATTACAACTTTATGAATGACAAAATAAATCCCTCATTTTTAAATCCAACAAGATGTACATTTAACAGTATTGCACCTATTGAACCTCAATGTGTACTCTATTATTCACACACAATAAAAATGTTAAAATAACACGAAGAGTCTGTCTTTGAAGTGACAAAAGCCAGAAAAATCAGAATTAAAGCTGCAACTCCATTTCTAACTAACCCCCATGTGCTTTGTTAGCAGTTCAAATAGGGTTTCTGACATATCTTAAATTTGATTTTTATTGTTCTAGTTTTTGTATTCCTCTCCTTCAAAGAGCGAAATATCAGAGGAGGCTACAGTGATCACTGCTCAGAGTGACTTCTACCTGTATCAAGTTGCAAGACCCTGCAGCAGGTCAGGGACTTTAGTTGATGTATATTCTTTAAAAAGAAAAAGTAATCACATAAATCATGTTAAATTAAAACTGAAACTGTTAAATTAATCCTTTTGTTTGTTTGTTTGTTTTCTGGGATTTGCAGACTTGTTCCTATTGTTCATGTCCAACTGTTGCACCAGAATTTTCATGCAAGAATTAGTGATTCAAGTTTATGGCAGTATTTTTATGTTGAAAGGCCCTGTTCAAGCACAGGATCCCAATGGCACCAATGATGATTTCCTAATGGATTGTGCCCACCTGCAGTTAGTAAGAGCCCTAATTTTCTTAGAGGAGAAGGTGGCAGCATCTATCATCAGTTGGCATAAACCAGCTGGCAGCAGCACATCGCATCTGGGGGAATGGAAGTGAGTGTGTAACCATCCAAATGTTAAATGGGAGTTTTTTCCGCAGGATTACTGGGTTGCTCACTACCCAGGAGGACCCTGCTCCACAGGCATCACAGAGTGGAGAAGACTTTTGCCTGCCAGAATACATTTCCTTCCAAATTTCCTAAATATATGTTTTCCTCTGGAAAGTAACCTGTGTGCCCGAGCTCCTGCTCCACCACGGTGTCAGGGAAGCCTGATGTGCTCCGATGTTTCCTGGAGAGCTCCACCACTGATGCAGCAGCACTGCTGCTCGACTCGGGATGGCAAAGGTCCTTCTGCTTTTCCAGTTTACCTACAGCCTGGAAGCACTCCCATGGTAGACTCTGTGTCTCCAGGGACAACACTTTTCCCTCATTATTTATTGCCCTTTTGGTTCGAAAATGGCTCAGAAGAGTCCAGAAGCTGTGAAGTCTTTTACAAACTTGCCTCCGTTATCCCAACATAGGTTAAGAAAAGAAAAAACAAATAAACAAAAAACAAACAAACAACAGCAACAACAAAATATCACCAGCACCAGAAAGTAGAATTTTAAGGACGTACTTTTCAAAGCATTTAGGTACCTGTGTGTGTACTGAGTACCATGCCTCTGAAAATATCTCCAGATAGTGTTCTGCATGTACAAATGCCTTCTAGAAATGGTTCTAAATTACTTGAGCCAAAAACACATAGATGTGTTGTTAAAATGCAGCATTAGAATCTAATTTTCTGCACTTAAAAATGAGTATGTTCATATCTACAGAGTGAAACCTCACTGTATGGATCTCACTCACTACATTTCTTTGAAGCTTCTTAAACAAATGAAGCAAATTCTAACAGACAGGAGGATGATCCTAATCTACCTACAGAGCATGATTTATCTTGTGCTCTAAATGAGGCAGGAATTTTATGTATTAAAAAGAGAATGGAAGACCACTGAACTGAAGAGTATAGGAAAATATGTACAAAAAGTTGAAATTACAGATAAATGGGGTTTTATAACCTACAAACGCAAAATTTACTGTTACAGCATAGTTTTTAATTTATAATCCATTCATATTCTTAAGGAGACAACAACAAAAATCCTCTCAAATTTTTGTTCCTGTGGAATAAAAATTCCACATTGTAGAATACAAACTTCCATATGATCCTTCAATGTAGGCCTTATAAATTTCATAAAACAGGAAACAGCTATCCTTTACCTGAACCAATGGAGGAAGAGAGACTCTTCCACTAGATTTCACCAAAATTTGCTGAGGGCACAAGAAATCTAATAAATCCCAGGTTAAACTCAGAGTTCTGGCTGAAAGAACACTGCAATTTACGAGCTTTTCTGCCCCTACATTATTTTCCCTCTTCCCCTTTGTTTACTATTTCTTGATTCTGAGTTCAAACATTTTTTCCTTCAAGTCCTCCATCCAAACTCTCACCTTTGCCATCTGCCCTGATGCTACCTAAATCCTCCTAAGCCCATCCCATCTTGCTATGTTTATCCTTACCTGATAGTGTTTACACCTTACAAATTTATAGCCAACTGACAAATGTGTATCAAAGTGTAAGAAAACTAAATTTCACCCTAATGCCTAAAATGAGGAGGCATGAAATGTTATCTGTTCTTGATTTTCTCTTTGTAAGCCAACATCTCCCAGGTAGGATTACGCAGGAACTAGATCGAGATGGTTTTTTTTCCAAGTAGATGTTATGCATGAGAAACCACACAGACCTTGGGCCCTGATATCTGACGAAAAGCTATATTTTTAAGACATGAATCATTCAAAATTAATGGTGAGGCAAAGGGGTTCTAAAAATCTCACAGTCGTTTTCAGCTTTCAACCCAGATGACTATTAGTTCTCGTGTTACTTCAAATATTAGTATAACAAACCTATGCAGAAGACACTGATAACACAAGCCTCCTGACTGTGATTCCATCACATCTCCCTATTAAGGACAAGCTTTCTAAAGGACACAAAGGAAATACGTAAAGACTCTCATCCTCAAGGAAATTGCAAGTATTTAAGCAGACTGGTGAAGCAGTAGGATGGAAAGCTGGGCAAAAGACCTAAAAGGACAACACTGAACTGAGTACCGATTCTGGAGATTACCAAAAGCGGATTACGACTTTAAGTTGCCACCCCTGTTTCAAGAAGAAAGTACATTTCTCTAAATTCACACACACATACACAAAAATCCTGAAATACATTCCTTATTCTCGTGGCTCAGAGACTGCTCTCAAAATATCTATCTGTATACAATCTGAAACATAGTTTACCAACTGTAATAATTGTAAAGCAATTAATTTCAAGAAGTGACTAACAAGGGACTCTCTTAAATATACGGTTTCCTTAGAAAAGCAGTCTTGCATGGAAGAACTGCATGCCTAAATAGAAAATTAAGGGAAGTGCAAGAGGATCACATTCCTGGAGAAAAAAAATCCAAAGTCTCCCCAAAATTTCACTGCGTTTATAATTGCTCAAATTTCTTCAGCTCTGAGGAAAAAAAACTGTTTTTGCAGCTGCCATCACCTCAGCTCCCAGCGTTAAAATAAGATTGTTGTCTGTGACTCGTGCATCAGCAGTAGCTTACACTGATCAATTTCTGACCTTAGTTACAGCTTTGAAATATTACCAATTTCAAACGTACCTGTCCTAACTCACTGAGCTATACACCCGGTTTCACCGAGGTGACAAAACAGGTCCATTGCCTTCAATGTGCAACACAGCAGGGAAAAGTGGAGGCCTCCAGTTAAAGGTTAGTTAACAGCTCCGCCGGTGATATATAACCCAGGAGAACATTCGCCTTATTCTTCTATATCTCTTTTGACTCTGCAGTATAGGTTGGGATAAAATGTAGTCAAAATTTATTTTTGTCACTTTCACAAGCATTTACGACTCTGAAAATAGTCTTTCTGTTGAAGTGGCAGGTACTATTTTCACATTGTTACTTTTCAGAATAGAATCACACTTTAAATTTGTATTTCCCAATTTAAAAAAAAAAAAAACATTTTAAAATGTAACCAAGTATAAGTGAAAATGGACTAAAGGTTACTTTATCTGTGGAAAACAGCCTTATGAGCCAGCTGAAAGACGTGATGCAAGCGCCAGCCACAACCTCATGATTCCCATTGTATTCATTAAGGCATAATGGAAAGTTTAAAATTTATCATCTTCTACAGTGTTATAATATTCTGTCAATTTTATAACATTAATCTTTCTGCAGAGCTTTTTATAACATACAATCACTTAAAATAGTGTCACAGCCTACTGTTTAATGCACATAAAGGTATGTTTCATTAACACTACTCTATGAGTTTTTACTACGACAAATATATAATGTAGAGAAAGGGAACATCTGTATATAAAGTAATGATTCAAAGCCTTTTATACCAATAACACTTACAGTTTCATTTAAGAACTCTTTTTTTTCTTTGCCTAGAGAATTCTAGAACATAGTATGGGAAAAAGAAACTTCGGGATTAATACAGTCTAATAGAACAGTGCTAGAAAACAGGCTTTTTTTTTTTTTTTGCAGTTCCATTACCTTTATCGATTGTTGTCCATCATAAATTTCTCAGTTGTGACTACAGTGCATACTACTCACACATAGATGTTTTTTTCCAGGAGAAAAGCTTGTTCTACCCTTAAACTACCCTTCATAAATTGATAAATCTGCATTTTTGAAAATATCATGGATTTATTTTTGATTCTAGGGGACAAAATGATGAAATAGTTTGAATTCTTTAGAAAAAAAAATCAATTGACCAAACACTCTTACAGAGTATTTTACATAAGCACAAATAGCTCATAGCCTTCAGAGAGAGGCAGAACTATATTGCAATCTATAAATTTGAATGGCACTAACTCACTACTTTTTAAGAAAAGGTCTTTGATTTTAGAAAGTAGCATATGCTCTACTGAAGTTTAGAATATCAAAATAGATTTGAATTGCAAAGATCTGCACACTTATGTACATAGGTCCTGTTACCAAAGGAAGGCAAATTCACAGTGTCTTGAGATAACATGTATGCTCCAAAGATTACATGAAAAAGTCATTCACAACCTTAGAGATTGAGAACTAGCTGTTCTCAATCATAACAAAAGTGGCTCATAGCAGAAGAGCAACACTGACAATGGCCAGGGTCATCCACTGATGAGGAACTTCTAGAGAGAGTCCAGCATAGGGCCACAAAGATGATTAATGGACTGGAGTATCCATCGTATGAGGAAAGACTAAGTGAGCCCTGCTTAGCCTGGAGAAGAGAAGACTGAGAGGGGATTTGATGTACAAATACTCGAGGAGAGAATGTATGGAGGATGGGGCTAATCTCTTCACAGTGGTGGCCGGTGACAGGACAAGGAGTAATGGGTGCAAATTGAAACACAGGCAGGTGCATCTCCATCTGAGAAAGAACTTCTTTCCTGTGAGGGTGACAGAGCCCTGGCACAGGCTGCCCAGAGAGGCTGTGGAGTCTCCTTCTCTGGAGATCTTCCCAACCCGCCTGGATGCCACCCTGTGCCCCGTGCTCTGCGTGTCCCTGCTGGAGCAGGGAGGTTGGACTGGATGCTCTCTGGAGGTCCCTTCCAATCTCAACCATTCTGTGGTTTTGTGATTCTGTGATCAGAATAATCAAATCCTAATAGCCAATATAAGCAACTCACAGTCTGCTGGATGCTTCATAAAACAGTGGGAGACACCAATTCTGAGCCAAATCTTACAATCCTCTTTTAAGTGGAACTCCCACTCACAGGAGACATGGCCCATGAGGAAGATACCTCACAAGTGCTTGCAGGAGCAAACTATCAAGAACTTTGCTGAAGAAGTTTAAACCTTAAACAGAGTTTTCCTATGAAAAGTCACCTCTTCAGATTAGAGATCTAACTAGGTCTAAGATGGTAGTCTAATCAATAACATATCTGCCCACAAATAAACACTACCAGACCTGGGTAAAGTAATTTCCTTCCTTTTAGGTTTCTGACTGCCCTTATGCTCAAGCACCTCTAATTAAACAACTGTAACAAAATTCATCTCTGTATACTCATCAAATGCTGTACTCATCAAATCAATGCATTTTTGAATACCTGTAATCAGTTAGTTGGACAGTTCTTGTATTTCTGATTTTCCTGTAAGGTTAATGTCTTTGTCCTTTGCATCCAAAAGGAGGATAGTGTAAATAAAGGTTAGACACCAGGAGACACCTGCTCTGAGAAGCTATCCTGTCCACCTCCCAGCTAATTTGCAGTTTTATTAAAAGCTTGATAAAAACATTTTTTACATACTTGAGTTTTTTTCAAACGTGATGAAGACTAGTCTTCTGCTGACAACACAAGCAAAATGCAGTGAGTTTAATTTAGGTCACAGTGACATCAGAGAGGTTTATTTATTGCCAACTTTGTTGCATCCAACAAAGCTTTAATCTGTGACATGCTGAAGCTTGTAAAACAGCAAAGTGGTATGATATCAGAGGAACTACACCATGCCATATATTTCTAAAAAGTTTGGTGTCAAGCACATTACACTCAGCAAGATCATCAAGGAGAAAGACAAGAGATTTGGGGTTTTGTTTGTTTGTTTGCTTCTTTTCAGCTTATATTTACAGCTGAAGCACTCTTTGAAAATTCCTATAAAGACTTCACATACTGAGAGACAGCTGTTTTTATATAGTCATAGGTGATGAGAGTACGATGCTTTTATGAAGTTGAAAATCAGGACAGACCTCACATTTTACAAGGGAAAAAATGTGAGAATCAAGGTCTGCCTCCATAAACTGCAGAGCTCAGTCAGTATCTGGAAGACACAGTCGCAGCAGAAGGGTGTGAAAACCAGAAAATTTCAGCACTTCCAGGACAAGCCTGGCTCACCATTATGCACAAAAAGGAGGGGAAAGAAAAGAAGGAGCACGTGGGCGGAGGAGTCAAGGAATACTTCTTTTTGAAAGGACGCACACACAGTGGGAGATTTTGGTACAAAAACATCTTTCGAATCCAACCATATTTGGCTGATGGCCTTCAACCCTAAATCGGGTTGGGAGCACCTTGTGCAAAGTCATTATGGAGAGATCCAGAGTCTGGGAAATGGTAGCAGTCCTGATGGACGCAGGGCTGCCAAGAATGTGGCTTAGATGGGCAAATACTGGGCAAATATTTCACTTGTCTAAAGATGCTTCCACTTTATTCTGACCAAATGGATACTGGAGGATAGCAGAATACACACTGGTCGTTTCACTATTTCTTAATTGCGTTTCATATATGACATGGTATGTTCCTTGTACTTTTCCTGTTATCAAAATCAATGCAGTCCCCACGTGAAGCAGTGAGGGTGGGCACCTGCTGTGGAGCTTTGGCTGATTTCAGACATGCACAGGGAAACCTCACCTGCTTTAGAGAAGTCTGGATTTCACCGGCTGTTCATATACGTTCTCCAACTAATCAAATTCCAGCAGAGAGTCATTTACAACCTAACCCTGTTTTGCAAATACTTATAAATAAATAAATAAGGACTTTGATTTTGACAGCTCCATTTTAAAGGTGTTTTCTAAAGAAAAAAATAGTTCCGCCAGACTAACAACAAACAGAACCTTGTTTATCATTGATGTGTGTTTGGTGCCCCTTTTTAGACTGGGGAGAAAGAACAGAAAATTTGCTTAGTGTGAGAATAGACCTAGGATTTTTTAAAGGCGATGAAACAGAATAGTAGAATAGATCTCTTAAAAGCACAAAGGTGCTAAAGCCCCATAAGTCATGTTTCCTCCATTCAGTTAAACAGCTCAGTTAAATAGGTATTTAACAGAAAAAAGAAGATTAAAACTTTGATTTTTTTAAAAAATCAGTTTTGTATTCAATTAGTTCTATGTTTTTATATCTTCGATGTTTTTAATTTCGTTCCACATAAAATCATATGGAATAAAATAAACCTGTCATTTATTACAAAATTCAAAAGCAAAACAGAAAAGCCCCTAAAGGAAAAATAAGACTATATATTGAGAAAAAAATCACACACTTAATAAAAATTTAAAACAAGAAAAATGGCAATATGCCTTTTTTCATCTGTGCCATTGATGACATTACAGATTGTGTTTTTTGCAAAATTACTTATTTTGATATTGTATTTAGGCAAATATCTTTACAGCCTTGCAAAAGAAAAACAGCTGCTTTGTGATTTTAATACATTCTCAGAATAAGAGTCCACAGTTGTCAAAGCAAAGCAATATCAAGTTATATTATGATTTTACTGACATCAGTAAAATATCAGACAAACTCAGTTTGACTCAAATCAGCTATAAGCACTATTTTTTTCTAAACCTAATATTATTATAATGCGATTTTTCATTATTAGTCCAATTCCACTTGTATTGAAGTCAATGAGATTATACCGAGTTCTATAAGTATTAGATCAGGCTCTGTGATGATGCTACAGCTACAGCAAAATGAGTCTTGTCAAAAGGACCATGATGAAGTACATCAGGCTTATATTGTTAACAAATTATTAGTTTATTAAAAACTGAATTTCCAAATCCTCATTTACTTTTCCTCTGTTTGTTTATTGTACCTCAGCTAGCATAATCGAAACAAGGGCTCTGCCTTGTTTTGCAGGGGCTGCTTCAGTCTGATTCATCTTCAGCCTTCCATCCACTGGCGTCATATTCAGAATACAGTTTGCCAAATGGTACAGGAAGATAGCTAAGCTCTAATAAAAAATCTCCCTTAGCATTTTGTTTATGTCCTAGCAAGGGAAAGACTAACACTGGCCCTGAGAAGATTTTACAGCATGTGTAAAACATTTACAATTTTAGCATTGCCCAACGTAACAAGACCTCTTTGAAACTTAATTTTGGTAAGATTTTATATTGCTTCCCCAGCAATTTAGATACAGTACCATAGCACACAGTTGGCGTAAAACGCAGAAGTAGGCTGACTTAATAATATTATTTGTAGTAATAGTGGAACCTCAGCATAGCAAGAGATAATAAGATTGATATAATTGTTTTAATATAACATGCAAAATGTTGCACATGTGGAATACAAGAACGGAGAGCAGAGAGGAATATTATACGTCTGAGAAAATAAGGAAAATCTTACTAAAATTCACAGTCTTTTTAATATCACACATTTTGCAAAAATGCCAAGTGATATTCAGAGTGCTGTGATGAGTCCTAAGTCATACATATTCTGTCTACTGTAAAAACTGCACATTTAAAAATAATTAAAGCCAGTATGTCTAAACTGCAACATACAAACTGATGTACAATCTCATTAAAAATATACTGAGATTTCTGTAGAAAGCTTCCTCAGATTCAGTAGGAAAAAATGTCTACTTGAGATTTCTATTTAGTATTTATCACTATTTTTAAGATAATGTTTATCATTAATGTGCCAGCAGAAGCTTTCTTCCCAGAAGGTTAACTCTTTGAAATTAAACAAAAATTAGCACATGGAAAATGTTTAATTGTTGTTCTCTTCTTATTTTTAAATGGTGGAGATGCATAACATGACCAAGATACGCATGTATTTTTAATTAAGATATTATCACTTGTGGTTGAGATTCCTAAGCCAATTTACTATTTCAAAATGCAGTTCTCCTTCTAAATATAAACACAAAAGGACCACAGAACTGTTGCACAAATCATTATACTTTTAACAGCTGCTCCTTTCTGGTCCCTATCATTTGGGAAACAACAGCACTGTGAACAATTGACTTGATACCCAAAATTGCCACCTTCTGCCAGCTAGGTTACACTAATAGATTAAGTTTCCTACCTTTTAGTAACCTGGGAATTAATTTTATTAAGATTATTCCTGTGAACTCTTAAAAGGAGTCTCACTACTGTTAGTAAATAATTTGCCTTTAAAATCTACCCTTAAAAATGTGCAACAAAACTTAGAACAGTCTGAAGTCCGTGATCCAAACACGCATTTCTTGCAGTTTCGTCCTCAGTCATTAGATGAACAAAACAGTGGATTTTCAGTATGGTAGATTACTTTTCTTAAACTATATTTCAGCTATATATTTCAGCTATATTAAACTACATTTTTCTTAAACTATATTAACTTTTAAAATTAAATGAAATCTGAAAGCTAATGATATTAAACGCCATTTAAAAGATTAGACCATGTTTTCTATTATATTGTATTTTCCTTTATAAGTTTTCCTTTTCACCCTATCTATACTAAAATACAATCCTAATAACAATGAAAGTATTCGATAAGATCAGATCATGGACTGTCTAATTATTGGCCACAGAATAACTTTGAAACCATTCTTGAATAATAATTTCCATGACACAAATACTGTGTAGTTAACCAGAGTTAACCTCAAAACCAGGATAGTTTCCCAGGCAGCACCTGGTCTGATGAGCCATCAGTAAAATGACAATACCAGCAATGACAGTCCATTATCAGCATCTTCAAACTTCATAAAGAAGCAAAACTCATTCTCAGACATGGTGATAGTGAAATAAAAATACATACACAGGTTTTTCCACTTCTCTATGGCAACTGCTCATTTTTTTTCAATTAATCTGTGTACTTCTCCTTTCAGGAAGGACTCTTCAGTTGTTCCTAATAGGACACCAAATTTTCACACTGAATTTTGAAGGACTCTCTTTTCTAGACATTTTTCCAAGATGTAAAGCTGAGGATGCTAAACACGCTTCCTCTTCATATACTTATCCCAAGGTGTTGTCTGCTCTTTTAGCTGCAAGCAAACCTCTAGTAAATTCCTATTTATCTCCTTGCCAATCAAGACGTGAATGAGTGACAGTAACAGAGCCTTATCTAGGACTCCTGTCTGTGGTGCATTCTGCTAAATGATGTCATCACTCTAGCAAAAGAAAATAAGCAGATTATTACAGTGACTAGAAGCAAACTAAACATTTGGATTTTTGCATGGACAGATTTACACACTGTCTGTCAGATAAAGCACAGTTTGCCTGCTGCTTACACAACAAGAATGTGCCTGACAGCTTCTTCCCAGCTTTAGTATCTGATTACATAAATAGGCCATTCCCCACCATTCCTGAAGACTGACAGTCTGTCTTGGTTTAAAGAGCAATTTCTGACTATCAGCCTTTCTGTCTTGCACACGAGGCTGATTATCATCGGGGCACTCCCTGGAGGTCCAGTCAGTTGGTTTTTCTCTTCAACTCAGGATGTTGCAGAAGTTGTAGCCACAGGAATATGAAGAAAATGAAAATAATGTTTATTAAAACAATACCAGCAGTGGCTCGAAGTTTACATCCCTGTCTCCAAGAAAACTGTCATTGACTCCTCTAATAATGTGGATAAGGATTTTAGGTAGCTGCTATCTTCAGGGAACAAAATAGCCTGATCTGAGAAAGAAACCATTAAAAAAAAAAAAAAAAAAGGAAAAAAGTAAAAAGTAAAAGAGCACACAAACATACTCACATTCATACTCATATGCACACACACACACACACCCCAGTTATAGTGAACTCTTCCTCCCTGTCACATAAAGGCACTGTTTGCAAGCGTCATTTTCAGTCGTTCGTATGGCAGTTTCGCGGTCCGAGTCAGCAGTTGCACTCCCAAATTAAACTCAGAAATTGTCATGTAAAGGACCTTCATAACCTTGTATATGTTTTTGCATTGACTGTGCAACTATTAGTCTTTTTTAATAATTCTACTTTTCCAAATCATATTTCAATAAAACTGTGGTTTAAATTAGATGTATTTTACTGTTGCTGGTCGACACAAATATTTCTAAGGTACGAGTGTGTAAATGACATTCCATTTTTCAAAGCTATATGGTATGCAGGTGTTAATGAACTTATTTAAAAAATGGTTATGAGCACCGAAAAGGGTAAACACATAATAACTCTGCTGTTTACAATGGTAAACAATCACAAGTCATAAGCACAATATTGTTCCTAGTTATTTCAGCTATAACTTGCAAGGCTTCATAACCAGACAAACCAGATGAAATATGTTGCTGCAGGTCTGCTCTGATGGATCCCTCTGAAATATCCACATTATTGCTTTTATTTTATTATGTACCACACTTCATAACTGTACACAGCAGAGTACAATAAAAACTGCACTACACTCCTTTAAGTAGTTATTAAATAGGTCAAAAAGTTACCATAACAAATAACTTGAGCTATTCGGCATCCATTAATAACACATCTTGTTGGGACTCTAAAGCAAACATGGGGGGAGAAACAGACCTGTAGAGAAGTCCCTATTATTTGGCTCTACGGCTTCACAGCTTGCACCTAAGGAGCTTGTTATTATTCACAAAATTGCTCACACAATTCCTATCCTTAGACACTAGAATTCCCACAGGATGTAAAACGGGGCTGCATGGAGATTTGTGGGAAGGGAAGGAGCGGGCCAGAGCTCTGAGCCTACACGCAGGTTCATCTTCCCTGTGAAGATAAGAAATAGCACAAAGCCAGCGGCTAAGCTGGGTCCCCGATTTTCCTGCTCGTAGGATGCTGCTGGCCCACGAGTAGAAAACACTTCCCCGCTGACCGCAACTCCCTGAGAATCAAAGCTCCTCCATCAGGGCAGGAGGGGGAAAGGGAAAAACAGCAGAGGGGGCTCTGGGCCAGGACTGAGCGGAGAGGGAGCCACCAGAAACCCACAGCAGGCGCCGAGCCGCGAGGGGCCGAGGACAGGTCCCGTGCGGCCAACAGGGAGGACCAGGTGGAGGCTGGGGGAAGCAGGATCCCTGGGGACATAGTAGACGCACGTGGGGGATTAAAAGAGGAGGAGAAGGAGGGAGGGCATCACAAACGAGGGACTCGGGGAGCCCTGCGCCTGGTCTGGCGGAGGTGCGGGGGGCGCCTGGAGCGCTGGAATGAGGCTGGGCCCAGTGAGAGCTGCAACCGCTCGGAGCGTGGAGATGAAGGCAGAACCCAAATCTTATTGGGAAGCAGGAGAGGCACAGGCAGATACAGACAGTGCTGAAGAAATGGCAGTGGGCAGATTTACAGGCTATACGAGCCGGTTGAGAAGGAGAGTTCATGGCCAGGGAAGGATGTTAAGGTTACGGGCGGTGGAGACAAATGGAAGTCGCGGGCGAGGGGAGCGAGACGCCGGAGCCACGTCCGAAGCTGCTGCTCCTGCTCACAGGGAGCCCTTCCGTCCTACATAAAATATAAGAGCCTCCTGCAGAAGACAAAATAGATAAACACACGTAATGGTGCCACAAAACAGACACATCGATACAAACCGAATTTAAAACATGAAGTATATATAGCGGGAATTATGTTACACTTGGTCAAACTCTGATTTAACTGAAAGAAACTGAAGCCCTTGATGACCTCACTTTTTTACTCTTGTTAACTTATGGAGTAAAGAATCAATGCTACATTATTTGAAAGTTCAATTTGAAAAAGGAAAGGAAAGAAAAGCTTTAAGTCTGTCAAACTGAAAAATGCCTGGAAATTTTTTTTTCAGCAGCCAAAATGGCTAAGTTGATCAAAACATTTACGTTCTAGAGCCCGTATGACGCAGAATGTGTTGCTTTTCTAAGCCTTTAAACAGCTCTCTGCCATCTACAAACATGGGGGAATAAACAGAATAGGAAGATTTTTACTGGTTTGTTTTTGCAGAGTCTAATTTCTAGGAAATCATTTTTTTAGTTGTTAAAAAGTATCCCAATCATATATATCTGAATCTGATCACAAAAAAAAATCAGCAAAATGAAATAAATTAGTCATAAATCACATTAATAAGTGGGGTTTTAACTATCTGTAGCATGTAGAATATTAACATCTGATGTGCCTATGAATAGTCATTCCTACTAGTATACATTAAATGTTGTAATTGGTTTAAATCAGCATGGGCCATCTGTCTTTAATACTCTTATTACAAGGCAGTAAGCAGAGAACTATTAGAGCTGCAGTATAAGCTGTAAGATCTTTACCCGTTCTTAAATCATTTAAAAATAATGAGAGCTTTAGCCTTTATCTAATTAACGAGTGCCTTCTTTGAATTAGAAAAACTGTATCATTTAGCCCACGGTTGTTTAGTAAATTGGCTTGGTGGCATGTAAGCTAATGCAGGGTAGCAGTTGCAGTGTCTTGTTCCTGGCTTCTTATTACTTGAATTATAATTCAATGATCACCTTAGATCATGGGCTATTCATAAATCAGAAGCCTGACATCAGATGAAAAATTGTATTAATATATGAAACTTATTATATAGTACAAACTGCTCTCTTGATAAATTACATTGTTCAAGCTTGACAATGATTGCATTTAAAACATTATTCCTGTTTGCTGTTTTACAGACTGAAACCTCTTCATGAAAAATTTACAATGCTCCTCTGTGTTTTGGAGTCAGAGGGCAATAGAAGCAAATGGCAGACATAACACCATACTTTAGATTTGCTGGCAGCAGCAGAGGACAGAAAACACTTTTAAGTGCAGCAAAAAAAACCCTCAGCTGCATTCTTAGCATCTACATTTCTAGCTTTATGAAGATACTAATTGTCCTCTGCTGCAGAAGCACAGTAAATAATGAAATTTTAATTTCAGCTTTCTGGATTGCTTTCTTCTCCTATATAGGTGCATGTTTCATATAAATTTATAGCTTTAGAGGAAAAAATAAAGGGGCAAACCCATGAAGTTTAATTTGAATTGAGGCTGAGCTCCTTAGATGATGCGTTATGACAAATGCTTTTTGCCAAGGCTGACTGGGTTACTCATGCTGTAGTTCCATATTATTTACATTAATTACATGAAGGCTGCTTTGTTAATGGTACATTCTGGTGTGGGTCGCAGCATGATATGCTAATGATCTAAGAAAAATCTGCATCTCCAATATTTATGATAATTTGGGAGAGGAAACAGGATTGTCTTTATTTCTCTTTCTTCAGCAGAATACAAAAAGCCGTACAGAAACCACTGTATCCATGGGCTGAGGGGAAAAAGTTCTAATCACGGCGACATTTAAGCGTTATAAATGGAGAAGAATAATTTATTGTTTGGGGTCTTGTCAGACTCTCTGACAAAGTGATAATACAACATTTCTCTGGATTTCCTACACTGTGAAGGCTGTATTGAACTGAATTAAAGGGAATTTTAAAATAAATTAAAACTCAAAATTTCTTCTAGCTTCTCCTTGTAATGTTTTCCTTCATCAGTAGCAAATATACAGAAATATATTTAATTCAGGCTGTGTTCAGATTTATGAAACGGAAGAATATTACTGTACCATTAGATATCACTTCAGGGGGAAAAAGGCTGCTACTGTCTTTCTGTTCATCTTGACTTCTTATTAAGCCAAATAAAATCCAGAAGAGAAGATTATAATATAAGCATTGCATTTTTCATCCAAATACTACAGAATCACAGGATTACAAAAACAAATATTAAAAATGGCAAGCTTTTTTTTCTATCAAGAAAAAAAGAAAAAAAATCCTCTCAAAAAGTATAAAAATAACCTCTTCGGCAAAGAGGCCTATCCCTTTATTGTACAAGTTCTAAACTGAACTGCACAGCCTTGTTGAGTGCTCACAGGCAACCGGAATTAAACAAAAAGTTTATTCCAATAAGTTGCTTCCCTTTGAATAACCAGCTTGAGCCAAGAGCCACAGTGAACAATATGTATTACATACTGTATTTAAGATATTACTGCAACCAAATGAGCCAGAGTGCAAGTTTGCCTTTCCTGAATATCAGGCATTATATGAGCAAGAGCTACCCGGATTTGCTTTGATAGGAGACTTCCCCTCTCTATTCTTTCCCTGCAGTTACAAAGGGAGTATTATTGCAAGAAATGAGCTACCTTGATTTTAAAGCAATGACTTATCCCTAGTTAGAAAGTGGAATCATTGCCATGTCTGTAGGTAATATGACTGTGAACATTACTCAGGGAATATCAAGCGCAGAGTTTTGCTTGTGTTGAGCTTTACATACAGCCATTTATCTGTTACTGCAAACCAAATTGGTAAAAACATTATTTTGCTAGTGACATGAAGAACCAAATGGAAGCACATACACGCGCTTGGTCCCCATTTCTGTTGTTGTAGTTGAGGTTAACGGGACCACAGCTGGATACAATTTAAGGGTTCAGGTGAGGTAAAAGGAAAAGATGGAGGATCAGATCTTTTAGCCCTTAAATGCTCACGTCTTTTAAGTCCCTGTGGTAAAAAGGAAGTGTGGAATGCCAATTCTATTCATAAAGCTGGAAATGTACCCTCATAAAGACAAATTTGTGTGTTGCAGCATGACTACTAGTTCTACCAAAAAGACCCTTTCAAAAATTAGGGCTGTGTCTCCAAGATCCTCCACCCAAGACAGTTTTATAACCTGCCCTATTGGACCTCAGAAGCAAGGGTTACAAAAAACAGGACTTACTTTTAATTGCAGCAGATAAGAGCACTGCCTTGCCTGAGCATCAGAATCAAAATCAAAAACGCCCAGTTGTTTGAACGTAAGCTCAGCATACTGATGTGAACAGGAATAAGAAATAAGCTGAACTACAGCACCACTGCTACTTATAAAAGCGGCTTTCAGTTCTCTGGGAGATCTTCCTTGCAAGTATTGACTAAATCAAGCCTTGCCTAACTTACTACACTCATCAGGTTTGTTCTTGAAACAATATGGCTGCAATTCAAGAAAAGTATTTATCTTTTAACACTTTGAAAACTACATAAACTCCCCCTTTAGTATCACAACTAAGATAAGAAAATTAAAGCTGCATAAAGTAGAAAAACGTTTTCAAAAACAAAAACCTCCTAAGTGTTAAGCTACATAAGACAGTACACCATTCACAGAAGCTTCCATTAATTTATTGATGAAATTCAAGTTGTTATGCTGAGATTCAAAACTATGAACACATTAACCCTTTCTCCTCTTTGTTCATGCCAATGACCTACCACAGTAACTACATTCCATAAAAACAAAATATAAGTTTAGAACCGAAGGAAACAGGAGACCAAAGGGCATATTTTATATTGCTCAAAGAGCTGAACGATATTGTAGAGGGTACTCCCATATGTAAATACTCTTTGCACCCAATGAACTTTGCACTCCTTTCTCCAGGAAGGGCAAATACAAACTACTTGGGTTATTCCAAGGTAGTAGAATATATGTTATTTCCATATAAAAATAATGTATTTTTTTCAGTGTATAAGCTATAACACAGAGAACACAAACCCTCAGATGATCAAAACTGAAAGAGAGGCAGAAGATCTGGTGGGAAAGAAAGAAGCCATGGGAGATAGCGAGAGGTAAGAGGTTTCTCTGCAAGAAAAAGTCTGCAGCTTTCCCATCATATTACAAATGTAGTGTTAGTGCTAAACTGTAGGTCTTGCTTTCATATTTTTGTTTAGTTTTCTTTTCTCCCCAGACATGTGTGAAAGTATAATATTGACAGGTGCTCAGACTGATGAGCAGACTACTTATGATAACATAAAATAATGAAGATATTAGGAAGAAAAATCAGATATCTTCATTATTGCCAAAAGTTGTCTATAATTTAGATCTAAAATGTCAGAAAATGCCACACAGTAAATATTCTCTGTCCAAAACACAGACATAGATTACAATTAAATACTAACTAACTAGAAGCAACCTGTTAAGTTGTACTGTAACTTCTTATCTTTCATGAATATGGATGAATTCCGAATGAAATTACATTACAATATATGTAGCAGGGTCTCATAGAGAATCTTTAAAAATAAGCATCTTGAATACAAAACAATACTTTATTGGATAGGTCACTATAGTGAGTAGCCTTTGATAAACTCAAATAAGTCAAAATATTGGAAGACTGTAAGACCACATGGCTGTGAAGCTTTTCAAGTTGAATGACTAACAGATGTAGTAAAAAGTTTTAATTGCTCAATAATAGAGAAAAAAAGTAACTACTAGAAGGGACATATACACTGCTGTTTTGTGCAATTGTTACCATGTGTTAGTGATATGTGACTGAAAAAATGATTCATACATCACATTATTAGGGAACAATTAAAGAAAAATAGATTGTGTTCAAGTCTGTCTGACCTTCAAAAAGGCTATTTCTGTAAACAGCTGAAGTGTGGCTGGGTGAGGAAAGCACCAGACTTCACAAACGCCGCCCCAGGACAGTGGGTAAGAGTCCCACAGAAACAAGCAGTGGAAAGGGCGCAGGCAGACACAACAGCTCCAGCACACATAGAAGGCAAGAGCTAAAAACAGCAAGAGGCCATGCCTAGAGGCATGGGCACTTCTAATTGCCCCATCTATTTTCTACTAAGAGGATCACGCAGCATGACCCAGCAGAAGAATAGATAAAACCACCAAGGATCAAAGTTTTGGTTCAACCTGTTGTCCCCAAAACAAAAATATCCAGGAGAGACAGTCTGTGAGCAGCAGCGCTGTCACCTTGCTAGCATGAGCACCCCCTGCCTGAGAGTAACTTAAGTCTTGTCACTGACAATCACCATATTAATGCTGTCTTTTACAATCTATCTAGGGAGACTGATACAGAATCCAGAAGGAGATTAGGGATACAGCTGTCATAACACTACGAGTGAATCATCCGAATGAACTCCCTATCTCAAGAAATCAGTCACTGCAACTGCAAAGCGGAGCTGGAGATCCTACCCTCGTGCCAGTTTCAACAGATAAGCAGAAAAATGTTCTCTATACACACGCTGCTGACCCAAGGAAGCAGTTGGGAAACTGAATTAAACACTCTTAAGGGACCACAGACCTGAGTTACTTTCCAAAATATTCACCTGCTTCAAAGCAGTAGTAGGTGATTTAGCCACAGGTATCCAGCAGGCAGACTAACCACTACGTGGCCAAGATATCTAAGGCAAGAGGAACTCAATGCTCCGACAAAATGACAACTAATTACAGATGTCTGGACTTATTACTATCAGATAAGGACTGGGTTGTTTTATTATTAATAAATTATGATTACTTTAACAACATAGCCCTCAAAAAGGACTCAATGTTTTAAAAAGCTCTATAAAAATCACGTGTTGCCAAAGAATTCATATGGTCCTGAAGGAAAGCAGAATGAAGCTTTGAACTGGTAACACTGTATAACCATTGCAAGCTCTGATTACAACCACATAAAGGCTTGTGGGTGACTGTATTCCAGCCTAACTAGGCATCCTCAAGCTTGTGATTTTCATATCGGTTTTGACTGTGTACGTGTTAGCACTGTGTAGGTACAAGAGGCAATGGCTACTAGTAAGTTATATCTTAGCGAAGTGACTTTGAGCTCAGATGCCCTTTCTTTCGCAAACTGAGTGACGAAATAGCCCTATTTTCAAAGCATTTGGCTAAACTTACATTATCAGTCCCATAACATTTCTGGTATCCATCATTGACAGGAAGGAAATAAACAGCAATGTAAGAAACAGTAGTTCATTTCAATACTGATCTCACCTACCTTGACCAGTGTAGAACAAAAGCAAACGACTGTCTTTCAAACAGATTATGACCTAAGGTTGGTCAGAGTCATCCTTCCTTGGTAATTACAGTGTCACTGTGTTGATGTACATTTCTGATACTGTCTAAACTATTTTCTTTTGTATAATTAACTGCATTGGCTAGCACAGATAATGCAGTTATAATAGCTGTCTAGTCTCTAAATTAGCTAAGAACTAAAAATTCAAAGAAAAATGAAAACCTGTAAGATGTTTTTAGTTAAATTAGTTAACCAACATGTACTTTATAATGGGGCCATACAGCAAATGGCCATTTATACAAACACTCACTGATTGCTAGTTAACGCTAGTGTAACAATTATCCACAAGCTGATGGAAGTTCTAGCCCAAACTCGCCGATGCCTGGAGTGAGTTTAATCAAACAAAGGTTAAAATGAAGGTTTATTTCTTTAGTAATAAGGAATCCTCACCACCCACAACAGCATATATAGAAAATAAATGCTGCTCCCTTGGGCATGAATACCTCCGCTCAATGAACAATGGCTTTCAGTCTGCTAATTGGGGAGCGGAGAGGTAAAGGTCATGTGTAAAAACAATAGGGGATATAAAAATAATGCAAAGTAAGGAAATTACAGCATTTTCCAATTGTCAACGTGACAGCAACTAGTGAGAAATAAGGACATCAGATACATGTGCCCCACTGTGCCGGCTGGGTAACAAGGCAGTCTGCACTGGTGTGTGCTGGCAGTATGTGAACGTGTTGCCTTTTTTAGGGACAATGGGGCTATGCCCCAACAAAAGCAATAATCTTCCTCGGTAACTATGCTGACCTGGATTTTAGCTGATCTTTTCAAAAGCGAGGAATAGGAAAGGAGAAGAAAGGATAAAAAGAGAGAAAAATAAGTCTTTGAATTAGGTCATTTGTGTGCAGGCGTTTGAACCACGCTTTTCCCTTCTGAGCAATGTAATGAATTGTAATTTCCTTTTTTGTTGTTGTTGTTGTTTATTTTTTAAATACTACCTTGGTGTAGCAGCTTGTCTGGATGAAAAATAAAAGCCGGCATTCGAGCAACATCTGATCTTAATCAAACACTGTGTATCCAACTTGCTTTTCATGGATTAGAGCAGGCAAATGCAAATTACGGTAAAATGTTCAAAAGAAAGTACTTACATACAGACTACCATTTAACTTTTTGAAAAATTCATAGGTTTATAGTTGCATCCTTTCCTGAATTTAAATGCCTGGTGCTGATGTTGTTCTTAGCAGCTAACACTTCCATTTGTTTATTTGTAAATGCTCGCGCGCAGGTTTTAGCCTGCATCAGAAGGAACAACACTTGCAAGTGAAATTTCTGGAATAGAATTTTTGAGCAAGTTTCCTTATTCCTCCTGCTCTCTTTCTCCCTGCCTGTATTTTAAAGAGTTGCCTCGAAAACACATATACCTTCTGAAAAGCTCTAGATTGTGGGGTTTTTCAGACTTGCAAAGGGTTGTCATGTTTCAGCTCTTTTCCCCCTTCTTACTTGTCCAGTCTTCAGTGTACTAAGACGTGCACTTAAAGGATAATACAAGAAGACCACATTATGTGTCAAATTAAATGTTGTTGATACTTGCTTTAAGTGTACATGCACTGACATTCTGTTATGGATCAGCTGCTGGACAATAATACTTGCACATTCCCCGCCTGACAGATTGTTCTGTATTTTGTTTGAGATGCCCTAATGTTTTTGACGACCCATACAAGGCCACACATTTCAGCAAATTTTCCAAATTAAAACTGAGACCAGTTTACAATGTTTTGTTCAGTAGCGCTCACTCTTACTGATTGTGTCCTAAATAATAACCCATGGCCTCGGGCGGTTTTTCTCAGAATGTTTATGATGAGAACTCATTCATCTAAATCTGCTGGCCAATGGAATAAAATAAATCAAGAATTTCCAAAAATATAACAATATTTGTGTTCTCTAGATAATTGATGACTGCAGCTGCACTAATTAAAACCCATGTGAGTTTCATTAATCTTGGTCACTAGGGCCAGCCGCCGCGCACCGCACCCGCTCGCTGCCCCTGTGCCACGTCCAGGGAAGACCCGACTCTTAGTTCGAATCTCCCAAGATTATTATTACAGCTTAAACATCGGAACTATCACATCACGCATACTGCACATCTAAGTAATTCAGTTCATAACAGCTAAGCTTAATAATAAGCTAAAAACATTACTAAAGAGTAAATGATTTCCAATAAAAAGCTTGCCAATTCTCTTGACACCCCATAGAAGCCAGTGAGGTACAGCTGGGGCGAAGACTACCTGTATAACAATTTCTTTATTAACAGGAAATAAATTGAACTAATTTTCCTTTAACGTTACTACCGTGGTATTTTGTTTGCATACCCACAATGTTCTCTACAGAAAATCAAAAACACATCTTCACTGGAGGATTTCTAGGTAAGAGCTGTATCATACATATATTTTTCCGTATCACAGAACATTTTTATAGCTGTAGATATGCTTTGCTTGTTAAAGAAAAAGAAATGTGTCAAAAACTTGTGGTTCAGATAAATATCTACAGAAATAGCTATAACTAATGTTAATAACTAAGCTGCCTCGCAGATCATAAATACTAGGAAATATAAATAACTCCTAGAGACAACTGCACGATCTATATTTGAGGAAAGGCAACATTTGAGTAATCAATCATGTGAAGCCAACACTGTCATAAGCTGAGTTTATGAAAATACTTGTAAACATTTATTAAATGTAAATCCCTCTCCAAAACGTGTGGTATAAGAGATCCCCATTTTTTTCATGCAATTTGGAGTGTGTAATATACAGCAGTTGATAAATACTCCAAAGCCTTGTTGCAGCAATTGCTTCCTGTTGGTCTATCAATGTGTCACAGAGATGCTATTAGTTTGTAACTAATGTCATGTAACACATACTAGATAGTAACTGATAAAATTATAATCTGGCCATAACAAAAAAATAATTCTTGCTATTAACACTACTTCTTTTTCAAGAGCAAGTTTTGCCTTCATTTGCTGATTGATGTCAGTGAAGTAACTACTAGCTGAAATAACTGAGAACAAATTTTGGACCATTATGTACATGCTTATCTTCCTCCCTGCAATAAGGCTTTTGTCCAAAAGCTTAAAAACTGAAATGCTAAGTCAATAAATTCTGCCCTGCAAAACACTCATCCAGAAAACCCACGGGGTTCCTTCTGTACTTTGCATAGGTACTTCATACGGACGGGAAGGGATCTTTGCATATCTCCCTGGAGAAATATTGATTTGAACATACGATTTGCTTCTGTCCTGTTTTCTATTTTCATACAGAACTAGGAGAGCAGCTCCCTAAATTAGTCAGCTCCCTAAAAAAATCTTGAAGAACTCAACAGAAACCTCTCAACATAGGAGAAAATAACATCATGACTATAACACTACAGATGATATCAGTAATGGCATTTGAAGATTTAAGAAACAATGAGGAAATAAATGATGCTACAGAAGAGCCCAACACATCAATTCCTTCTGCTTGCAGCAACTTTACATTTCAGAGGGTACAATACAGGCCGGCTACAACAACCTGTAAGGGCAATTTGTTGGGCCTGTGGCCTCTTTTGAATAACATTTTATTCTAAAAATTAAGGCTGAAGAAATCATATGCAGAGACACAGGGACCATAATCATTTAGGTGAATTATGTTGTTGGGATCACTTCTAGCTTGTCTTGGATAGCCATACCCCTGTCCATGCCACACAAGCAAAATGCAGCATCCTTATTTCAAAGGAACTACAAACCAGTCGTGTCATGGGAAGGAAATATGGTACACAAACAAGCCTTGCTAACTGCTCTAATGGCAGTATAACACTTATTTTTCATGCTTTTTGGTGAAGCAGTTTAACCATGTGATTTCTACATAGGAACAGCTTGCTTGCCTATGCTGCTATTTCTTTATCCTTAAAAATACAACTTATCCTTAAAAATACAATTACATAGAATGAAAATTAATAATAAAAAAGGCTTTCCCTAGAAACCATGTTGTGCAATGTAATGATAATAAAAGTTGTTTTCTTTGTAACAGGATCTTTCTCTCAGACATCTTATTCTGCTACTGCTCATAAAATCAAAGACAACATTTTGGAATAAGCAGATATAACATGTCTATAGTGCCAGTTCTGGTTGGAATGCATAGAGGAAAAAATCCACCTTGCAGTGGTTAGGGGAGACCTGTTTTGTTGAAGATTTTCTTAAACAGTGGTATACTTCCAGGTGATTTTTAAATGGTCTCTAAGTACCATTTCACAAATTTTCATTCTTTTTACTTTTCTCCCGGATGGGTTGTGAAATAAAGGGTGCTATTATATCACAAGCTGAAGTCTGTGTCGCTTTTAGGAAAGGGAAAAAACAAACAAAAACAGAATCTTGATCAAAGAGAATGTACTCTGTGCTCTCCAAAAGGAGCACTATTTTTTCTGACTCATGGAATTCAGAAATGGCTGAATTGATTTTACTCAAACTGTCAGCAAAGACCAAGCCTGGAATATTTCAGTGCACAAGGAGAAGTTTTTTGAAATGTTATGAGTGAGTGAAAAAAGGAGGACATGAAATCCACTATTTGCTGGGCCTCAATGTAGCATTTTCCCCTCTCTCCCAATACCTTCCTTAAATCGTTAACAAAAAAATACGGAATTAATAGTGATTTTAGTTTATCTTTATGTCTCCCCCATTTTTGTAGAAATCTGTTTTCTTTCTATATTTCAGTACTATTTGGTCACCCCAGTTTCAGATGCTTACGAGCTGCTGCTGTCTGTCCATGTCCAACCACGCAGGCTGCTGCTGTTCCAAGAGTGCTACTCTCGGTAGCACTTGGCGATTCATCTGAACACACATTTCACTTCTTCTTGTCAAGCACGCTGTGGTAATAACTGTCTCTTCCTTCCCAAGCACAACTCCTGTGGGCCAGGACTGAACATGAGGGCCAAGGACAGTTTCACTAGCGACTTCTGAGGTAGTTGTGCTTACCGCAGGCCTGGCTGCGTCTGACGCTCCCTGACTCTACTTTGCCAATGATGACAGGCGCTGCCAACGCCCGCAACATCTGCAACATTGCAAGCAATGTTTGCCTGAGTATTTCTGATATCCTGAGTTTTCATACTGGTCTTCTCCAGGATAGCCTTAAAATTTTCTTAAGAAAAATCACATTTTCCACCCTGTCCGTATTTCCATCCTTCGTGTCACTTTTTGTTTTATTTCTTTACCTGTTTTCATGACTGTAAAACGTTAGTTTAGTACTATCAGTCAGCACCATTCATTCTCTGAATTTTTTTTTTCAATTTCCATTATGCACAAACCCTGTATTTTTTTTTTCTCATAAATGTTTCACATAATTTTACTGAAGAATGTAAGTTGAGCTAACCTATGAGCATCTTTTTTTTTACTCTTGTTCTGAATACTGATATCATATTAAGTACAGCCTCTCACTCTATCAATCCTCATTTCCTTTCTTTTCCGTGACTTCAACAGGATAATTCCTCTGGCTCAACAGCACATTACTTATTTTCCTTAACAACTGCTGATGAATGTTACTGACCTTGCTTGTTTTCCAGGATACTAAACCTCTTTCCTCTCCACCCCACAAATGCAGAATCATTAATCATATTTTAAGGAACTTATTGCAGAAACAATGGCAAGGGAGGACAGAATGGCACCTTCGGGTCACCTGTATGAGCATACTTGGACTTGCACCCTTTTTCTTCGCATCTGCAAGGATTGAACAAACTGTAGGAGGATTTTCTTGCGTCAAGGCCAATCACACGCAGTGCCCAACCCACTTCAGAAATTTAAGTTTTTTTTATCATTTCCACTGCTTCTTCATGTAGCCTGTTCTAAAACCTCTCTCCTCTGAAGATTTAGAAATCCCTCTTCAATTTTCAATTTCTTTCTTCACAGACACTTTTTGCCAGTTTAATCTTTACCAAAAGCAAAAATGAAACAGGCCCTCTGCCTTTCCAGTCATTTAATTGTAATCTTTTCTCTTTGGAGAAGTTCTCTGCCTACATCTACTGCCTCATCCAGCACCGTAAACACTATTTTAGAGGAAAAGATGTGTTACTCATGCCTATTTCAATGGCTTTAAAAGTCTGAAGTTGGTTGTTTTTTCCTAAAACTGCATTCAACTTCTTTTTTCCCATACCTGCAGTACCTATGAGGTTTTGTCCTCCAGTGATCAATAAAATAATCAGATCTTTTTACACCTATTTCCAACTAATATTTTTTCCTTACATTGAATGTTGACTATTTGCATGACCTTGCAATTCTTAGTAAATCTCACCCCATTTCTGCTACTATTACCAACTGTTATTGCTACGTAAAAGCTATCCAGTTCTTACATTTGATAATCCAACCTGGCTTAAGATTTTACAATGCCCATATTGTTTGCATTATCAGCAAACTTCAGAATGGCTATCCTTGCAACACAGTAATGGGAAATACATGTAAAACTTGTACCAAAATTAATCCTCGGTGGATTCTTTGGTTCAACATTTCCTTTTAACCAAGACCTTTTCCTTCTCTTTAACTAATGCATTACCACCTCACAGTTCTTGGTCTAATCTCTGTAATTTAACTAATTCTTGTGTGGCACCCAATCTGATGTTCATCTGAAATCCAACCATGCATTTGCCTTGCTTGGGAAACAGATATCAAACCAGCTTTCTGAAGACGGGTATCAAGTGAGAGAGGAAAGACCTGTCTTTGGTAAACCCATACTGTGTATTATTTCTCTTTGCTATACTTCCACATCTTTGAATAAATCTTTCTGTGATACTTGCTCTGAATATCTGTTTAGATAGCGGTTTAGATCGGATAATTGCTAATCCCTCCCCTTTCCCTTCGCACATATTGGTACAGACCTTCCCACCTGGAACGGGGGACTCCGTGGTGCCTCATCCAGCACAGGCCTCCTGCGAGGAGCAAAGGCAGTGGGGCTTGGTGATGTGGCAACGTCGGGTACAGTTCAGAAACCTCTCTACTCTGTGCCCAGCCGGCTGCATCACCACAGAGGAAACAGTCGATACCACCAAATAAGACAACTAATAAGGTTGGTCGCCTTCCTTCTGCATTCCTCAACTCTCGGAGGACTGGCAGTAAATGACAGTTGAAAGCCCCAGTATTCATTATGCATCAGCAAAGGAATGCCCTCATCACTTTCTGGTGAGACATTAAATATTTTAATGCACCACTACAGAGCAAAAGACTGAATGAAAGGGCTCTCTCTTAAATCCAGTTAAGGGAGAACTTTCATTACCTTGTTAAATTACATGGAATCTGAGGATCTATTGGGCTCTACATTGTCAAAGTATCGTTTTCTTTTACGTTTTCTTCTCATTATTTTAACAGAGGGAAAGGAATTTAAATGCCAATTACTTCTAAAATTATAAACTGACTGGGACTAGAGTTCCTCATGCAAGCAGATTGGGTATAAGTCATAAAGAAATACCTCTGTCCACAATACAGCTCCTTGACTTGACTAGAAAATAATTTCTCCCCTAATTCCCAATTTCATTTAAAACTCCAGTTATAAATCACTGCCAATGGTTGGACTGACTGAAATTCTAATGTTATATTAATTTCTATTATATAAACACTACCCAAAAAAAAAAAAAAAAGGGTAAATCAGTAAATCCCTCAACTCATTCCACTGTCCCTAAATACTGATATTCAGCATGCATACTACTGCAACAACAAATATATTTCCATTAAAAGTGAAATTAGGGGAAAGAGTTAGAAATATAGCCTTTGTGATTAAATTATGCTTACTTCTGTCAGTGCAGAATATACGCTGCTCAAAAACAGAAAACATGGTCAGTGAAAGAAGTTGTTAAAAATCTTCACTCTATATTAACATATTTACCAGTCTTCTTCATTAATTCTGTAACTATTTTTTTTTCTTTTAAACAAAAGAACAGTACCTAAAGATCAAATCAAAACATTGATTTCACAAACTGAACTCACCAAGAAATGTCATAATGATGGATTTCATTATTTTCTTCAATCATTTAAAGTTTCCCACTCTGCCATTACTGGTCAAAGAAGTTGCATCCTACGATTGACTGCAGACACATATTATATTTCTTCACCGATACAACAGCTCCTACCCTAATTCGGTCAGGCTATGTATCTCTGAAATGAAGACTTTACAATGGAAATACTGAATTACTTACTCTGACTGTTTCAACACTGTGGTGTAGTAATTTCGGATTCACTGATATTAAGATCTACCTATAAAGATGTACAGTAACATGAATCTGATGCTCTAGGGAAAGGTATTTACTATAGAGTACTGATATATCCTGAATGCTGCTATTCATAGACCATGCAAAATATTTGCCATCATAATCCACTTGTGACTGCCAAAATAATTAAAATCTTAACAGCAAGTATTACAAATGAAAATAGCCGATTTTGGATATGCAGTTTTGCACACACTGAGGGTTCACCAGTGCCTTCTGAATGGAGGAGGTAGCTAAAGTGTGAAAATGACAACTTTCTCTTCAAGTTTCTCCCAACCAAAGTGGCTAAAATCCTTTCTGCCGTACCCAGAACTCAGCCCGTGTGTCCAAGCCCTGATTTGAGCACTGAGGACTCTCCATCTTTGCACACAAGCCAAAGAAGTGCTACGTTACCACATCCGCGAAGGGTCAGCCACAATCCGGGCTTGGGAGAATTCATTCTCACCGCTAAGCGCAATGCAGCTCCCATTAACTGTAATGGAAGTTACACATGTGCATCAGGACAATTTAAGGACCATAAGGAATTGTATCCTCTCTATAAGCACATGTGTAGTTTTCATTAATACCAATTAAAAAAGAATCACTCCAATAAAATTATGTCCAGTTTCCATAGCAAAGAATCCTGTTTCAAACAGAAACCAGTAAAGAGTTTTATCTTCCTTTTTTTTATTATTTAAATCAGTTTCAAATAATCATTTGAATCGACATTTTTAATAAAAAGTAATTGTTTTACTCAAAGCAACAGCAGCTAAATGGAAAATTCAGACTGCAATCCAATCAGTGTAAATTGTTCAGGAAGAAAGAAAAAAAGTTATTATATTTTTTTTATATTCCATTATATTTTGCTTTTGGTGCTCAAAATCTGCAGGCAGAAAGAAGAACACAGGATATGGGCAGAGAAAAGGAATCTGTCTACTGCTTATATATGTAATACATATTACACTTTATCTCAACTTTGTCCAGCCTTAAGTGATATGTACACAAAAAAAAGTGTTGTTTCCATTTTAATAATAAAAAAATCTTAAGTGTAACTGTGTTGGATATTTTTACTACATTACTAATACTCCACTGTTGATACATCATTAAAGGTGTGAGCGTTTAGCCTGATAGCAGTTCCACTTCATTTCACTTCTGCATTCAGGGAAGTGATTCTAAATCCTGAATTATTTTAGCAGACTCCAAAGAGAATTTCAAAGAAGGAGGACACACAAGAGCCTTCGAACACAGAGCACAAGCAGGGAGTGGCTATATACGTAAAAGTAGTTTTAAAGTTTCAGGCTTTAAGGCCTTGCAGTAGGCTGGTTCCCGGTGCCAAGTCTGCGCTCACACCCGCTCCCTCCTGCAGCCCAACCTGCAGGTCCTTTTCCCCCAGCCATAAGGAAGCTTTCCAGTTCCCCTTTTGCAGACTCTGACAGCACAAACAGCTGCGCTACCGAAAAGCACCAGGCCCCATTTCTGTACACGGGGAGCAAGGAGTGCAAGGCCGAAAACAAAGGAAAGGATGTGCACATCACACATGTAGCAAAAGATACTGCCGTTACAGTAAGTTCTGTGAGAAATGTCTTGAAAATAACTCAAAAGACAATTATAAAAATTAAAATATCTAAAATCCCAAAGGGAAAAATATGTAAAATTAATTTCTAAATCAAAAAGAAAAAATGTACAGTCATTTTCCTATTCCTCTTCACAATAAACATACATACTGCACTTGAAGGGTAAATGCAACTATTTAAATATTTATGGGGTAAATACATGTGTTGGGGGGTTGTTTTATGTCTGATTTTGACAACAAATAAGTTTTAAAAGGTAAATCTAATGTAATGCAATAAAACTGCAAAGTATGTTCTGACCTTCCACTCTTCCCTGCAACACTTATACACACATATATACACACTTTAATAATACATATCCCAGTGGAGTACAACTGACCCCAGTAAATCCTGCTGTTTCCCCAAGTGTGGAATTAAAAGCTTCATGACCAGAGTGAGAGAACATATTTGTTTCCATTCTTGTGATATAATTTTTCCCCCTCAGACTAGTGTCACTACTGAAGTCCAAGTTACTCCACATAACTGACTGAACTGTGCATGTTAAAAAAAATTTAAAAAGCACATTGAAATCAAGTCTATTTTTTTAAGAAAAGAGTCTTGAAATATTTTTCCTAGACATAGGAATAGACATTTTTTTAAGTGACAGCTCTGTGTACATTCACTAAAAACAAATGTTATTTTGTGGATACAAAAATAACCAATGAAGGCAGAAGAGTCCATTAAAATCCTGAGGGGGAAAAAAAGTATGTAACATAGTAAACTTTTTTTTTTTTTTTTTTGCATAAGAAATCATATAATATTGAAGAAAAATCACTTATCCACCTAATCTGTGTTTACAAAATAAAAAAGGAATTCAGAATTCAGCTCTAAGGCATTTGCCTCCACATATATGAAGACTGAGCTTCTCTATTTGCAGCATGCAAGATCTGAATGTAAGCAATATTGACACCTATGCATCCTGTCCCTCTTGGTACTTCCTTTGCAGCTGGTCTCCACTCACCCCTTCTCTGCTAACCACAGTGACCTTCTGCTGCACTAGGCCATTTGCTTTTGCCATCCTTCTCTCTGTGCTTGCTTCTTGTTTTTTCCTTGTGTGTCTCCTTCTTAATCCTTGACTCACTATCATGCTCCTTCTCACTCCACTTCAAGCCGCAGCCTTCCACCTTCCAAGAACACATTGAAAACATAGGATTTTCCAGGGCATTTTGGTCTGCATACATTTCTTATTCTTCCAGTGGGCCAAATAAATACATTTCAGTCTGCCCAGATCACAACTAGGTAAGAAAAACCACTAGAGAAATTGCATTATAACTTCTGTCTTCATTTCTACACAGTAGATAGATTGAACTGAATGAATTTTCATATAGCACTGAGTCCTGGTCTTTCTCTATAGTATTCAGGTCTTCTTTTCATATCCAATAGGCTATTTCATAAGGGAAATCAATTACATATATGTAATAATTTAAGGAGGCAGGGTGCTGCAAGGGACTTTAGAGTGATAAGGGCAGTCAGGAAGTAGATTTGGTCTCAGTTCTGTCCCTCCCATACTCTCAGGCCTTAGAAAAGTCAGTCACTTTCTTTGGGCCCACATTTCCAGTTATTTTCTGAGTGCCATATTTGTAAAGATGGTGACTTATAGAGGAAGAGGGCTGTGCATTGCGTCTGTACCACAGCGGCCTTCAGGTGTGTGATGTGTAGCTCAGCCCCAGCATAGCGAGCAAATATCCCTGCTACTCCTCTGGTCAAAACCAAAACCAACACCACAAGTGGGTGTGACATGTCCTTCACTTTACTGGGAATCAATTTATTGGGAACACCACATATCACAGCTTCCATCCTCTTGACTCACTTAATTTTCTGTAATGAAACATGGAAGGAGTTAAATATCACGAGCATGCGCACGTAACCTGTATTGAATTAATATTGGTGATTTAATGAAAGAAACCAACAACAAAAAGAAATAAATTGCATACGAACGAGTGTAATCCATTTATGCCTCCCCTAGAGTGCTGAAAATTCACACAATGTCTCTGTGTGAAACGTATTTCATATGAATCTCTGATTAAGCTGAAAAATTTGTAAAATTACATGTGAGCAGACAACTCCCTACCGACTCTATAGCTGAGGTCTGTAGCCTTTTTGAGTAGGTTCTCTATGGCACTTGTGAAATGTGCTCTTGCAATTGCAATTTCAGGTAGTATCTGAAAAAGCCGGTGAACTGCACTCTGCTAGACCTCACCACACATCTCCTCATTTGGGAACGGGTGGCTTGGATGGGTCTCTACACAAAAGGGGGTGCTTCTTTTAATGACAGTCTACAGGATCTCAAAACTAGGCAAAATAAATGTTACTAAAGATTATGAGAAAAGACCTCAGTAGGAAGATCTACCATGTTTTAAACATGAATCATGCTCCAGAAGCAAATTAATTTCATTTTCCAAGCAGGAAGGGATCCCAATTTTTCATTGTTTTGCACCTTTGCTCAAGATTGTTCAGTAGAAATGTGTGATCTTCAGAAAAAGCTAATACAGAACAATGCCACACCCCTCCACACCTCCTTGATTCATTCGGGGCTTTAGTAAAGCCTATGAAATCACTTGTAATTTAATGAAATCCTTTCTGTTGTCATATAATATTGTATATCCATTACTTGGAACTCAACAGTCAGTTTGTTGTCTGCCTCTAGTTCCAAATTTTGTATTAAGAAGTAATCTGACAAAGTCAATAGACCTTCCCTTCCACTTTCCTCCTCTTCTTTCGATTTGGACAAACATCTCTCCTCTTGGGGCCTTGATGGGATTATAAGCTTTTCCTGAAAGCATTAAGGAGAAGTCCTTTGGAACTGCCTAGCATCAGGAAGGACTGTATATAAACACTATAAGTTTTCATTAAACTTACTGACCAAACCAGTTTCATGCTATAACTTTTACCTCATCATCTTCCCATATATATGTGTGTGTATAAAACGTTCTTGAGAACTCTAAAAAAAGACAAAATAAATGTCCATTTTAAATCTACAGGTAGGTCTGAACAGAAGAAATCTGCAGAGAATTTATATTTAATGTGAGAAATGTTAGGACCCAAAAATACCGGTTGTACGAGCCTAGAGGGGAAAGAAAAAAAGGGGGAAAAAAAAGGCCCTAACAGATTCCACATATATAAACTCCCAGCCAAATGAGTTCAGTAGGGGACTAAGATACAACCCTGGTAGGGAGGAGATCAGGTCGTCGCACCTTGGAGATTTGGAGAGCAAGGAGTAACGTACTGAGCTCGCTTTTTTCATAACAGCCAAAACCAAGGGTATTTCAGGCCTGTCAGAACTGCTTCCTCCACTCCTTTATTCAAGCCACGAAGGAAGGAAGAAACCACAGCTGGCATGGAGCTGAACACAGTCATTAGCTGAATATTCCTTGAAAAAATGTTCGGTTCTCAATTTGAACTAAGAAAGGAGGCCAGTAAGCAAAATTTAAGATGTGGATCTCATATGCCCCAGTGGGTTATGGAATTTTTGGTGGTATGTGTCAGGAGATCAAAGTTGTTCCCCTCTGAGAGTAATCTACTTCAAAAATAAAATAAAAATGTATAAAGCACAGGATAGAAGCAGAATGCCCACTGATGAACAGCACCTAGCTAATGGGGTATACTCAGGAAGAATGACATCAATACTACTAAAAGTTATAATCTATCTCAACAGAAACGCAAGAAAAGCTACACCAAAATACACACAAATCAAACAAATGAGAATAAGAAAACACATTTTTATTGCCGTAGGAGCATCCATATCATCAATACCTAGCATTTAGGAATATCTGTTTTTAATGTTAATAACAAAAAGCCATGCACACTTTCATTCCCATAAGAACAGCAAATGTTCCTGGGATGGTTAATGAAATTATAAAGTGTGATACTGACTGATGGGCCAGACTCACTCACCAGTTATTTCTCTCTGCTTATCACATATGTTAAAAATAAATAAATAAATAAAAATGCCAACATTTAACAGCCTTTAATAATGCAGATTTATGCTAGAAAATAAATTAATATGTACATTTGGATTAAAAAAAAAGAGATTTCTTCACTTAGGGAAAATCAATACAACTCCTTATTTTAGAATAAAGATTACCTCTGGTAATATCTTCCACTTAGAACACTTGGACTGGAGATATTTGAGGCTTCTATGTAAAAGATGCACACAAAGAAAAACTGAACCTCAAATACCTTTTGTACATTTCACTCATAATTTCTCAACTCTCAGAGATCTAAAAAGACATATCAGACTAAATTCCCATGTAGATGATAGGCAGCCAAACATTTGAATGTGACATGCAGAAAGGTAATTTGTCCTTATAAGGACAGTCCACATCCCTAAGCATTCAAGCTGTCACCTTATACTTTTAAACACTTAGGGTTTTTGGATGAGCAGTGATAATTTTTAACAAAGCAGAGAGGTCTCATTTTGCAAATTGAGTAACTCGAGGAATAAGAAAGTTGGATTTGTAATAGAGTCTGACAGGTGTCTGCACCGTGACATGACAGTGACAAACTGCCTCTGAAATTTTCTCTTCAAAGATGAAGTTTCAGCTTGCCTCCTTTCACCTCTAGGAATCCAAATAATTTTTTTTTGATTATACAGGTGAAAAGAAATTTAGTTTTAGCTACTATCCATTTACATCCAGAAAATAAGTTACCATTATAATACTGGCTCTGATCGTGAGAAGCTGTAGCAATAGTAATACTGTGAATCAATGCTTCAGATTACCTGGCAGGAATAGAAAAATAAAATCCAGAACAGGCATGAAGGAAGCTATTAATCACTTTTCCCAGTCACAACATCCATGCCTGAATTTTAAAATAAATTTTTAAAATAATACTTTCCTGTCTTATTACATTTTTTCTTGCATTTTAACTTAACCTATGTATAGTTAATGAAAAACTTCCAGATAGAACCTCTTTAACCATTAGCAAATGTAAACTTGAGAATGTAACTGATTTTAAACATTACATACAAAGAACATTTCTCAATAAGCCTGGCCAAATATGTTATTCTGCAAAGAAGCACCGTAGCCAACAAAAGTTGTCACTCATGATTTTATATTCTCATGCAGGAATCACACACAAACTCCAAAATATCGCACACATCGCTGCAACGGGACAGTTTGTTGCCGCTTATAATGAACAGCAAAATGGGGGGGGGGCAAGGGGGGAGGGACAAATCACCTCCCTGTGGTGATACAATTGCCTCACTGAGGTTAAACCGGTGGGGTTTAACACACACTGCAAACAGAGACCTGCTCCGCAGCTGCTGGATTGCCCGCCGGTGAATCCCAACAGTGCAGCAGGAACGGGAAGACTTTTCACTGCAGCTGCTGACAAACTGGCTGCAAAGGGCAAGATACCTGACACTTAACAAAAGTTTCCAGAAGACAAATATAAAATATACATCTTAGCATTTTGGTAGAGGTGCACAGCTAAGAGTTAGGCCTAAGGATGTGTCAGCCCATTAACTCTTTTTCCTCAAACTAAGCTATGTTTAAGGTAGGAATCTGAACTTGAATTCTATTTAAAAGTGTTAGCACTGCATGAATTCATTCATATATGAAGAGGGAATAGTATCTTAAAACATTTTAAATGGAAAGCACTCAAAAGAAGATTAATTGCATATATACTAATAATAACAAATGAAATGGCTGTTTTTCAGTCAGGTATGCACAATCCCTATGTAGTTCTGTGTTTTAAACTGCAGTCTTAATAAAAGTGTAAATATTGGTGTGCCTCACATTACTTGCATATGCCAAGACATCCCCTTAACTACTGGAGTAGAACTGAAGACCTCAGAGACAAGGACAAATGATCATTCATCTTCTTCAGAAGATGCATAGCTAGAAAGAATGAACAGAAAAGTGGCAACATAATATTCTCCAGGATTTCACTATCCTTCTAGGGCATGGCCTTCTAGAGTGCAAGTAAATTATATCCATACAATTTAAGGTAGATGAAATCAGTGAGATGCAACTGAGGAGTTTCTCACCTGTACCACCCACAGGAACATTGCTTAGCCTGTTCCTCACAATGAAAATACAACAACAAATAATATTAAGAAATGTCAGTATGGTCTACTCTCTCTAAATTAAAAATAAAAATGAAATATAAACTGAATTCATAAAAAATACATTTAATGTCAAAAATACACACCTTTGATAATACTTGCAGGAGCACTATGCGGGCCTTAACGCACCAGCGTTTTGATACCTGCAGCATGTTATTCAAAATATTTTTAACAGAAGCTCTTGCTATGGAAAGAGCCTGCCCAACCTCCCCTGTGTTCTGGTACTGTAGGCAAAGACTGATGACTGATAGTTAAATGATTAGTAACTGAGACAGCCAGTGGTGCTATCAGTGAATGGTTAGGCCAGGTCTGCTGCATCGCAAAACAAAAGACAAAACAAATTGTGTACTTGTTAGGCCAGATTCTCAGTAAATAACATTAGGAAATGAAGTAATGTGACTTCTGTCCTCCTTTCCCCAGCTCCACTTGCTGGTAAAGGTTTCAAAGACTGATACCTTTATGAAGCAGAAAAAGCGTATTTACAATTAAAATGCCACCAATCCTAAGTACTGAAAGATGGCTTCCAGAGTGTACTTGTTTTGAGATCACATCGTATCTAAATTTGTGTGATCAAAAATTGGTAAAATGGTTAGGGCATATTAGGAACAAAAGCATTTTAGTTTTCAACACCTAAAATCATAACAGGATCTAAAAAGTTCAGCAAAATTAGGTGCCTAATTGAACTGTTTGGTTAGAAAAAGCATATTAACTAGTGAGGGATAGTAACTGTTGTTCTGTGCCTTTTGAGATAAGTTAGTTATCTTCCACTACTGGCCTTTTTCCTGTCCCAGCTGCAACACAAGGCACTTGCTACCTGGAAGAACTGTCAATTCCACAGACTCATTTCATGTTATCTGTTACTACAGAACTGAATGCGCCGATGAAGAGAACAGGTGAAACTGTGTGTGTGTTGTACGAAATCTAAAAGCATCAACAAGTAACATGAGGACTGTTTCAAGCCAGCATCATGTAATCATTTTGCCAATACTCCAGTAATTAAAAAGATGAAAAAATTAATCGGAAGACCTTCTTCAGCAGCTAGCTCTGCCAATTTTCAACCCATTTCGAAAATTCAGCCAGACATGGAACGGATCCCGGTAGTTCCAGAGTCACAGACAGGATATCCGTGCAATCAGGAACACAGGAGTCACGTCGTCTTTAACACCTTCCCAGTGTAGCTGGGAAAGGAAAGCTGGTGCTTTCTCTTTCCAGCCCTTCTCTGGGCTTTGCAGCCTCGGCGACAGGGGCCGTGCAGAGGCGTCCGCCGCCCCACTCCTCCTGGCAGTGATGCGTGGGGGCTGCCGGCCGGGCCCTCGCCGCTCAGAGAGGTGGCAAGAGCCGTAAGCAGAGTGCTCTGGGTTGACTGAGATGTTTGTGTCCCCTTCCCAAAAACTCAAGGTTCACCATTACCACTACCTTCTGTATAGGACCGTTCAGAGCTCAAGATCTACCAACCTTTTCCCCATACTTTAACTAGGGCTAAAAGAAACCCTCCTGGTGTGACAGGCTGGAGAGGCTGTGAGGATACCCACCCAGCCAAGCTCACAGCATGATACGAGCACCCACCATTCCTCTTGCTTTTAAAAAAGGAATCTCCTCTTGGAGCCTTCTCCCGGAGCAAGTCAGACACCCCACCTCGTGTTATTTCTGCTAACAGCAACGTATGCGACACACTGTTCTTCGATACAGGAGACAAATGGCCAGGGTTCAGGTGAGCCAACTCAAATGACATTTCCAGGTAGAAGACACAGAACTATATACTTCCGACTTGATACAGCTCTGTCCTTCAAAGGGAAGGACCGATCAAACACGACGCACCTGGTACAAAGCCCGCACTCCCCTCTCCCTGTTCGGCTCGGCATGGAGGGCAGCCTTGGCCCTGCAAGGTCGCATAGCCCTGAGTCAAGACGAAGACGTCCTCAGGACCATGCCCGCAGCGCCTGCTCGCACAGCCTCAGTTTTAGTTCTGCTCGCCTCTATGTCTCTCTTGTGCAAACTTTCCCGTTCAGTTTCCATTGCCACGATTATCAATTCTAACACTTCCTTTTCAACCCTTATCAATGAATATTCATATTCTGCATGTTTTCAGATGTTTTCATTTACATATTTCCAAAGTGACTCATTTTATTTCCTGCCCATATTTACAACCTCTTTCTGTCCTTTTGTATTATAACCTTCTCTATAGTTGTTAAACGTCCTAATTTTAGGGCCATCTGTGAATGCAATTAATGCGGTATTGAATCTTTCTACTAAACCTTTCTACTAAATCTTTCTACTTTAACATAGTAAATATGTTAAAGTTATACTGCAGACCCTAGAACACCTAGTGGCCAGCTTTCTTAAAAATCAGTGTTTTATCACTACATCTTTACTGTCCTGAAATCACTTTTTAAGGCAAACAAGAATTTTCACATGAAGCTTAACCCAGAATTTTCACGGAAGATTATTCCGAGTTTTGTGAAGTACAATTCTAAGTTCTCTATTAAAAACTCAGTTAAGAAAGTACTCAATGGAATCATGGTAATAATAAAGTAAAAAATTAAAAAAGTTTTCTGGCCTGATGCAGACTATCCTGTTTATTCTTCATGGGTCTTTACACTAGCAACTTTACTGTCTCAGTATTTGTTACCCACTTCAGGTTTCACTTCTGGGCTCAAATCCACACCTCAGTTGGTTTTGATTCCGGGTGTAAGCACTATTATTTCACTTTGATTGTAACTATGTATTTGGGAACAATATAATTTATGGTTAGGGGAATGGGATAGATGACTTTTAGTAGTATATTTTAGGCTTATCTTTTATAACTGTTTTCAGCCACTCATTCTAGAACGCAGTTGAACTAATTTTTTTGGAACCTTTTTCATAAAGTTCAGTGCATTCTAAGTGCCATCTATAATTGCTATTCTGATATATCAGGAATGCAGCATAACCTCTTGCCATTTTTTTTCTGCCTCTTTATTATGCTACAACTTCTGTTCATTCAGATACAAGTCTGTGATACCTAAGTCACAGCCTATCTGACATGCCAAGACTCTCTTCATCTTAACTCAGGATCTGATCTGCTTCTGTTTCCCTGGCAAATCCTAGCTTTGCCTTAGATTATGTAAAATAATCATTTTTTTCCACAAAATGTTCTAAGTTTAAATGATTTTCTGCTTACTCTGACTTTAAAAAGTAATTTTTTTTTTTAGATTTAAAGCTTCTGATCACATTAAGGCATCAACAGAAGGGAAATCAGTAAAACGTAAATAATTTCCTGTTAACAAAGACCTTCCAACATAGAAAATTTTCAAAATCACCCTAGGTAAAAAAGAAAGTAAAGGAGAATGCATAGTGAACTGAATTTTCCTTTAAGCTATAGTCTAATTCTGTCTATTTTCAAAATAACATCATGATAATTAAATAACCTGTAATGCAATAGAACTGGAATATCAGTGACAAGTGGTCATGGTAGAATCAATTCTATGCACTGAGGTAGTGCAGATTTTAGTCTTTTAAAGACTCTTTAGTCTCTTAAAACAAAACAAAAACACAAAACACAAATCAGTATTTTGAAATGTTGTCCTAAATTTTCTGTGGAAAAAAGTTTAAATTTTGGTGCACAGCTTGTAAATGAAAATTATCTCCCAAGGCAATAAAACTTGCTGCACAAATTGGATGTTTTGAAAGCAATGGCAAAAGCTACAAGCAACTACTTTTGTGTCAGTCTGTCAGAAATACCACAGAAAAAAGAATGTGTAACAAGAGAGGTGTCAAGGCATAATCAGTGTACATTTATGATAGAAAGCAAGAATCAAAACCTTAAGCTGCTGAAAGGGCAACTGCCACGTGACAGTTTTTATCTTTAATAAGTTTCCCCTAGAAAACAGTGTGGAAGATATATTACACCATGAATTATGATACTATCTGTGAATTAGATTGCTGATGGATCAAGCAACATGGGAGTAAACAGCACAGTGGGAGTACAACTTCCACAGAAGACACATAGGTCCAGCAGAAAAACAAATCTTCTGGTCAGCAAATAGGAGCAAAGGTGTTCTGGTTTTGATACAAGTGGATTCTTCTTCAGACCCTCAAACTGTTGGCAAAAATCATCAAGCCATTTGCTCAGTAGCTCCAATAGCTGGCACACAGAGAAGATATATAGAATCTGACTACTAGAATACAGAATAGGTAGCCCTCTCCAAAATAGATACATGTGAAAAGCATAACAATAAAAACAAAGAAAAAAATAATGCAGGGCCTAGGAAGTGCCTTTAATCCAACAAAGAGATCACATCCTGAGGGATGATACTGAGCAGACATCAGAGACAGGCTCACAAATATTTTGGAAGTTGGAAAAAATGCATCAGACACTTTGAGTAGTGTGTAAATTGCACCTCTATTATTTCTTCCACAAGCAGTCTATCAATGTATATTTGTGAAACTGTAGAGAACCTCTCTTCATAGACAGTCATACACTACCGTGCAAGTGCATGTGCAACTTAGAGCAGAAAAGCACCAAAATTCAGTATTCACTCTACTTTATCTTTCAGTGTTAATACAGACAAGAAAAAAAACACTTTAAAATACTCCTCTGTAGACACATTTAATTGCATCATTAAAGACTCATAATATAAAGAGGCAAGAAAACGAAGGCTGTACATGTTATAGTTATCTTACCATTTTCCCACATTTGCATGATGACCTGTACTCCTCTGATATTCTTATAATAAAAGATATCCTTGATATTTTTCTAACATTTTTTTTAGGGAAGAAAGTTAAAAGGAACTGCAAAATACGAGAGCAACACTAAATCAGTTGAGCAAGAATTATAATGAGGAATTACATAATTAAGATAAAGTGGAACACCCTTCTAACCCTACTCCTTCTCTCCTTACCTGCCCTATATCTGAAAAAAATATACTAATGCAAGGTTCAGGAAGCAATGTTCTCTTATAACTTACAAAAACCCAAACAACTGTTTTTAATCCTGGTTCTTCTATACAAGTGAATTAGCAGTCCTCCACCAGCCATTCCCCAGCCCTCCTTTTTCTCTTTTTCTTGGTAATATACATGCCTCATTAGAAGTGCAGTCCTCATTGCTGTGTTTTTAAAAGCACATTGATGAAAACAAGGCAAATATAGCAAATATGCACAGCAGGCATTTTCTAAAGGGTCATCTCTTCACTGCATTAATCCAAGGACTGCTGCAGTACATCATTAGTGCCATTTTAGACACAGACTTTTTTTTTTTAATATTAGCAAGATACAGTGGGCAGTAAGATACAGTAATATAGAGAGAGGATGTTTCACAGTAGGTGTATTTAATGAGAGCAGGATGCATTGTCATTTCCCTTTACTAACTTCAAACTACAGAATTCAGCTACTAACCAGAATTTGCCTATCTGAAAAGGGAAATTAATGACCATCTACAGCGCTTAAAAAAGGAGCATATTCCATTTTGCTACATTTATCAATTTTCATAAAAAGAACATCATTAAGTTAGCAAAATTAAGTACAAGAAAGACAATAAAACCACCATTAGATCCTGAAAAACTGGTCACTTCCTGAACAATTAGTTACCATGGGACCACTCATACATGTCCAGGTACAACTAATTTCAGTGTTTTTTGGGAAATGGACTGGTGTGACATGCAAGGTGACGTTTGAGGCAGAGCTAACGTCCTTCCAAACCTTATACAACCAAGCACAGGACCACAGAGGGTTAAAGAAATTAAATCACATTTCAGCCAAAAGAATGTTTCTCTCAAGATTTTTAAATAGAAAATACAAATGCTTTTTCAATCACAGCTATTGTATCATATTTGAATGGAAATATACCTGTCCCTAGGAAGTCTTTAATAGGCTGCACCTTCACAGGAAAATAAAATGTTACTCTACTAAGGCAGTAGTCGTAGACACCCACCTAACAAAGAACTGAGAAGAGCTAAGAACTATGTGCTAACTGGCACATCAAGGCACAGAAAGTTAATACCATTGATACCATATGTTCATGCCACATGCATGCCTGTAGACAGATGGACACACGAACACACAAATGTGGATTATGTGAAGTTTACATATCCCTTTTGAGGAACCCATTATCCTTGGTATTAATATGATACCTGAAAGAAGTGCGCACCAAAATGCTGCTCTCTAAAACTATCTCAGTTTTCATTTTTACAGATTATACAGTGTATTAAAAAAAAAAAAAAAGATTTTGAAGTAATGAGTTGGGATTTCCACCTATGCAGAAAATGGTTTGGTGATTCAGAATTATAAGGTCTGTGTATTTATAATGCTTTTTTTTCTAGTTCACAAGAAATAATTGCATTTTTCCCACAATTTATTTATTTTAACATCAATGATCTCTTTTTATTATTGTTTTTTTTTTAGGGTATGAGAGCAAGGAATCACAAAAGCTACTCAAAAATTCCTTTTACTGAACTGTGTTCCCTGCTAAGTGCAGCACTAGAAAACTATTAGAATAACTAAATGGACTAACCAGAGAACCTTCTGTCTACGGAACAAAATCACTGTAACAAATTGACAGCAACCAGGTTGGTGATGTAGAGAGCCTGGCCCCCTCTGCTGTCTATTTTGTGCTTCTTCTATAATGTTCCTAGCAAAGCTATAGACTTAAAGGATAGGGTTTCCGTATTGTAGTGCCTTCCTCTGACACAGGCTTTGATGGATAACCTTGACAAGTCTATAGAGACTAATATAACAATGTGTTAGGCCTAGAAGAGACAGGATTTAGGAAGGAAAATGTACCCAAAGAGGTTAAAAATCTTCCATTGTATTATACCATTTCAGACCTTTAAATCTACAAGTTTTCCATATGTCCAATTGGGAGCTAAAATTTAGTACAAAGAAGGGGAAATTCCTTTCAAGAGCTGAATACACTAAACTATAGACAAGATGTGTGTGTATATATATGTGTGTGTGTGCATGCATGCCATAAAGCAGAGAAATTTAAAATATGAATTTGCGTTTAAAACCCTCCCACAAAACTATGGGTTTAATATATTCCCTACATAAACCAATTTTGCAATATATAAATTATATCTTGACCAAAATGTAAATATAATAAACCATTAATTTACTTAAGGTAATACTGACTTTTTAGTATAGTGGAGGATCAAAGGATTCTAGTGTAGAATCTATCTTCAAATAGCCCAAAATTTGTCATGCTCTTAATCAGCCTCTTTCACAGAAGGTCACAAATTCACAGAAGAAGGAAGGAAAAATAGAGACCATTTACAGGGCTTTGTCCCTCACAAACAATGCCCTTTTACATTATCTTTTTAAATCCTATGCTTTTGGGACTTGCATCGTTCCCTGTTGACACACATCAATACCAACTCTAGGCTCTTGCTCAGTGCCTTGGCATCTGCTTTCTGCATTTGCCTAGAGCAGCTGGCTCCTGAGCATTTACCAAAGCAAAAGAGATGTAGACCACAGAGGTTACAGCATTTGTTAAAATTGCCTGTGTAAAATTAGTCACAGACAACAAGATTAATTAAAAACACACAGGAAAATAGAATGAAATAAAATAATTATTTGCAGCAGATAGCTGGTTTACACTTCTCAACAGCTGAACTGGAGAATTAAATCAGGGTCAAGTAGAAAATGAAAGCTTCACTACCCAGCTGGTAGTGAATACGAGTCAATAGTCTGAAGTCTTTGCTGAGGTTGTGTCTTCACAAAAACCTGAACCATTTGTTGAAATCTTGTGGAACACAAACCAAAACAGCTTCAGTCAGATCTTAGTTGAACCTAACTCAGAAATGAAACAAAAGGTCCCTGGATCGACTCCCTTAGACAGCTCTATTTTTAGCTCAGTTAGAGAGAAATAAAAGAAAAAGAGGAAGCCCCTCCATCCTTTGCAAGGACCTCCCTTTCCTAGCTACTGCTCAATGAGCCTGAGCAGATATTAACACTCCTGTCACATCCAGAGGAGTTTCTGTGAGTGCCTCTGGTTCGATCGCAAGTCCTATTTGGAAAAAGATATATGAGCTCTCTTTCTCTTCCCCCAGCATTCCTGTCCTTCAGATTAGCATTTCAAAAGCCCCCAAAATTTATTTCTTTCAATATGATGACCTCCTTTTTTTTTCTTTTCTTTTTTCTTTTTTTTTTTTTTTTTTTTTGAAAGGGTGCTGTTCTCTGCAAGCTGGCTTGGGCTTCCTGGTGCAAATTCCCATTCACTCAGCTCTGTAGCTTGGTACTGCCCGTAGGGCCTGTGCAGGAGTAAGGCAGAGTACTCCTGCCTTATTGAGGTAGATCACTATTAACATTTGATTTTGAACTTGGACATGTCAGATTCATGCTCAGAGATACTTGTTCCATCTTGTTGTGTTCCCCTAAATTCCTCCTGATCTTTACTAACTTTGGACTCAAATCCTGTAAGGAAGAGACCCTTAAAATGTAGCTCCTGAGTGGCTATAAATTTCTGAGAAGCAGATAGTGTTGCCTGACTTTTCCTGTCATGGCTTTTTTTTGCAGGTGTGTCCTTTGCCAGCTGATTTTCCATTGCTGCCCCAGGTGAGGCCTCTACTCGTCATCATTAGTGGGGCTCTGCTGCTAAGACTAACACCTCTGATTTCCCAACTCATTGCCGTAACAGCCAGAATGGTTTTACTGTATCACCTCCTTCCCCAGAACCCACCAAAAAGACCTGTTCTATGTACAATGCTTCTCAAGCTCCCATCAGCCTCTGTGAAGGAAGTTTTACTGAGCTTATTTCAGAGATGGGAAGAAAATAAAACACAAAAAGGTTATGTTGCTGTCCCAAACTACTCGGATAACTATCATTGGAGTTGAAAACGCAACTGCAGCTGAATCCTACCTCCTTCTCTGAGTGTACTCCCAGAACAGATTGTCTCCTGTGGGGGAAACCTGAAGAACAGTGAAGTCTGGCAGAGAAAATACTTTAGAAATCAAAATGACATAGAAAGCATTCTAAATAAACACTGCTTTGCAGTCTATTGGCATACCATACATGCTTCTTAAAACATTTTAAATATATTTTGTTTTCCAACTGTATATTTCTAAATGTATTTTCTCTTCCTTGTTTGCCCATGTCCATACTGTTAAAAAGGTGTGTTTTTACCTAACATAACTCGCCCAAGTGAGATTTTATTATTAGCGGAGGAAACACACAGGTTGCACTTCCACACTCTCAGGTGAGGCCCTGCAGAGAGCAGGGATAGAAGCGCTGCTGCATCGAGCCTTGTCTTCGTGAACACTACATCACAGTCCATAGACCAGTGTCCTACATGCTTGTCTCTGCCCAGGTCAGTCCCTGGAAGGTGAAGCCTTTTACTGCTCAGTAACAGCATCACAGCTCACCAGGTCTCGAGACCTGCCCCGCTTCACTACCTGGCACGTATGCACCTTTTGTCAACACGTGGATGTTAGTATTTTTATGAGCAGTATTTTTATGCTTACCCATCTTTACAGAATGAATAAAAATGGGAACAAGCACCCTTTGACAATAAGGTAAGCCTGCTATTTACTTCCATAGGAATACAGTTCCTACCAACATGACTGTGTGTTAGACAACTATACAAATGTAGACAACTGTAGACTGTAGAATATTCTTCACTTCTGTGTTCTACACGTACAATTTGAAATATATTGTTAATTTGATAACTCAGAGCTTTTCCCTACCTCCACAAAAGGTGACAAATAATAGGCAAGGTTATGGCCAAGTTTCAAACATCAGTAATTTTAGACCTTGCTCTGGAAAAAAACAAACACAAACCAATAACGTAGAAAATCCAAAAATTAAAAATAGCTGAACAAGCTTTCTCAAATTAAAGAATAAAGATAAAAGTTAAATGCAAACAGATATGAAGTATGAGAAAATTAGTCAAAGAAAATTTTAAGCTTTTGCAGACTTTTGATTGCATGGATTCAGATGGTATTATAAATGTATGTGTGTGTGTATGAATGTAAAATTTAAATAATTGATAATATTTTGCAGTTATAATATATATATAAAATACATACAAATGAATATGACACTATTCAGATCCCACAAATTATTTTCATTTCTTCTTTATCAAGCATGTTTTTTATCAAGATCCAGTATTTTCTATTTGTGTCATATCACTGATTCAACCCTGAGAGTATTGTTGCAATGAGTAGCTCTCATGTTATCTGTTTTATGGGAACTTTCTATAAATCCACCACTGACCCTATCTTATGTCACTCTGGTGAAAGGTTGGGCAGCATTCTCTGTATGTTGAGCATGTACACCAGATCATTTACACTTTTTTACCATAAGCTGAGAATTAGTATCAACAATTACGTGCAGAATGTACTGCAGAATTTTTAGTCCTGCATGGATTTCATTGTGTTTTGTATTTTTTGTTATCAATGCTCAAAAGCCACTATGGCATGTGTTCTGAATGTGTATTACGAGTAGTAGGCACTAAGCATTTTGAATCCACATTTCAGCAAATACAGTAAGCTCACCCTTGAAGAATAGGAGCACACATATAGAGTAACTGTAAAAGCACATTGCCTTTAGAGCTTTTTTAAAAAACAAAACCATGTTTCCTTGATAAATCTGATCCAAATATCGCTTGCTGTTGATTAAGCGGACATCTAATGAAGACTTATATGGGCAATTGCATTATTAATTTCAACCTGTATTTGTTCCAAGAGAGGAAAAATACTGTAAAATTAAAATTTAAGAAAGTTCTGTATTTGAAAGTTCTGTATTTTCCCATCAAGTCTCTTCTGCATGACTTGACCAACTTTTTAAGAAAAATTACACGTTATCTAATTCCATAGAGGTACAAAATGTAGATAGCGTGCATCTTTCCCTTAAGTGAATATACCAAAAATTACAGGAAGAAAGCTTACATTGACTTTATGTTTACATAGGAGATGAATCATTTTACTCACCTGACATCATTAACTAAAACATTTCCATTAATTGCTATTTTCAATTTACATACAATGCTGGAAGTTATTTCACTGTTTCATACTCTCTTGTTCCGTTTGTTTATTTCAACTTACTCTAACACTCAAAAACAGACGGAAAAGTCAAAATTGGTTTTGAATAAACTGCTTCACGAGTTTTGCTCTGATAAGTAAATATATTTCCCACATTCCTCATTATAGCAAAGTTCAGAGGAAGAACAAAGGATTACTGTAATATTAGAAAAATCTGGTGTAGATTTAATACATTTAATAGTATGCTCATGTTGCCATCCACTGCTAAAAATTTGCACTAAGATTGTTGGTAGATATTTACCTTCAATGATGCACCTAAAAACTGGAAAAATATAAATCAGACTGTATTGACAAGTTGAGAGTAGATTTTAGAAGGAAAAAGCCCCTAGATTTTACAAATATATGACAAGTTTGATTATTTAGCTTAGTATAGAATAATACAATTTAATCAGGGTTGAGAAATATGATGCAAACCCAGAAGTCTTCCACACAGATGGAGAATTAAGTGGGAGTCATATTCATAATTAAGCTTTGGTTTTGAGGTTTTGGTTAAACACACTTTTATGAGAGATCTATCAAAGTAGGTAACCATGCCTAGAATACAAAATCTGTTTCATCATTTATAGTTTTTATCACATCATATAGCATAACTTTCACATGAGAACAAAGGTCACTTTACAGCAAACTGTTGTTATAAGGTAACTTTTAATTTGAGGACCAAATGTAAATTGCTATGCTGAATGCACGTTAGGTCACTAAAACAACGGTAGCTAAACTCAGGAGTGACCTAGCAACCCAGGTGTTCAGGAAAAGTGCTGTTAACAGTAAGGATTGATGATCTAATCAAACTGTCACACTCAGATCCTCAGCAGGGTGGTTGGAGGGGAGG
>JAWLRI010000185.1:264951-289708 GCA_034781795.1 Crypturellus tataupa
GTTGAATCATTACACAGCTTTTCCAATCAACAGATGATCACTGGAAAATGAGCTGGAGCTATCCCTGTCAATTATACCATGCCACAAAATTATTAATTTTGTGACGGGCACATTTTCTGTGCAGACTTTGCAGAATAATGGCTTTCTAAAAAACTATAGTGGCTTTTTAGACCTCTATATCTATGTCCACCACTAACAACAGCAATTATATATTCCATCCACAAAGATATCTACCTGAGAAACTACAGGCACATTTCTGGCAGGAGGTGTATTGACTTAGAGCTTGCCAAGATTTCTAGTCCAAAGTTGCCCCGAGTTGTTTAAGACACTTGAAAGCTTTTCCCTGTCTAGTGTTAATTATTGTTAGCCCACATTGAAAAACACTAGTGCTGTAACACTCACCCCATAAAACACATGAAAATATGTAAAAAAAACCTTACTAAAACATCCGTATTATTACGAATGGGACCTTTCCAGAAAATGTTTTGTTACGTAGATCCCAGGTTCAGCAAGCATCTGGGATCCAAGTAACTTGAGGTGTAGGGACAATCCCATTTAACTGAACAGGATTACCCATGTGCAAAGAGTCATTTCTGAGGCAACTCCACGTTAAAAACCATAAGGAAGATCAGGTAATTATGTAACAACCACCAATTAAGGCTTTCTTCAGTATACTTGTATGCAGAATAAAAAAGTGTATCAGATAGACAGAATTCTTCTTAATGAGGAAGTCTTATTTACAATAAAACAAATATTGTACAGCAATTATGCTGTCCTGACAACAAGTTCTAAAGGACAGCTGAGTGAATCTTTCATATGAAAAATTTCTAAAACCAGCATTGCACTGGTAAAATTCAATCATCTCATTGATGAATGACTTACTTAGTGACTTTATTTTTTTAAGTATGTATGTAGCTTAAATATGAAATACTAAAACATTTCTGTAGCTCCTGCTTTTCTACAATTTAAACATAATTAATGATGTAACAGAAATTAGATACCAGCATCATTATTGCTTTCACCTCATCCCCAACCATACTGTCTCCTGTCCACAATAAAGACGTAGCTAAAGATTTATCCTGCCAATAAGACATAGTTATAGGTCCCATGAAGATTACTGACACTTAAGCATCAAATATGCACTGGCCTTGGACTTAGCAGATAACATGCCAGTTTTGAGACACATTCAAGTTGATGATATATCAGTCATATATATATATCACAGCTCCAGTATAAGCAGAAAATATCTTGGAGGAATTTTTGAGCTTCACCTTCCACTTCTGAGTTAGCTACTAAGCTACGAGATGGTATATGACCATAATGGACTAGGCTTTTTTTTTTTTTCAGAAATGTACAGAAATTTTCCTATAAGACTTAAAAAAAAAAAAAATCTATGATTTTCAACTGCACAATGTTTTTTCTTCAAACCCAATTTGCTTTTGAAAAAAATAAAAACAAAGGTTCTCCATGGCAATCTTCTTACGAATTATGCTTGTTTTCCCTATCTGCACATGTAAGCACTGCAACAGCCTCCATGATACCTTCCTTTTGTGCATTAAAAAAAATAGTTATGGGTTATGGAAAGCTACACAGAATAAGCTGCAGTAGTCCAGTGGCTAATTGAAATGTAAATGTCCCCCTCTCAGACTTATTGCAACGTTTGTCACTAAAAATACTTTGCTGAGAAGTTTATTAAAAAAGCACCGGTTTCTCAGGGTGTATTGTATTTTAGCATTTTTTTCAAACACCCTTTTGAACTTATTTCAATTTTCTGTTTTTGATGATAGTCATGCTGACAACTTTTTTTGGTCCATCAAACTCTGTAGTACAATTACATGAATTTACTTTTAATAAATTACCATCTTTGCATATATCAGTCAAACCATGAAGACTAAACACTTGCAAATAAAATGCATTATTAATTTAATTGTCACAGCCTATTTAGCTAGCTTCTATTAGTATTTGCTATAATATGCAATGTATCAGAGGGCAGAATCAAATTCAAAACATAAAGAATAAACTGATTATATTGTCCTAGAGAAATTAAAATGTAGCAAGCTTGCAAAATTATAGTCAAGGCATTAATGTTTTAAATAGGTAAGAAAACTACATAACTTAATTTGGAATACGTTTATACCCAAAGTGATGGCTTAACATGCTGATGGTTCCTAAAGCCATTAAAAGGCAACAAACTCTCTCATAATAGGAAAGGAAACGTTGAGAAGAAAGCAGCAGTGGTCTGGTGTTTTCAGTACGGGGGAGCAGTGCCCAAAACTTGGCCAGCACCAGCAAGATACAGCTACAGGACTGTACGGTTGCTGTACTCCTGTCACTGCCCCTTGATTTTGCTGCACGTTACACTGAAGTGCCAGCTAGAGAAGCACTGTGGACAAGAAACGTTCCAAGTCAGAAGGAGGAAGCTCCAAGGGAGCAGTACGAAGCTCCCCAACATCCCCAGCATCAGCTGCGCAGTGAGCCCGAGGGCCCCCGCGAGCGGCTCCTCTGCTGCCGGGCGCGAGGGCCGCAAGAGCCGGGAAAGCAGCTCCCTGCGCCGACGGTCCCCCCAGGGCCACGCAGGGCAACGACTCAAAAAGTCTTTGAGGAACACAGAGAGACAGTGGGAAACAGAAAAACCTGCAATGCCTTCGAACAAACAAAAAAGGGCAGCGACAACGGGTCTGGGTTATAGCATCGCGCTTGTTCAGGAACTCATTCCAAGATGACGATTGCTAAAAATATGCCCCCCAGGCTCAGATAGGATACTTGGATATCTATTGTGTGCATCCCTTATTGCACACATATTCACCAGGGTGACACAAATTATCTTTATGTTGTATTTATGATGATTATACAGTAAGTGTCCCCTTGTAAAAGAACATATTTTTATTGAGCGCTTCCAGCTTCCAGAGCAAAACATTTTTCATAATTGCTGCGCTACAACAAAAGATACCCAGCATGCACTTTAATATATCTGAACTACTAGTGTTGTTCCTATGTGTTATTGTATGTTTTGGATTAAATAGAAAATCTCAATACTCTTTAAATAACCACGTGTTAAGACAATTTCATTTAAGCAGTCTGCAGAGGAAATCTCATTAAAAGTATAAGCAGCACTTAAATATGTAGTTCATCAAACATAAGGTGCACACGGTGTGTTAATTTAAAACTATCTTGTTAGATGACTCAGTGAGTTAAATGCGATGAGCTCATGAGAAAATGGTTTAACCCACTACCTCTTCTCATGCTTTTAACAGGAACTGAACACTGAAGTTTGAGTTCCAGGGTAGGAAGTAATCCTTGAATCACTGTCAGTGCTCAGTGACGAACCCGCAGGTAGAATACATCTATTCAGAGAGAATAGGAGATGTTTTGGCTATGCAGAAAATATCAAATTGCACGTTAGCCCTTACATTGAATGAAACTGTGAAGCCACAGCACACTTAGTATAACGTGAGGCAAATGCTGGTTATGTGCAGATAAGATGCTCCTGGATTGGTTGTAAAACATTTAAAACTAGAAAAAAATACGTTGCACTTAAAAAAAATCTGAAACTAAATAAATATATATATTCAAAAAATGCAGATTGGTCAACCACCAGATCAATCTGTTCCTGCCCAAAAACATCGAGAGAAGTTTGTTTTTGATTCCTCTGTGCCTTTGACTCTGGCAATCAACATAAATCTCAGTAGTTATTTTACAAAACGCGATATTTTATAAGCCAGGGAACATCAATGCCAGCAAGAAAACAAAGAAAAAATAATTTTTGTTCTTGGAGTGATCATTAAGGCTACCAGAATTTTGAGAGCAATGTTACCTGCCCAAAGCCAACCCCAAAAGTTGTGAATCCTGCAGCATTTGCACACAATTGCTTTCCAGAGCAATCTTCACCCCCAGCCATTTCATAAGGACTATGCTGGCTGTGGTTCAGCAGAGCATTTAAGTCAGTTAGTTCCTTCTGTAGTTAGAGTTGAGCTGAAACTCCAGGTGACTTCCCTCTGAGCATGCTAAATATTCAAGCTAAGTTCTATATGTATTAGCTGGGGTAAAATAAGAAGACTTGTGAAATAATAGTTTACCTTTCTTTCGGTGTGCCAACTCCATGCTTGCCGAGTAGATGAGTATTCAGATGTTTCTTCATCACAAAGGCCACCCTACCAAATAATCAAAAAAAAAGGGTGTTTTTTTATTAATATATATTTTAAATAGTATTTTTCTTTTCTAAGAATGCACTTCCACATATTTTATTAAAGAGGGGATTAAAAAAAAGAAAACCTTCTAGACTGTGATATTATATACATTCACATCTGAGAAAGTCCATCCTGCAATGACAGGTCTTTTTCAGCTGTAGCCACCTGGGTATTTTTCTTACAAGTAATCACAACCACACATCACTGATCAGGACAAGGAAAAAATACGTTTCTGGTTCCCTCTGTTATTCAATATACTTCATATACTATATTTAAAATTATGTTATCAAATAATTCTCAGTAAATTTTATAAATATATTCAATATATTGAAAATTACCATATATTTTGGCTAAATAACATTTTCTCACGTTAGAAACTAGTACAGTTTTAGTTATGCCTTTGAATTTAAGTTTAGCAGGCCCGTCCTGCAACCCTTCATCTTAGAAGTAGTTCCATGTCTTCAGTGAGAATGCTACATAAGTACAGTAAGCTCAAATGCTTAAAGAAGTGCTCAGGTCTGGTTAAGCTTCAGTGCATTAATTATTTTAAGAGACATACACAAATAGAAGTTAGGAGCCTTAGTTACTTTAGGATTTGTTTATGTGAAAAGGGTCCTGAAAAGGTGAAACACATGTTGGTGATTACCTTTTGAGCAGGAATATTGTTCAAACAGACAAGACATTATTTGAGATATCAACAGCAACAACAAAATACATATTACCTAGCTTTATGTCCCTACCAAACAAAACATGGTTAATTTACTTTAATTTTGGTAAAATATGTGGTGAAACAGATAGCAGTCTATCAAGTACCATTCTTCTGCTGATAAGACCATAAAATCATTTTAATTATATCATGTGACTGCTTCAAACAATTTAGATATCAGACTGACACTGCAGACTAAAATGGTTCTCTTGATAAGCAAAAATTTTACTGCTGTAACTTTCAGTGTGAAAAGGGCTTGCAAACATTTTTGTTAATTATGTATTACAGCTGTCCTTCATAAAGTTAATTACTAATAGCTGAAAGGCAATAGAATCTATTTGCATATGTACATGAAAGGCATGACATATGCAAAAATATGATTTTAATTAGCATTCCATGATATGAAGGGCTACAAATCAAACTGGCATGTTATAAGATTTTTAACATTAAACGCTGAATTCATCTGGACATGTTTGCAGTAACGGACAATGGAAGGACTGTAAAACACATTACATCGTGGCATACATGAGTCACAAAATCCAAGAAATGGTCCTTTTCCTTTACAAATATGTTAATGGAGCTTCTCCATGTCTGATCTACTTTGGGCATTTTCCCGTCAGAACAGAGACTCTCTTTTGTGTCTTCTTAAGCCTTTGTGTCTTACTTAAGCAAAAGTAATTTATGTCTTTTGCAAAAAGATATTAAAAATACCTTAAATGCTTTTTCCTACATAAGGATGGCATCATAATCATTAGACTCTTGAATAATCTTTCACACTGTCACCATCCTTACTATGCAAGTGTCATCAAAACCACAGTATGTATGGAAAAAAATTGTAAAAAAATAATATTTTGTGTTCTAACAACAATTCAAGACATTCAAAATTTACTGCTGTTGCTTTTTGGCAGAAATAACAGCCAATCCAACACCACTGTGAGGTCTACCTAGGAGATTTTAAATTAATAACACTTGTGTTTTCTATCAGAAAATCACTCCTCTCCCCGTTCCCTATAACAGAAACAAAGATACAGACATTAACATGAAAGGATATTGTATTAATCAAAGTTGCAAAGGCATTGCTTGCTACTCGCCTGGCGCAGGGTCTCTACTGCACACAGGGGGCAAAGCTACACGGTATTTCTAGGGAAGTTTTGGCTTTTGAGCCCGTGGGCCAGAAGGTCCCACAGAGGAGCCAGCATTCCTGATCCCGCACGTCTGCGACAGACGCACCCAGAAACACGTCCTTGCAAAAATCAAAGACAAGTCTATGTTAAAAACACAAAGCAATTAATCCTCATATCTGCTTTCTATCCATATCCCTTGTTTTGGAGTAACCATTTTGCTGCTTCAGCACAGCCCAAGCTAAATGGTGAAACGAAAATGAAGACGGACTCAGAAAGCGTCCCTGCACCTACTGACATTTTAACCTTCTAATGCAGTGCTTGATGACTTGATACTGAAGAACACTCGAGGCCTCTGTGCAGCTCAAGAGAGCTCTGCACGGCTCAGAAATACTTCTCCACTTTACAGAATGCACCCGTAAAGACAAAAATAATTGTGATTTTCATAAGAAGTTGAGAATGAGGTACCAGATATAATAAATAGAGATGGCCCTTACTTCAGGCAACAATTTGTCTCTATTTAGAATTCAGGCAAAGTCTCAACACCTTGATTTAGATAACCTGAAAAAACGCAGCTGTGGAAAGTATTTGCCTGTTGTTAGCAACTACTACAGGGGACTTAGGGGAAAGGTGGTATTGTTTGCTGGATTTAAAAACAAACATAAAACATATCTTTAGTACATTAGGTGATTCTGGATCTCCAAGCACTTATTTAACAGTTTAAAAACAACTGGTTTGCCTCTACCGGTTTGGACTATTTATTCCTCAGATACTGTCAGAAATGGATAGTTAAACCACATGACTTACAAGGGTCATTTCAAATGAATCTTAAGGACAGTCTATCTGGCACCAAGAAGAATTCAACATGTTTTTAAGACATGTTGCTCTAAAACAACTCTAAACCCATGGGATTTTTTCCACCAGCTGCACTCAGCCCTGATTTGAGCTTCCCTCAATTTCTAATATTTTAATTCTAGCTGAAACAGAAATGCTCAACACTACAAATTACCTGGTTTTAGAAACACATAAAAAGGGCTATGAAACGCCTGTAACTGCCATGTTCTTACTCTTTCCAGTTCCCGCAAGCCAGGCCAGGATAGAGGTCTAAAATCACCTTAATAAAATGTGTCCTGTGCCGCACGTGTCTCAAAGTTCATTTTGCAGAAATGCCCATCCCAAAGACGCGGGTGGCACTCAGTGCATCCCGGGAGGAGCCCCGGCAGCCCCTTGGGGAGCAGGCGGGAACCGGCTCCTTCACCTCCCCCAGGGACTCTCAGCCAGGCCAGCTCCAAGCCGCCACGTCCCCCACCATGTGCGCGTTGCGTTCAGAGTTTAGGATAAAATAAAAACAAGTTGAAGAACAAGAGAGCTTAAAAACAGCATCCACACTCCCTGCGGACACTTTTTTTTCACATAAGCTATGAATAAAAATAACTCTCAATAATAAATATACGAGCACCTTTCCCAAAATAAGCTTACAGAATACTCTGTCTTCAGTTTAGAAGAATTGTGCCTTTCTGGGAACATGTCCACTCATACTCTATGGAAGTCTTCAAACTGTATTTGGACTCACTCTGAGAAAGTCTGCAACTGATTTAGGAGCCTCTAAAGACTTGTCTTCAGCTCTAGAAGCACACTTCAATGTACAAAAGAAACACAGTGACTTCTAATTCTGGGAATAAAGAAACATATTGGACATCTTGACTTCCACTTTTTATTTTAGTGTAATACAAGCTTTTCAGCATGTACAATGTTTATCGTCACAGTACCAAGAAGTACGAATAATCTGTCATGGATTGTCTGTTCTCTCGTCTTCTCTGCAGGGAGAGGACTGTGCTCTGTGAAGTATTTTAGATTGAGAGGGCAAAAGACTCCAGCTTTTATTATGTTTAGATCCATGGAAGCCTTTTCTTCTTAATATGTATATTGCTGTTTGAGTGAAAAGCCAAGTTAAAAAGAAAAAACTACCAAAACAGAAATCAAAACAAGGATTCTAGACTGTAAGATCATGAGATCTGTGCTGGGCTCTCATTTCCTGGGAGTTTCATGTTCAGCTGCAGCCTAGTTCAAAGGAAGAAGCTACATGTCCTCTCCTCTCCATCGAAAAGTCACTTGAATCCCTGTTTCCAGACTGGTCACCTTATAATTACATATAGCTGCTAAAGAGAATCAACATGATTCTCTTTTATTTATTTATTTTTTGTGGGACTCTACAAACAAGGTATACAGCAACTGAAAACCAATTTTAAATCACTTTTCAGTGAATAGCTTGCACTCTGAAATCACTTTGGGTAATTTATCTTTTAGACAACAATGTTCAGTGATGTAAAAATAGTCTGTGAGGATAAGAATGAGCAACTATGCTTTATTCATACTCCCTGTACCTTTTAAACCTCCTTTAAATTGTCCAGAAGCTTTTGATATGGGAATTTCACTCTGGGAATGCAGGTAAACTGCTGCCTGACCTGCACAGGCCACAAGTGCAATATGTATGACAAAGCTCCCTTAAACCATCTGTTTGTTTAGCAAAATAGAGTACTATTATTTTCAAATTATCAGCAGTTAGTAGTCGGCTTTTCTCACCGGCTCCAAGCACTCAAAAGGAATGGAATGGTTTGCTGCTCTGGATGAAATCCCTGGAGATCTCACAGCTCCAAGGAACATGAGTTTTCAGAACAAGTCTACAGGAATTATAAGGCTAGAAGATCCTTTCTGTGCTAATAAACCCACCACAGAATCTGAGGAAATAACAGATTATCCTGTCTGCACAGCTTTTGTTTCCATAATCGGAACTTGAATTTTTGTCTCTTTGTCTTCATCTGAGGCAAGCGACCAGAAAAGTCAAGGCAAGCTGCATGGTCACAACAAGGAAAGGGACAGCATATTCATGCAAGTGGACAAAGCATGGACTCAGCCAATTCTTATTCCCTGACTTGAGCACTGATGTTCTGTAACATGTCTTGAAATATGCTGTGGACTATACGCTTTTATAGTTGAATCAGTGGTTCACACAGCATCATGCCAGCCGCAGTATCAATTAATAAAAGAAAAAATAGTCCCATTTCTAAAGAAATATAAGAACTCATGTGTATTTCTGCATGTCCAATAAGTTGCATGTGTAATTAAGTATTTTTACATGTGATTTGGATTTGTACATCTTCTGTACATAAAAGTAGAACTTTGTACATAAAGATCAGCACTTTGTCAAACAGAACATAGCCAGCACATGCAAAATCAAACTTTAAATTTTTGAAATTGCAGAATTCTCTAGCAAGTTTCTAGCAAGAACTCCAAAATTTTATATCTGCAACAGGATTTTGTATGCTGCAGGCCAGCTGCCGGTACAAGAGGGTACAGAAAACTGCAGAACTGCTACATTTTTCTACAAACAAGTTATCTTTTTTTTTTTTTTTCCTCCATGCACTGAAAGTCTAAATTCCTGGGAATTTCTCTAAGTCCATCATTCATGGATGTTTGCTGATTCTGAAAGGTCCAGACCAGGGTGTTGATAACTCTCTTGCATGACTGTGCGCAGGGGACTCAATTTAAAAGCAAATACCTGGCAGGGCCGAGCCTGGCGTGGAAGATATCCAGCAGTCTGAAAGGCTTCATGCCCTTTGTGACAGGATGTCAGGTTCAAGTAAATTATCTGGCAGGGCGAAGTCTGGTGTGGAAAATATCTGAAAAACTTCATGCCCTCTGTGACTGGACGTCAAGTCCTAGAACCCCAGGCAGCAAAGCAGGGGGTTCTGCCGACTCATTTAGCAGCCAAACGAAGCAGGTCTCATTACTCCCACCTAACAATTACGGATATTCTCCTTAAGATAAAGATCAATAACATTTCAGAAGGTTTACAAGTCTTGTGTAATCAGCCAGTCTACTATGTTGACAGCACTATGACCCACTGGCCTATACTCTTTGCAGACCCCATATGTTAGAAGGATATCGCTATTTAATGCTCGTCTCCCTAACGATAGCAATTAAATTGAAAAGTAAAACACAAATATCTGGCATATGTTGCTTCCTCCTCCTCACCTCCGGGAACAAACAACTTGGCAGCTTGGAAAATGCACTTTTTTTTCTGAGGTTTGATCAGGGAGAGGCACTTAGCCCTCCCCAACGAGATGAACTCCTGAGTACCATGGCAAGAACATCACAGAATTCATAGAAGCTAAAGACACTAAAAAGGAGTTTTAAATCTCTGATAATTACAAACGTTTCAGCCCTAGGTTTGAAACTATTCACGCTTTTCTGTGCAACAGGCACATTTCTTAACTGTTTTTAGTTTTTCAGCACCTTTAAGTTCTCCTAAGAAAGCAAGCTTCATTCCAGATTCTGAGAATTCTGTAAGGATCTTGGAAGCCTTGAGAATTCTATGAGGATCCTATGAGGACTTATCTTTGGAAATTGCTAGCGCTAAACATTATTTAGTCAAAAATAACCCAGCCAACTGAGGCACTAATATCTCCTCCCGAGTCTTTCTCTGAACTTCTTAATGCAGACACTGAACTGAAAGCCATAAAAAATAATTCAAAGTTTACTTACTTTATTCCCATAAAACTCATCTCTTCAACTGACTTTTCCTTGGAGATGTTTTACTGCTGAACAAAGTTCCAAAACCAACTCCTTCTGTGAATGTGCAATCATCAGCACAACAATCTTGTCTTTTAGAAATATCTCATCTCCTTTCACTGTGTTATCTGGAAAAAACTAGCCATGAAGCCCAGGCACCTCAAAAGAAAGAGCAAAAGCAAGAGCGAACAACTCATACGAGTGCAAGACCTGTGCACAGCTTGTACCCAGGGCAGCCTTGAGTATCAAAGCAGCTACTGTTCCTGACTTACTTTGAACAGGATGACAGACAACAGGATTGTCAATGTGCTGTTCAATGACCTGCATCAATCTAGAGAATAATTTACTGCTATATCAGACAGATCATTATGGATGAGTTGCACACTATCAATCAATCTGCTGTGTTGTTCCTGCATATTCCTGCATCTATCATTCAGAAGAGCAAGAAATCTCTCCACACGTTGCTGTTGCTTTTTGCCACCAATCTGTGTCCCTCAAGATCTGAAATTATTATTAGTCACAGGGCCATAAAGCAGTAGCAATGTGCACAATTATCTCCTGTCATCTATTCTGGTAGGATAGACCTGGATACAGAGGAAGATGAGGTAAAACTGAATAAAAGAGAAAACATCCACACTTACTCCACTCACGCAGGATTGGGCAGACCTCACCACCTGAAGTTACCGAGTTCTCTCACCAACCTTTGCACGTTATAACTTAAAACCATTCGGGACTGAAACTAGTCTGTCATTGCAAAGACTGGGGCAAAAGAAGAAAATACTTGGCAGTATTTACATTATGTCCATCCCCTTGTGGGAACTGACATACTTGCTATTGCGTGCCTCACCTGAATTTATTTATTTTATAAGGAAAGACGGAGGGCTTTCCCTCTGACTAATTAGCTGTAAGCTAATTAGCATACAGGAAATCTACAGTTTAGCTAACTTATAAACCTTGCTGAATTTTGTTGTTTTCTTTTTTTAAATACAAAACCAGCTTTCAGTATCAGATGTATAAATAAGTCAAGCCCAGGATGGAATAGCTAACATAAAGTTGCAAAGAAAGTTAAGAGTGACAGGCACTTTTTAGAGTTGGAGATCCAACAGAAAGGAGTTAAAATGGCATACAGGAATGATCTATAGTTTAGGCGCATTGAGAACAGTACTCGAGGATCACATACTTTACCTCTTAAAAGGCAGTAGAAAAACACTGCCCTGCTCAGTGAATTAGTCAGTCCTGAGTATAGAGCATATATACGTCAAAGAACAGAATGTTACCAAGCAGCTCACAGCAGATAGACTGTGCAATTGAACACTAATGCAAGGACTTTAATAAACGATAAAGCACAGTATCATACGTAAGGAATACACTCTGGGCCATGGCAGGCACCCTCAGTACAGCTTCAGATGTGAATGCATACGAGGTAACAGAACAGGACCCAAAGTGTTGTCCATTTCGTGGCACCATAAAGAAACACCACCAGAAGGTCACTTCTGTTGTTTCAAGATGCAAGAGCATGCAAACCAAGACAGGTATTAGCCAGCTTAAAGTGATTTACTATTGGCTTTTGCTGAAAACAAAAAGTGAATCTTTCCTTATTGTAGACAGCTAGCCCATCTCAAATGAATGCTGGAGAGTTTCAATGAGCTGCATAGCCCAAGCCCCCAGAGCCTGCTAGAATATCAGGAATTAGTAAGGAATATGCACAGCAAAGTATCATCTGATAAACAGACTAAAAATTAATGACCTGTGGAACAGGTCAAACAAAAAAAAAAGAAAGAAAAATCACAGATAAAATGCAATCAATTTTAGAAAATATATGCCTTTTAATTTCCCCAAACACTAAGTTGAGAAATGAAACAGAGTATCTTCATACACCACTACTAGAAATAACAATCTACTTGAACACTATGCTGCTGGGTATTCTTCTCAAAAAACATCAAAAAAAATGTTACAATATATTACTGTTTCAAATCTGAAATTTCCTACTGAAGGTGAGCCAATCTACTGTCCATCTACAACTCCACATTTCTGCTACAGATGGAGCCAAATAAAATACAACTATGGTGGCTAGTAAAAAGTGCAATAAAGAGGATCTTGTTTGTTACAGTATATTGCAGTACACTAAATAAACAAACATCTCCATTTATTTTGCTTGTTTAATGAGCATACTAAAAACAGCTGAACAGTGGCAAAAACTTTAAAGTCAGAAGGTGTTCACTCTGTCAGGAAATCACCTTACAAATATATGAGAAAATTAGTACCGCCACAAGAAATGTTTGTTTCAATATTCAGAGGAGTTAATGAATGTTAAGTGATAATGGTAGACAGCAGTAGTATGTAATTACATTTCTAAACATACCTTACCAAATCATTTCTAAGCTAAAAGAATCACATGTTCTATTAATTTTCATTGGTTACCAAACATCTGTAACTGTCACCTCTACCAGGTGTTTAGTAACCTAACAGCTGCAGAAAGCACTAAAAAACCCCACAAACAAACAAAGAGAAAGGGAAGAACCACGGGGCTTTCTGCATCGGCGCTGTCAACCTCCCAGTCTACCACAGCACAACCCATCTGCCCAAGCTGTGAAACGCAACCTTCAGCTTCGCGCTTACACACTACCTGGCACCTAGGACAGACTACCCTCAACATGCAAAAACGTGACCATGTGAGAGATCATATTCGTCATACTGAATGAGGCTCCAGGAAGGTATTCAAAACAAACCAATGTTTTCAGCTATGGGCAACAGGATCCCAAAGAGAACCTGCCAGTCCTGGCACCAAGAAATTGTCTATTTCCTCCCTCTTGTCACAGTATGTGCATCCCACATTCCTCTAACTCTGTTCGCTCCCTCCTCCTCCGTCTGGACATTGTTCTGCAATTGCCATTCACTCCTACTAAACAGGAGCTATATTTGGTGCAGAAGGCAGCAATTCCACATATCCTCATCCTGCATCTGGAAAGACAGCTCTCGTGAACCTGCCTGAGGATGATGATGACAGTATTCTATCATTACCTGTAGGTGACAACCCTAAAATGCTGGCAGAAGTTCCAACACATTTTCCCTTCGATTCCTGGGCATTGAAGTAAGAGCTGAGTTTTTCAAAAGTCCACAGTCCCGCTGCTCTCAGAGCATTAGTGTGGTACATTCAAGTGAGGAGCAAATCCCACTAGTATTTGGCTGACAGAAGTAAGTGGGAAGACACAGCTCCTGGAACATTACCCAACATCTGCTATCTGCACCCTCATCCTGATCCCTCTCAGAATCAATCTGGTATGTTCATGGAGCGATGCTGGATGGATAAACAGTCTGAAGCAATATTTGCAGGCCTCATTTGGTCTCATTTTAGTCACATACCTGTCACTAAACAACACCCTGAGAATGGTAGGGATAGCCACATACAGAGAGCAAGACACAGAAAGATTTCTTTCAACCCCATTAACGGTGAATCACAGGGAATATGGAGGAACATCCAGGAACTCCAGACCACAGATGCTGAAAAGGCTTTTTATAGCCTAGCAAATTCAAATCCTCGTTAGGTGAAACGGACCTCTCCACTGTGTTGGGAAACAGTGAAAGTAGAGAATTAGTTGTGCCAAAGTGGGTTGTGCCAACCAGCTCCATCCGTTGCTCTGCCAGTGCCTCCGTCATGCACTGCCAAGACGTCAAAATGCAGGGAATGTTGTGGAGCGCAGTTCTGACGGCACCTTGAACGCTCGGCTCCAAAAAATGCAGTCCAGTAGCATTAGCGGAATATGGAAAACTCATGCTGCCAGGAATGCCGAGGGCCAGTAAAAGATTAAAATAAAAAAATAAGAAGGTGAAAGTAAACTCTGAACTGGAAGGAAAATTGGCAATTTTCTTAAGTCAGTAGACATACAAATAGAAGAGGAATAGTCTATTTCTAATGTTTTAAGCAGGAAGTTCTTCAAAGCAGAAAGTTCTTCAAAACAGAACAAATCTTCTGGGAAAAAACAGATTTCTGTAATCAGGAGAATCTCCTCAAATTCGCCAGTAATAAGTACAAAAGACAAGTTTTGACTATATCTTCGAGTGCCATGATAGTTGTTCTTGCAGTCATCTGCAGTCAGTCTCCACATTTTCCAAGCAAGTCTAAGTAGCAGAGTCTACCAACATTGAAAGTGTAACAACTTGTAAGAATATCTCAAAAAAGGGATGTTTCAATCAGTTTCTGCTTAAAACAAAGCCAAGCCAAAATATATGTGCTCAGACATTGCACTGCAAACTGAGTTACCAGGCTTAAGTAGAGCTTCCATAAGAAGAGTTATCTTGAGAATATTTTTTTTATGTTTATAAATATTTAAGAAAAGAAAATCTGCTCTTGCCTTTCTTTAGAGGAAATGAGAAGAAATTTTAAGATAGTTAAGATAGAATCACGGGCGGCAAATTTGGGGCTGCACTAGCAGTGGCATGAAACACATCTGAAACAACTCATCCAAAGAACAACTCCAGTCTGTAGTAGTTTGCAAAGTTGTGGGATATGCAGAAAGGAATGAGATGAATAAATCAGTGCATGATCTGATGACTGAACTGCTCAGGAAATCAGAAGTCATGCACAAAATTACAATTGACAATTTACCCACCACTTGACAACGCTGCTGGTGAAAGATGGTGGCTGGGTCTAGTACTCTGCAGTCTGCTTGATCTGTGACAGCAGCAGGAATCTTGCCCTAGGTCTTTGGGTGACATAGAAAAGCAAGTGCTAGTTGATTTGTTTATTCCTGAGACTCAAAACTCTGTTGCAAAAGATATCCTTTTTACCCTGCACCCAGACATGCCACAAGACTGTTTGACTTGAGGTAGAAAGCAAAATATTTCACAATATCTTCTTGCAGATGTAGCTCTGGTTGCACAAAAACACTAAGAGAGCAGCACCTAGTCTTTAAATATCAAAAATACCATCAATCTGGATGTTTTACTAGCAGCCATCTGGAACAGAATAGAATGGTCCCAACATATGGAGGAAAGAGGAGGTAATCCTTTGGATAAGACTTTTTTTTTTTCACACATGTGGAACACAGAGAAAATAGAGGACACTCATCTTGGTTCTGCCTCCCCTCCTCAAAGGGTCCTCAGTCCCAACTATCCGCACCTCGGAGACTAGGAATGGTCAAACGTGGTGTCATCAGACCAACCACAGTGCATACCCAGTGCTAATCAAAACGCTTGATTAATGCTTCACTCTCCCTCAACTCATGATACTGATTAGGCTAATGATATTAAGAGCAGCACAGAAGCCTACTCAAATGAGAAATTCAAGTGGTAATGGTAAATGGACAAACTCCACTTGTCCCATGAGCAAACAGTTATACCTCTCATGAACGAGCCACACACTTAGCAGGAGAACTACCAGTCAATAAAGCAGTTATTACTGCAATAAAGCAGTAGAGTCTCATGTTTCTTGCATTTGCCTTTAATCAGCTGGGCTCACTTGAGATAAACGTGTCCAAGAGCCAGGTGACCAGCACTGAAATGGCGCTCGTCTATCATCTCAGAAGCTGAGGGCTTTAGAGCTGGCAAATTTCAAAAAAGGGACTGAATATATTATCCTTATACCTGGTCTTATATGTGATCTCACTGATAAATGCTATATTCCCGTAAACAGATGAAATCTGTCTCTTCTGGGACTTTGAGGCAAGAGCTGCCTAAATACAGAAGCTTACTTAAAACTCTCTAATTCTGAGGAAGAGCTGAAGGCTTTTTGCAGAATTAACAGAGCACCCACCTGAGATATAATTCTTACCACAGCAATAAAAGCTATAAAAAAAAACTCCCTTCAATTTCAAAAGCTGTTTTGCACCAAAAAATACTCTGTTCTTAGATTCCAGTATAGATGTTCCATGCACTAGGTATGAACAATGTTATCAGTTTATGAAACCAAACGAATACAGAACCAGACAAATCAGTTTAGTCATAAAGATGATATCTATGTTACAGCAGATGATGTTCTCTGGCAAAAAATATTCCAATCTCAGCCAGCAGTTGAGATTAACTATGACCATTTCTGGCCACATAGCAAGCATGACAGAGATGGGATCTACAGAAGTGCCCAGTGGAATTAAGAAAAAAAAAAATCATTGATCTAAAGGTCCTTGATACATCACAGAATCACAGATTGTTTGAGGTTGGCAGGGACCTCTAGAGATCATCTAGCTCAACCCCCTGTTCAAGCAGGGTCACCTACAGCACACTGCCCAGGACCCTATCCAGGCAGTTTTTGATTATCTCCAGAGGAGGAGACTCCACAACATCTCTGGGCAACCTATGCCAGTGCTCTGTCACCTTCACAATAAAAAAGGGTTTTTTTTCATATTTAGATGGAACTTCTTGTCTTTCAGTTTGTACCCTTTGCCTTATCTCCTGCCACTGGCTATCAGTGAAAACAGTCTGTCCCCATCCTCTTGACACTCGCCCTCAAGATATTTGTATACACAGATATGATTCCCTCTCAGTCTTCTCCAGGCTAAACAGGCTCAGCTCTCCCAGCCGTTCCTCATAAGAGAGATGCTGCAGTCCCAATGACTTTTACAATTGCTGTTTTAACACTCCAAAAGTTTCTCATCAAAAATTTCTTTATAGTCTGTGAAGGTTCCTTTCAGCTGTGATACAGCCAGATTAAGAGAGGTGGGCCACCTCTTCAAACACTCCTCAAACTTTCTTATCTTGTGTAATCCCAAACAGTGTTCCTCTGCATGTCTGACAAAGTTTTCAAACAATAAGTTCTGTCTTTTATGTGTTTGAATGGTTAATTCAACAAAAGTGATTTCCCCTTCCAATATTTGTTCACATGGGCACTCGGCGTGTGCATACTTAAAGAAACGTTTGATGAGAAACTTTCTGAGGGTTAAAACACCACTCACAGAAAATGTCACGTGATCTTACAGGGAATTCTGTACTCCTGCTCGAACATCACATTTGACTATCCGTCCACCACTGAAGCAAGTGCCCATGAAAACCCTTCCCCTTCCAAATGCCCACATGGTATTTTCCGGAGTCCCCTCGCACATAGCCACAGACACACAACTCTCCCCTCAGCTTTGCTAAGGTTCTTCGAGTGAAATGGTTCTCAGTTCAGACAGTGAGAGCTTCATGCTACAGCTTCACCCGCAAGGCTCACACACCATGGCCTGAACTAAATGTTATGCATCTGAGAGGCTGAGTTGTCCCTGTGAAAATTGCAACTCAGTTCCAGGCGTTTTTTGACCAAAGCGGGCCTCATATTTCAAACAGCTTAAATTATTCTTTGTGAGGATTCTACACATAAAAAACACTTTATTATTCACATTACAAAGAGAAACAAGCAAACAAAAAAGCGAATTGGAGGGTTGTTACATTTCTTTACAATTCTATGATTAGCAAAGCCACAAAAAAAACATGATTTATGACATGTGATGTCTACATCAGGACAGACCTGGAAACTAAAAGTAGCTCCATAAGCAGGTAGTTTTTATAGCAAAGAGTAATAGGCAATGCTATATGCAACACATAAGCGAATGGATGGATTAAATTGATTTTATAAAGAGTTACAAACAAAATAGTTCAAAAATTATTAACCAATAAACACATGCCTGACTGAAAGTGCCATATTATAAAATTACTGTAGAGATCCTCAAACTGTTCAGGGGAGAAAAAAGCCTAATTTTCCACATAACCTGATTGTGCAGAGTTTTCTGATAATAAGATCCAAGGAACCTGTAAACCCAAGGCTCTAATTTTCTCATGGCGACTGTGTAATATTTTGCGAAGCAAAATTGACTGAGATGGAAGCTATTTTGCATGGTACAGTGGCGATGGCTAACAAATGAGAGTTTTGTGGGCTGAATGTTAGTCCCCTGCCTCATCTGCCACCCCTAATGACAGCAGCCACCTGCTGTTTTATTGTCACAGCTGGAGCCGGTTCACACTCCTTGGTGCCGAGCTCTGCCCATGAGCACCAAGCTCTCTCCTCGCCTCATTACTTTGATGAACTTTTTATGGTCAGCACCCATGAAGACCTCATCTAGGGCTATACAACCTAGATCGGCTTCGGGGAGCGCTTCCAGCTAGCACGAGGTGATGGTGCACGGTGACACTGCGGCTGCTGCCGCCTGCCACTGAGTCAGGCCGCTGCGCCCCGCGGCCGGCTCTATAGGGCCCTCAACAGGTAAAATGCCATGAAATGCTCCTCCGTAATAGGTTCACGTTTGCTTTTTCAGATGACAATACAAAGATCGTATCCTGCTCCCAAAATGTAGCTCTTTGAGGGAGAGATGTGGAAATAGAAAATGCAAAGTGCTCTTTACTACGTATAACTACAGATAACATATTTCTGCATGACCCAGATATAAACCCACTGCTTCCTGAAAAAAAAATAGCCTAGCATTAAAAAAAAGCAACCATGAAAGCCATATTACAAGCCTGATTAATACCACCAAATATTTTAAAAAGTAATTGTACGTACTTTACAAGAGAAGGACCTTTTTTTACTTAAAGAATGGAAAGGACAGAAGCAAAATTCCAGCCACTAAAATCAAATTACTATCCATAATAATCTACAGTGGAGAATAATGTATGCAAAGGAAAAGAAACAACTCACATTTACACTATTAGATATGATAATTTATCAAGTCAAAGCAATAATGAAGCAAAACCTATTACATCTTTTTACTTAAGCACAGCAGTCAGTAACTGTCTATTTCCTGCTAATCCAAAAGCAAATAAAAAAAGCATCCTTTCACGTTTTAATTTTTCTACCTGCAAAGACTCCAAATCTCATGCTCACATACACATTTTAAGCTTCATCAGAAAATTTCTTATTAAGGTACTTCGAGCAGAGTACTTTATGCTTCATCACTGAAATTTAACCTCAGGTTTCCTTTCAGCAGTTGAATAATCTTTTTGCTGTCAACAGAGCTTTACATTTTCCCATATTTACATATATCATTAAGATTAATATATGTGCTATTAATAATAATTTCATTAACATTCGGAAATCGTCAAATAACATTTTGACTTTTGAATGGCTGTAGGGTATTAAAAGCCTAAAAACCAGAACATTTTCAGTATTCATTGTGTAGGAATCCAGCTGATCAGTTTTGAAAAATTCATGCAATGTTATAAGCCATTAAACTTCATTTAGTTTCATTTACAAATTCTACCTAAAAAAAAAAAAAAAAAAATTGGCACTGTCTCTTTTTATATACACAGTATTTTTTCCAATAGATACCTGTTCCAAAGGTTCACCAAGAAGAAACTGATAATTATTACTATTATTATTATTATTTTATTGAACTATTTTGAATTTTCTCATAAGCGCAGTTTTTTAAACAACAATATTTAGGGTAGAAACCTAGCAAGAACTGGACACCTCTGAAGTAGTAGTACGATGCATTTTTATTCCTCGTGAAGACAGACAGTGCTGTGGATACTTCACACTTCATGTGATAAGGTCCCTAAGACAGGTAGAACCTTAAAAATGCTGCTGAGCACAGACATTATATTACATTTCTAAGAATGTACTTACACAAGCCCTTCCTTATTAGCACTTTTTAAGTGTGACATAAACTGCAGTTAAACAGGCAGGAAAAATAAAGCTGAAAGCTGAGCACCTCCTGCACAGATTTGAAAAGTATTGAAGAGAACTGGAGTGTACAGCATAGTACAACTTGGCCTTAAATGTATGTTACATTATTTCATGAGCAACTGAAGGCCTCTGTTAAATTGTTGTTTCATATCAGATTCAATTTGAATAAAACTAGGTGAATTTTGAAAAAGAGGATAAAAATGCAGCTATTAACTTGAAAACTAAGATTCCTTGCATGTATGCTTATCTCAATTATATTTAGATGTAAACTAGTTGAATGTAAAGTGACTTCAAGGCAGTTTTTGTTTCTTTGAGTATGTTTTAGCTGACCCTCCCAATTATCCAAGTATTTTATCTCCTTGTGCTAACTCTGTTTTGTACAACATGTGGGACAGTCCAGCTCTCACTGCCATCGAAGAGTTTTTGACACCTGTCAGGGCCTGAGCCTCAACAATCCACACACCGTTTAGAAGCTCCGTCAGTAAATGGACTAAAATAATATGATTACAGACTATTCCTAATACAGTTCATCTGTTCTCTATTTCACATCTAATAGAAAAGGAAACAAAAAGAAACTCTACTTTCCAAATAAATATGATCAACACATGAATGCCAATTTCTCTAACAAAACAATTTCTAAAAATGATTATCATCTTTGTCATCTGTTCAACAAGAGAATTTCTTATGCACAGTATATTTTATGAAGAGTTCAACAGCAGAAGAGCAAGTTGTCTTCATAAGTAAAAGAAATTCCCTTCTTTTGACTAAAAGACAAAATTTCAATTTTTGCAGAATTTGTATGTCTGATTTTATGTCCTTAAAAACATAACAAACAACCCCACCAAGATGAAGCTTGATCACTGCAGGGCAAGCACTATGAAGGACAGCCTTTCTCAGTGCAGTCGTCAATATTTTAAACCAAATGATCTCCTAATGGTGCTTATAATTAAATAATAATAATACCTGCAACCTTTTCCTTCTTTCTTTACACAGTAGTGATGCAACTATGTTATGCATACTGCATGCTTTCGGAAATGTCACGATTAACCTATATGAAAAGTTTCAATCTCTTTCTAACCTCTAATCCAAAATAAAATTTAAGGTCTAAATCCCCAAATACTCAGTCATTTATTCACCTGCAGTAAAGGACTTTATTAAATTGATTATGGATTGGCACCCTAGCTTGTTTTGCTTACCATCTTACATGATTGTAGGCACATGCAAATATTTGGAGATAGATATTGGAGACTGATATTTGGAGATAGCTTTTCTTTGTAACACTGTGTTTTGTTGCCATTATTACTACACGTTAGAGTTATGTTCTAAAGTGTAACTTAAATTTACCCAGTTGCTACACTTCTACCTTCCACTAATTCTCATTTTAGTCACTATAATTATCCATATCCTTTCCACTGTAAATTTTTCCAATGTGATGACCAACATCAGTGCCAGTGCTGAGGGTGACTTTTATCGGAGTAAGAAAAAAAAGAGAAGCTATTAGAAAATCATCAGACAGTGACAATTTTTGATCAGTATCAAGATGAGCTGCATGTGAAAAGACAGTTTGGACGTGACAGGATTTGTATCCAATTACTAATCCTCTGAGCCACTCAATCCCCTGGACAACAAATTTCTGTTACCTGATTCCTTAACTCATCACCAGCTGGCCATGCTACTGTGTTCCAACAGTAATGATAGTAAGGGAAATCCCTTACACTTTCTATTTCAATCTCCGAAAATAGTTACGCAGGAAATTTCCTAGAATCTCTTTAGCACATCTACTACACAGAAGTTTTGAAAACACATCCTACAAAAACAGAAAAGGGTATATGAAACTTTTCTGCTTACATTAACTATTCTGTCTTCTGTACTTGCTCCAAGCACACAAAGAAGCTTTCAATGTACATATTTTTTCTTGTGCTGACCAGAAACTACTCAGTGATTAAAAAAAAAATACATATATAAAACTTCTACACCTACAGATAAAGAAAAGGAGATCCATATGAAAGATAGCAGAGATACAGCTGAGCAAATTGTACACCCTTTAAAAAATATTATCTCTGTAATACTGCCAGTGTCAGTGTCGGCTTGGGCAATTAGCCACTTAAGTGTGAATAAGATCTGCCAAGAAGCTATTGTATTTTCCCTTCAGAATATTTGTGGATCTCCGAGCTGCTCTGTTTGTATTCATGCACCAGTGGAACCTGGTAGCGCGGGCCAGTTTTTCTCATCCCCCTTTTCTGCCCCTCTGAACCCGCACTCTGACGCGGAAGGGATGCACGTCGGCTGCCACCATCACCGCACGGCGCACACGAGGACGGCTGCTGTGTGACCGGGGGGAGCAGCCTTTCTGTGTGTCCCTTCCCCGAGCCCGTCCGCTCGCACAGCATCGGGAGGGCTGTCTGGGAAGAGCCCTGGCACCACAAGCACGTCCGCAAGATGCTAAAAGGCAGCGGTCGGGAAGGAACCAGCATCCAACTGCTGCAGTCCTGGCTAAGCACTCCTCCACTAACCCCACTTTGTGCGATTCTCATTTCACACAGAAGACCAGGTTCAATAGGACACTGAGAGATCATCTTGTTATTTCTTACCTTGAATTAAACCTCACTCTACTTGAGACTCCTTTATGCTCATGTGGAAAATTCCACGTAGTAATGTAAGTAGGTACAACATAAATCTAAAACATTTTCAACTACAGCACAGCCTGGCTGGAGCTACTGCCTAGGAATCGTGAAAACATGATCAGAGCTCAATCTCCTGCTCTAAGCACACAAAAGAATTTTTTTTTTTGAAGGTCTGGGAGGGAGAGGGAACAGGACACCAACCGCAAGTCGCTATCTCAGTTAAAACGCTAGCAAAAGTAAATTAATTCTACATAAGGATTCTTGAACAGTTTGATATAAGTTAAAACCACTGCATATATTAAATCTTGAAATATATTTAAATAAAAATAAAGTATCAAGTACAAACAGAAGTACGGGAAATCCCTCTCATAACATTTCAGAAAGCAAGCATTAGGTGCCACTAGAACTATCTGCTTGAATACCTATTAGATTCTGAGTTTGCTGTCATTTAGGCTAAAAACTACACCTTTCATTTCAAGCAATGTTTTTAAACAGTCCTGACAGAAATTAGTATATTTTATATAATTCTAAGTACATTTAAGGCCAGTGAAAGTCATTCATTATCTAACATTACTGCCTGTAATCTGGGGTTGTGGAGGAAGGTGCTGTACCACTCAGTGTGAGGCTGATGGTGAACATCAAACTCACAGCTATTAAGCCTCTTTTATCACAGCAATCCATGAATGAAGCACATTTGTGACAAACTTCCTTCAAAAGGGAGTTGCAACTACCACTGCCATTTTTACCAATAAACTAAACTCCATCAGTCAGAAGAAAAAGAAGGCTCTGCTCAGCGAAGGCCCAGGTAACCCCTAGATCCTGTCAGACCCGTTACAGTTTTGCTTCGAAGCCGGGCTGGCACCGTGTCACCTAACTGGAGAGTGCAGATCCAGGTCCTGCTTCCCAGGGCAGCTCCCAGGCACTGCACTGGAGGGAATCAGTCGGCGAGAGCACCCAGCTTCCCTCCCAAGGAGCCCACCAGAGAAGGGCTCTTGTATCGGATGGCCCAGGACCCCTTGCAGGGGCCCCAGCAGGAATGGGATTTGGAAGCAGAATCGCTTGCCATGATGCTCTTCCTTCTTCCAGGAGGGAGATATCAGCTCAGAAGGCACTGATGTCACCTGCCCATCTTTATCCTTGCTTGTCACAGGATTTGTGCCCAAGGGAAGGCAGAGTTAACACACGCTCATGGACAGAATTGAGCAAGTCTGTTGTTTTGAGTATTTTTCAGGTTACAATAGATTTCCTTTTTTCAGCCTCTCCATATATTTGGGACTGTATAGGACAGCAGCACTTATGTTATGTGGTAGCAAACAATTCTGCCTTTTTGTATCACTCTGGTAAGAAGGTACTGAGCGTTTCTGCTCACCTCACTGAAGCTGTGTTACTAAAAAAGGGGTTGCAAAACATTCAGAAAGGATGCACTTCACTCCTAAAATCTCTAATTGAAACGAAAATATTTATTTTTACATAGAGATTTAGCATTCCTTGCTCCCAGTGTGCTTCTAAATTCATGCAAACAAACGTATCTCCTGAAGGGCAGATTTAAAAAAAAAAAAGTGTTGGTTTCAATATAGTACATATGATTTAGATATTGAGGACTAATCACAACGTATTCATCACCATCTAGCATTTGGCTTGCACATGATGTCCACAGGCAGTAGTAGTGATAGCTGTCAGATTGCATTCTGTTTCTGACACAAACGAGCCTAACAACAAGGACAAGAACTGGAGAGAGTCACGGAGCGACGCGGGCAGCAGTGGGGCCCACGCCACAGACACTGGCACAACTCGAGTCGCAGGCAGGGCCTCACAAAAGGCATTAAGCTTCATGGGGTATTTTTTGTTGTTTCTGTGGTTTTTTTTTTCTAATGGTGCTAGTTTTCTTCTTTTCTTTTCTTTTCTTTTCTTTTCTTTTCTTTTCTTTTCTTTTCTTTTCTTTTCTTTTCTTTTCTTTT
>JAWLRI010000185.1:289808-313270 GCA_034781795.1 Crypturellus tataupa
TCTTTTCTTTTCTTTTCTTTTCTTTTCTTTTCTTTTCTTTTCTTTTCTTTTCTTTTCTTTTCTTTTCTTTTCTTTTTAGATACACATTAAGCTTCTTCCTTTTCTTCCTTTCTTTCCTTTTCTCCACATCAAAGAACAGAAAACATAATGAAGCCATCTGTGTTACTAGAGGAGGAGGTCTAAAAGGACACGACCTGCCCACCTCAAATTTAAATGCTGCTCCGTTGCAACTGAAGCACAAGCTTCAGGTGTTCTTTCACCTTTCAGGTGTTCTCTGTAGAATTACGAAATCTTATAAAGCCCCAACCTTATTCTCTTCCAAAGAAAAGGGTAATAAAAAAGGGAAACAAAACCAAATTATATGCAGCTAAGTTCCTAATTCCTTCCAAGAACCTTGTCCATACTCTGTATTTTCAATAAACGTATTTACTTTGGTAATTAGCTGGTTACACATGTGGTGTTTGTACCCCTCGAAAGGCCTTGCAAACCTGCGCGCACCTTGCAATCATTCTGAAGCGGGAAACTGCAATTTTCAAACACAAAGATGTGCTGTGAGGCAACCCTTGCACAGGCTGCCACAACAAACATGAGGTAGTTTCACTGCAGGGGCAAACCCAGTATTCTTGGCCAAGCTTTGCTTTACATAGACGTAGGGATGAGGAAAGGGGCCAATACATCACCCGGGACAGCACATGCTCCACAGGCACCTCATTAAGCCAAAGTGCTTCCATTTATACTGGAGTTTCATCTCCCTGGCAGGCATATGACAGGCATCATTCAGACTGTCAGATAAATGAATTGGGTTATTGATGATGCACAGAAACAGTTTCCTGCCCTTTCTGACAGTTCTGAAGAACAGAGGCCAGAGTCACAAAACACTAAAATTCTCCTTTCCTCCTCCAGGTCCAGCTTCTCCACCTCCTAAAACAAACAATTAAAATAGAACACCAAATTTAATTCAGAGTCAAGTTCCCACCAACTCATCGTTTCTCCATCTTCCATCACTAAGTGGTGGGTACTTGGCAGGTGCAAAACACGTAGTTATCTACTGCAGCAACCACAAAGAGTAATAGCCCCAAGCCACCTTTGCCACCTTATACAAACAACAGTTTCTGTGTGATTTAAAAATCGGTAATTCCATTAGTTCCCAGAGATGAGGAAAGTAACATTAGAAAATCATGGACATTTGTTCCTGAGAACTCCATGAAGCTTGGTCTGATACCTGAAGAAAAACAGATGAGCAAAGGTAACCAGAGAGGCTGATGAGCTTAAAAACAAATTGTAGGCCTTTAAGCAGCACCTGATACCCAAACTTAGGAAATGCCAATGAGTATTCACAACAAAACCATACACACATAGAAGACACAAACTTGCTAAGGCATCAGAGACGATCTCACATACAGCTGTTCAACAGAGAAGACAAAAAATGCAAAATAGTAATGCTAAAATTCAGTCTATGCCAGACAAAATACTTGACAATTTTGAGCTGTATATACAAGGGCAAGTTAAAGGGCACCAAAGCTTTAAATTCTGTAAATGAGATACACCAAATCCTTTACTAATTTAACAGATATAGTAAATCCTTAAAATAAAGATTATTCAGTAAAGTTCATGGCAACTTGTAGCATATTTGTAAACACATGGCTCAAAGATCAAACTCATTCTGTATTCTTGAGAGCCTGTTACAAAAAGTAAACTTTTCATGTGGTGTACATGAGGAATATAGTCACCTGAAGGGCTATTTCATAAACAAATATGTAGTCACCTATGGCACTGACCGCCATCAAATTCATTTTTCATCTTTACAGATAACAAATACTTCTGATTACTCAATACATATGCACATATGGATGTATAATTATATATTGATTAGTTCAGCTTTTAGCATAACATATGAATGTATTGAATTTCTCCAGAGTAACAGATAACATTTTTAAAAAATTATACCAAGAGACCATTAGCATTATGAGTGAATTTATTTTCCCCAACAGTGCTAAAGATATGCAAAATTTTCATTTTTCCAAGTTGCATAGTAAATGATTAACACCAGCTCTGCTCATTATCTTGCTTAACAAAACTTCTCTAAAAACAAATAAATCAAAAATGCCTCTAACATTCCTAAATAAATAAATTACAGACCTGCTCAGTGGCAGCAATGATATTTTAAAAAGCTTGTGCAAGCTCATTGTACAATTTTACAACAAAACTGCAATTTATAACAAAACTGTCCACTTTTTTTTTTATTTTCTACAGTTTTATTCACAGAGGTTTTATCTTCTGTAAGCTAAGAAACTTTAAAATAGCAAGATTTCTCAAAATGTTAACCCCATGTTCACACATGTTACAGTATATAAATGATATCATGAGCAGAACCCTCCTCCCCTATCTTACAATTAGACTTCCAGGATAACTACAGTTTAAGGAAATGATCATTATTTGATAGGCTATCAAATTTCCATTGTTATGGATTCATACTTTATATCTCATATTGTCTCATACTTATCATCTCAGGCCTCAGAATTTACTTTTTTCATTATACATGGACACTGAAATCAGTATGGTAGTAAAACACCTTGCACTTCCTATCCTCACTGGAAAAATCTTTGCCTAAGGAAGGAGCCTCCAATTTTAAAGATTTAGTGAACTGGGATTCCTTCCTTCCTCACTCCCCAAGTTCAAGCAAAAAAAGTATTTTAATAATGACAGGGTGAAAACACAAAGCCTTGTCACAAAGTGCTTTTCATTATAGTTTGGGGGTCAAAATAGCCATTGATGTGAGAAATGCATACACTAGAGAAGGAATTTTCTCCTCAAATTACTGAAAAACATTTTGTTTCCTCTCTAGAGCAAAAAAGAAAACTAAACACAGCCCATAATAAAACCATAATAAAATAAAACTGTGATCTGTTGCTAGTTCCCTAACAGCCAACAGATTTTTCTTAGCATTAAAAACAGCATGTAAATTAAGGTGACTGAAACATGCTTTCAGCGAGCAGAGTAATATGGTAGCTATTCATCACCTGAAGTCATAAAACACTAGGTCTTGTCCTTAGCATATTCTAATGAAGCCTATCATGCAAATGAGAGTGACCTTTTCTGTGCATTCTGCAAGTTCACATATATGTGAGGAGTATATATAGTTTGCCAATACAAACTAGCCAAAGACTGCGTAATTACTGTAATCAATTAGTAGTTAGTGTCGTTCTGCTCATTTGTGGCTAATGTCAGCTAAACCATTTTTGAGAAAACCACCCTGACAGCTTCTTTTTGTTACCTCCCTTGCTGCTGTTATTCTGCAATGGGGAAACAAGACGTACAAGTCAGACTGTTCAAGATGGACGTGTGGTGGCATTTTTTCTCTTAATATTAAAGAGAAGACTATGTGCCTGTACCGGGTAACAATTGCCCAGTAAAGTTACATATCCTTAAAATGACATTGAAGTTTTCTGTCTGTAAAATGAAACATTAATATTTAAATATTTAAATGAAGGACACTCTCCCGTGAGGCAGTTCAGACCAAGGAAGGAAGACTTGGTAGAACTTGGGCACTCTCTTCCACGGATGAGCAAACAGGCCATACCCTCTGCACAGCAACAGTCTATTTTGTAGACAGTTATGGATAGGAAACATTACGGGAGCTGGTAATTAAAGTAAAAACTAATACTGTCTCAGAAATGGGGAATTTTGTACAGCAAAATCATTTATCATGGCTTACAGTTCCCTACAACTGAAATGAATTATCTTCTTATTTAGCACATATCTATTTTAATCTGCACCTACCAAACTGAAACATGGTCCACTTGCTTTTTTAATTTCAAAATCTTGTAGTCAGAAAGCAAAAATATAAAAAGCTATTAGAAAAAAAATTGTCTATATAGCATCTCATAAGAAACCAGAACTTGAAGCAAAATAAAAGCCTACATATCCCAATTCGGCATTCTTATAGTGGCACCCTTTAGTATGAAGGGTCAGATCTAAGTGTTTCAGGAACCAAAATCAACTCCTTGTGAAACCAGAAATACACATTAAAAACAACATCTGATTTTATTTATAAGAAAACACTGCACATTAAAATCATTTCATTTTCCGATTTTTATCTATGCTAAGAAATTTAAGCTAACTGATTTTACTAAGAATATTGTTACTGTTCATGCAATGTTTTGCTAAGAAAAATGCACTGTTAATACAATGTTGTATTTAATTAATATTAATATCCGTGCCTTATATATACTAAGTATATATATAGTAAATAGATATAGGGTATAGCAAAACAGCTTCTAATATCTGTATCTAATCACTTCAGTGATTTGATCAATGTTATCTTTTTTCTTTTTTTTTTTACTAAGTAGAAACTGCATGCTGTAAACTATACAGGCAAGAAAACTGTTTCTTCTAATGCCAGACTGAAGACAAGTTTTGGTTCTTTGCAGGCCCATATTACATGCCCAGTGTTTTGGGCTATTCTATCTTACAGAAAACTCTTCATCAAAGCAGCTGCCACACATATAACATTTGGCTAAACAAAGCATCAAAGTCTAGCACCCTCTTGAAAGATTTTTCAATATTAAACTACAAAAATATTTTAAAAATAAAACATTTCAGAACCGTGTCAAAGAATTATTCATGTGTATTAAGACATAAGATTTAAAGACATGTATGTATGACATGAAAACCAAAATGACAGAAATGATACTACTGTAAGTCAAGAGTAAAGAGCTGAGAGCTCAAACATTCCCTTTTCTTCTTTCAATATGTAACAAGTATTCTTGAAATGGAAAACTAGCGTGCTGCAATTTTAAAGATTAAAAGGATGTATTTAAAAACAAGGGATTGTCATGGACATCACTGGACGTTGCTGTAACGCAGGCAGGAGGCAGCGCCGGAGCCACGAGGTTGGTGACACCCAACTCAGGCTGCGCCCAGTGCTGGTGTTAAGTGTCTCAGGACAACCCCCTTGGTGCCTCTAGGTTCTCCTCCTGAAACGCTGAAGTACAGTTAACCCATGAGAACATTTTAATTATTGGACTTTGGTCTGCAGCTGCTGTGTGAGACTGGAGCTGGCTGTGACGCTCTTCCTCCATCTCTTTCCCTCATTTGCTGCCTGCCTTTGGTTAAATCATTCAGGATCCAATTCTGAGCTCACTGAAAACAGTTCCATTCCCTCCAGTTTCACCAGGAGCAAGACTTCAGTGGCCTCTTCTGGCTTATTCAGATGCAAAATGAGACTACTGCTTATCTACAGGATTGGAAAACTTGTATTCGGTGTTGTTTGTAAGGATGCACATCTCCCCATGAACAAGTCTGCTTGGCACGAAAGCAATAATACACAGAGCTAAGATTGTGTCCCAGTGACGATGGGGGTGGTTCACGTTCCGGAATGTAGTAAAGAACATGGACTTTTGAACTAAAAAAAGAAAAAAAATAAAGTGTTTGTTTCCATGGTGATTTTCTGGGGGGGAAAAAGGAGCAATCAAGTAGCAATAAGTGGAGTGACATTGAAGATTTATTGGTTTGCCTCTGCATACTGCTGGAACCAGGCACCTCGCGCGGCGTCAAGCACGCACAACTTGTCGATAGTGACACAGCGGCCAGCAGCGGGAAGATGGCTCTTTTCCTTCTTGTCAGCCCGTGCGCTGACGGCGGCCTCTGACAGTCACTGAGAGGGGACAGCGGGCAAGCAGAGGAGCGCCGGGAAGGCGAAAACAAGCGGCGCAGCCCGAGGGCGCGGGCTCCGAGCGGATCTGCACAGCAGCGGCAGACGCAGCCTTGCGGAGCCGGCACCTGCCGGGCGGCCGCGCAGGGCTGACGTGAGAGGCTTCCGAGGGCGGCCGGCTAACTGATCAGCGCTCATCTGGTGCGGGATGACGCCTCTACGATAAGCGCTGGCGACAACTTGCGAGCACGGCGCTGTTACAACACTAATTGCCCATGAAAGCTGACCTGCAGCAAAGCAGCAGAGTTCAGTTTCGATAGGCCCGGCTCAAGCGTACGGCCGTGATTGCACATGACACAAGACATCCACGCGTCAAAAATCTCTGCGGATGTCTGACATGACTTCGCACACTGGAAAAGCCACAGAAAGCCTCGCGTCTTGGCTCTTTGTCAGCACGGAAAAAGGGCCATCGGGGTGGCATTTTGTAAAGTATTTTTCTAAGCTAGCGTAAGCTTTACACAGCCTAGAAAATCATGTGGGAATGTCTCTTTCATCAGCATGGTTCTCCTTATTACCATATCTTTAATTAAGTATAAATCTCACGCGGTTAATGGAACTTCACATTTTCTCAGCCAAAACAGCATACCTCCTTGAATTTAAGATTTTTTTTGATTTTGATTCAACCGAGCAGTTCTTTTCTCTCCATTTTCTTTTAGCTCAGCTACTGAATTAAACCCAAATTGCCAGGACTTGGAAGTTGCTGGTATAAAGCCCTTGCAGAAATGCTGGTCGTGTGGCAAGGAAAAAGTATGTTCCAGTTTAAGGTATATAGTTGGGAAGGACTGTAGGTATAATTATTTAAGCATGAAAATATCCAGGTTGAAAAAAAAAAAAAAAAAAGCACTAGGTTTTTGATACGAGCAATGCAGAATGATCTACTATTGCCATAATGTTTTAGATTTTGAGTGCTTACGTTCAAAGGGAGGCTTAAGCAAGTTTTACATACTACAATTTACAATTACTGCAGCATTTCAGGATTTTTTTATAAGGTAGTAATGCGCATAAAGCACCTTTCTACCACAGCAATTTAAAATCACATTATATCATATTAAATGACCTTTCCTATTATATCTTATTAAAAATAGTGCACCTAAAAACTAATATTTTAATTGATAATTTTAACAGTAGTACATCTTGAAGTCTTAGAACAGCGTAAAACACAAGCAAAAAATAAATCCATAATCCTGTTTAATAATCATAATTTTGGATCAAACAAAACAATTAATATTGTTTAACTTTCAAAATTGTTCAATGTTTAGATTGACCTAAATATAAAATTTAAAATTAAATTGATTAAAAATTGAACCAGTTTAATTATTCAACAGTGTTCAAAATTACCCATTTTAAATATTGAACAGACTGAAAATGTTAAATTACAATGCCAAAAAATTAGAAATGTGACCTAAAAATAAGGTAAAAGCAGGTATGGAGAGAACCTCTAAATAAGGGAGAGTAATTTCTTTGGGGTGTTTTTTTGGTTGGTTGGTTTTTTGTTTTGTTTTGTTTTATTTTTAAAAGAAAAGGACTATTTCACGATAAAATTACCAAAATGTTATAGGGATGATATGGCTAATAAAATACATAAAATAATAAATAATAAATCGGAAATATAGCATTGGAGACCAAAATCAAATTGCTTATTGTGCATGATTATAGAGTATTAACAGTATATAACCCCATTGTTTTTATTCCATACTTCTCCAATCTTGATTTTTCCTAAGTATATCCCTGTGTGGGGGATATACTTAGGAAATATCTCCTAAATCCCAGGTGGCAGCAACTGCCCTGTTTATTATCCTATTCCCCCTCCTCACCCTGCTCTTGTATCTGCTGTGGATACAACGGAATAAATGCAGCATATGTGATTTTATAGCTTTGAAAGAACATGCGGACTTAAAAGAGTCCTAAGTGTCAGTTTTAAACTCACATCTGAGCCTCAGGTATCAGTTTTAAATACCCACCTGGGTGGATCAGTGGACAAGAGGAAGCAGGTGATTTGATTACTTATTCACTTGGTGAGACAGGGGACACACCGTTCGGATACAGGGTGGGTTACTAAACTACCAGGGCAGACCATGTGTGAGCCATGATCTGTATTTACCCATATTCCTTCTCAAAAGGAAACGGTAGTTTCATAAGGAAGTCCAATACATTTAACAAACAGCTTTATATCCCTGTATCCCCCATGAAAGGGGCCCAAGACCTCTCGAGGCATTTTAACACATGGTGGATTTTTAAGAAATGGACAACTTTCAGACAACATGCTTTACAAAAGAAAAACAATAATCTTGACACACAGCGCTTAAATAGAAGCTTTTTTAAACTATGCATTAACAGAAAAAAAAACAAAAAATATTCCATAGGGACACATTAAGACTTATTTTTTCCCCTTGTTTTAAACCCAAGAATAAAGCTGATCACAAAAAAAAAAAAAAAAAAAAAAAAAAAAAGAGCAATACCACTCCCATTAAAAGAGAAGAGGCTCAGCTTGCTGTATCTCAGTAGTCAGATTCAGGTAGAAATAATTTAAACACGAAGCCAACATGTTCTAAAACTTGATACAGTTCTAAAACAACCACCTAAAGCTGTTCCAAAACAAGGGCACCTTTTCCGGGACGTCGCAGGAGCCCTGGCTCCCAGGGGAGGCTGCCTCCAGGTCCCGGTGTGCCGATGCCCGGCCCCGCGCGCTCGGCCTTCCCCGCATTCCCGGTGCGGCCCGCTCGGCCCTGCAGACGCCCGGATGGGCGCCCCGACATAGCCAAGGGCTCATCTTCCCGCAGCCCAGGAACCAGGAGCGCAGCAGGGAGCGCCTCCAGCTTATCTCAGCTCTGTGACAGCTTCTCACAGCTCCTCCGCACTGAGGAGGAGAGGCCGCGCATGTGGGCATGCAGCCAGAACAGGGCCAAACCTTTGGCAATCATTAAAGCTCAGATCAGTTACTAGCTGTGAAGCTGCTTCTTCACAGTTGGTAATATCAGGTGCCTGCTTTACAAGACACAAGCTTTGTTTTAAATTATTTTCACCCCATGTTTGACTTTTATGACATTCTAGGTCATTACTCACGCTGTAAGTAACAACCTTAAAAGGAAGGCAATGCCCAGAACCTCTATCCAAATTATAATCCAGAGATTTCAAGTCCAAACAATCCCAAGTAATGATAAAAGTATCTAAAGCTTCAGAAGTGTCCGTGAGAGCCAGCCTAATATCTTCCACAGGTTCCCCACTTGTTTTTTGGATGTCCAAATGTCATTATCCTGTTTTTCAAATTGTTTCTCTTCATTTGAAACTATTCATATATTGATATTGAGCCACCAGGTCCACTATTTACCTGGTACAAGATGGTCACTAAGAGGAGTAAAAGATGCTGCTCACTAAGATGCTGAAAAAGCTTTTCCTCCTAAAAGCTTTCTTTTTTCCCCGTTATCCTATCTCCTAGACCATGCTGACAATACTGATTCTCAAGCACATGCAGTTTTCAACAGCCATTTCAATATCTACTGTACAGAAACTTTCAGAAGAGTCGGTTAAAAGTATCCTTAATTACCAGGTGGCTACAGGGTTTAATACCATCCTTTTGTTGTAAGGATGCAGCATTTCAAACCTATGAAATCCAATGAGATTTCTAACAAATGCTTGGTCCATATTTTTTTTCATGGCCACACATGGGAGTTTTATGTTGCATGAATCGCAGATTCATTCATCAGAAAAAGTTTATTTTAGTCTAAAAAAGATCAGTCATTTTACAGTATTCATGTATTGCTTAGAAGAAATTAGATACTTCTTTCTGTGTAAACAAGAAAAGCTCCTCTGTCACAGAAAAAGCATCAATTAAGTTAAATGAGAGACAATACCTTTTCCTGTGATTTCTCAGGGCTCCCAAAGGCTGCCAGGTGGTCTCCCTACTACACCACCACCACAGCAGGTTTACTATCATGGTGTGGCTGTTTCCATCCCTGTGCGCCTTACAAGTTCCCTCTCTGTTTTGTGTTGTAGGCTTTACCTGACTGGCCTGAAATGAAACTCTGGAATCTAAACCCCTCTCAGCTCATAGGACCACAGGCCATGACAGTGCTCTAGCTGAGAGAAGAGTGACAACTTGAGCTTGAAATGCAGAGCACAAGCACAAGCACAAGCTCAAGCTCAAGCTCAAGCACAAGCACAAGCTTGAAATGCAGAGCACAAGCAAGGACTGTGATACAACCCATGGACCACAACTCCACTTCGCTCCAGCAGACCACTTTTGGACTGGCCACTGCAGTGTCACCGGCCATGACAACATCTCCACATTCCTTAGTGTGTCTGCAGGAGCCTGGGCGCCAGCCCCAACGCCACATGGTGAAGCTGCGGCCCCACCACCATAGTGGAGACTCCTGCTGACAAGGGAGGCACCGACGGCCCTTGCCAGGCTTGCTGCTGACTCCTCACATACCTACTGCTCCCTCCACAGCAATACTCACTAAGCCCACAAAATCTGCCATGGTAAAAAATTGACAGTCCATCACTAGAAACCATTTTTTGTAATGCCATATTCCACAGATACTGTGCAATTATAAACCAAAAGAGGAATTAAACTACATTATAAGGTTGCAAAGTCAAGCACTTAGTCCTTAGGAAATTTCAAAGGGAAAATTCCCTGTGAAATTACAACCTATTGCAGTACCAATTCAACTATAAAACTTACAGTATGTTTCAGACATTTTATGTTTTAATAATTAAACCACTTATTTCAACTTTAAAATAAATCACAGTAAAATTGATATGCACACTTCCATAAAGGGCAGATATCAAAAAGTTTAAATTCCAAACAAAATAAAATGAAAAACAGAATATTTTAACAGTAAGTGTCAAGCCACTTAAATAACAGGCAGACCAGATATGTTGAACTGTAACACACACTTTACACACTGTATATATAGAGTAGATGATAAAAATACTGATGACATCTATCAAAACGAAAAGAACAATTTCTACAGCTATGGGGCTGCATTTTAAAAATTCAGAGCGCATTATATTCAAGTCTTTTTCAAAACATAAATTCTGTGAGGTAGGAACTTGCCGGGCTGTACATTTGTAAAAGCAACCATAACTATAATCTTTGATTTTGAGAACTCCCAAACACTTTTCTCATAGATATATTCCATAACATTAAAACATCGTGTCATTCTAGTTTAATATTTTCATTTCTTTGCCCTCCTGCAGGATTTACCCTGAGTTAGTTCACAGCTTCACATGAAGCCCTTTAAGCCTCCACCTCCCCGCTACACAGAATGTTAAGATGCCCTCACTCTTAGTGCCTCGTCAATGAGTGGATTCCCTCCTCCTTGCTAGAAGTAGTATGAGAGCCCAAGCCTGTCTTAACAAGCACTAGGTTACCCAGACACCTCCATCACATGCAAAATGGACAAGGTGGTTGGCATTCTGCAGTGTCCCATATGACCACCACTCATTAGAGAATTTATTGATTAATAGATGGCACTGCTGAACAGCTGAGTTACAACATTTGCAATATCTTACTCATCTTCAACAATAATTGAAATTGCCTATCTATGATCAGTACATCAAACTAATATCTGCAATAAAATAGGGGTTGTCCACCATTTTAGGTACAAAAGAACTAATCCGTAGTGTGCTCTGGCAGCAGCCCAGGGCATTAACTTGTGAAGGATTTTAACCTGTTAGTGGCACAGCAATAACCTGGGACCCTCAGTTTTGTGACTGTCAAATGCAAACTTCTTGAGACAGAGGCTGGGCATGGTGCAGGTGCCACCACAACAAAGTAGTTACATGAAGTACTGAAACAGAGCAACAATTGAGCCAATACAGCTACCAGCACTTCACACCTTCCAAATCAACTTTGTCAAGCTGGCTTTATTTAATAATCTTACACAATGCCGTTCCTCATTCACACCTACATTTGAAACGACAATAACATATGCCCATTACTGTTGTTATCACTCCATTCACTAGAATAGATTAGATCTGTGGCAGAGAAATGTTTGTAGCAAGCACAGCCACACACACACTGCACACACATATATATTTGAGGTTGAAATACATTTGCTTATTGGAGGCCAGAAGTCAGGGTGTTACCACCACTGTTTTAACCTATTATACATAGGCATTCTGGTGGAAATTCCTTTAAAAAAATGTTTTAACTACAGAGATGTACAAAGTATGGCCCATAACCATAAGCAGTATTTATGGTCTCCCTCATTAATCAAATGGAGAATCAAAACATATGAATTTTTCAGTGTTTTTGGGGACCCAAAATTCTGCAGAGAGTCTAAGCCATTGAATTGAGAAAAACCCTTCCCATGCTGATGATTAACTGTACTTCAACACTGCGACATCTTGATCTGAAGGAAGGACTCTCTGCTGGGGTGTTACACTTCATGGCATGTTAGCTATTTTCATCAGAAGCTTGAAAAACAGCAACACAAAAATCTGCCTTTCCCCTACTTAACGAAGAGCACTATTCAGCATGTAGTTTTCACTCTTTGAACTTTTTAACTTCTTTGATTTCATTCCTCACTATGGTCCCATTCTCCAAAACCAATATACCCTTTGTGCAGTATAGTTAGGCTTCTTTTCAATGCAACACTGAAAACCTTAGGATAATGCCATTTCCATGGGTAGATGAGAATGCAGAGGCTGGACAGTGTAAGTTTTTGAAAAAAAAAAAAAAGAAAAACAAGTGAAAGATTAATGTTTAAATTCACTATAATGATATAAACAGGTAATATCTGCAATACTGCTAAATCTCTGCAAGCTTAATTGTGTAGCCCACGGCTACCCCCTCTTTAAGGAGGTAAGTTCCTAAGTTTCTAAGCAGTAGACAGAAATGAGCCTGAATTTGTCTGTTAGGAATTATATAGACCTTAATGAAAACAAATAAGACAAACTAAAGTAGGAAAGAAATCAAATGAGTGCTCTATGTGTATTTTTGTTTGGCATTTTCTCTTTTGGAATTGGCATCTGGGTTGAGATTGGAGAACAGAAGGGAAGGTCATTTCTCCAAAATCCCTTTCCAAATCAACTGCATGGACTCTATTAGACTCTCTCTATAGAATCTATTTTAAAAGCCATCTAAATAAATGTTGCTTAGAGTGAACAGCACCAGCTGATGTCTCTCGGAAAATCCCAGACATTGATGGACAACTAAGACTGTTTACACTTTACTTCACCTGGAATATGGTAGGAAAATAGAGGATACAGTACTAGATCCCAAATGGTAATTTTTGTAGGTCCAAAAAAGATATCAGTTCAGTTAATTGTGCAGAAGTCTTGATATTCCCTCTCCTTTCTTCCCATGAATAACCGGGCACCTGAACTAACATGTTAGAGCAGACCAGATCACATCTCTCAAATCTGTAGACACTGTAGACACCTCTGTAGACAACCTTGTATCAGTTACACTTATTAATAATTCTGAACAATAAAACTTAACGACTTTTTTTTTTATAATAAAAGTTAAGAAAATGAAGAACAAGAAAACCATTGAAAAAGTCTTATATAGCACTATGCACCAATATTGTTTAAGCTCTGAATAGCACGAAATCGGTTTCTCTCACTATAGGAGACTTAATTTTGTCCCTTTTTATGCTTTTGTCCCTGGAGTTCCTTCAGTTGCAGCTCTGTACAACTGTGGACAAAGAGTTGTTTTTTAATGGGTGGCCGCTGCAAGCAGAACTTTTTACAAGAGCTAAACAATAATTTGGAGGCTGGGAAACAATCTTCTTCCCAGAGCTGCTTGCTCTGTGAGTTTGATCGGACCTCACCCAAACATTCAAGCAGCTATTATTTGCTTGTATGGTGCTTAGCTAACTATTCCAATGTTTAAATGCATCCTCATATTAGCAATCAGAATCCAAATATATTTGGTGATGTAAATATTTTAATCATTGAAATACAAGCACTTAAGCAATTCTGGCTATGTCCACATGGTATAACACAATGCTCAACACTGAATGAACTTGCAAGTCCAGAGCAAGCTTCGTGGTCGCAAGCAATGACTTGGCTCTAGCGATGCCCTCTTTGCTCTGGCAGCGCTGAGCGCACCACGGCACTCCTAGGTTTTGCTGGCATTTCAGGTTCTGAAGTGCGCTACAAAGCTGGCTCTTCTTCTTCTCTCTCTTAATTACATCTGACTCTTTACCTGTTTCCCATTTCATATTTCCAGGGACATGAAATTGTAAAAAATTAATTCTTATTTGTACCTAATAACATCCTCAGTTGAAGAGTTTCTATTAGAGTCGGATTTGCTTGAAAGACATTGAACTCCCTTGAGACTGTCAGCAATAAATATTACCCCCTTTTAATTTCTTCCTTTTTTCTTTTTTCTTTTTTTTTTTTTTTTAACATTAACCTTTATCTCCACTACGGTGATTAAACAGTAGGTGCTCTAAAAAGAAGTGCTCCGAGATTCTTAAATCTTTAGCTGTATTTAAAAGTTAGTCAACTTTGTAGAGATTTAATAAAAAGGAGAGTCTCAGTGAAACAACTATTACCAGCTTGCTCCACCTGGCCCTTTAAATTCCATATACCCTTGGTTTAAGCACACAGTGCTGAGTGCGAGCCACATTCTCTGCTCCTATCATTTTTTCTCCACACTCTTAAGTGGGGTCATCTCCCTTATCGCTAGGGAATCAGTGCCAGGTTACTGGGTCATCCATTTAATTGAGGGAGCTCTGCGTAAGGCATCTCCCCTTCCGCATGGCGCCCAGGGACATCCTGCGTTGTCGCTCCTCGGCCTGGCCACGGCCACCTCCAGCGCAGGCGCGCGGCGCTCGAGCCCGCGGCACAGGGGCTCGTCCTCGAGCGCTGAAGCCAAAGGCAGCCTGGGAGGCGGGGGCGGCTCCCACGAGCCACACGGCCCTGTCCGTTCGCATTCCTGCGTAGGATTTGGCAATTCTACCACAGAATCTCTATGGTTGGAAAAGACCTTCAAGATCATCGAGTCCAATCGTAAGCCCTTCAACACCCTGCCTGCTAAACCATGTCCGTAAGTGCCTCACCTACATGTTTCTTGAGCAGTGCCAGGGATGGTAACTCCACCACTTCCCTGGGCAACCTGTTCCAATACTTGACTACTCTTGTCATGTAGAAATTACTCCTAATGTCTAACCTGAACCTCCCCTGGCGCAACTTGGGACCATTTCCTCTTGTCCTGTCTGGAGGCGAGATTGATCCTCGCCTCACTACAACCTGCTTTCAAGTACTTGCAGGGCATACTCAGGTCACACATAGGGTTTCCAGGACTCTCTACTCATTTTACAAGGAATAACAATGGAAAGGGAGAAGTGCCCTGCTTTCTTGAGACAACAAACGTGAATGATTAGTCACTACAGTCACTTGTTGCAGAAGTGGTCTAGTACCCCTGACTACTGCTGCCCTTCATGTATTTTTGGAAGTATTCTGTAGGAAGGACTTGTGTAGAGAAGAGACAGAGACCATTCTGCTTCTACCAACACCCCTCTCTGGGCCCAGTATATATAATATATATACACACATATGTTTTAATGTAGATAAAGCTGTGTATTGTTTAGGTGCCTTTGTGACAGCAGTAAAAATCTGTAAGAGCTTTTGAAGAAGTGACAGCTTGAGAACAAATTGAAAGGAGTATCAAAGGAATATCATGGTTTTACCTGCATTACTAGGATTCTCCAGGATGTTAGGGTTTTATGAGCCTTTTTCCTCATAAGGAACCTTATCAACTCTAACTGAGTGCTACGAAATGCAATCACCTTCACGATGCTGTGCGGTGACATATATACACATATTGCACGAAACAAATATAGCCTCCCACCTGAGAAGGCAAAAATATAAGCAGCTCCAGAAAGCACAGAGTCATCATTCTGTTATGGAAACAGACATCTGCAAAGACAACACAAACAGAAAGACATATACGGGATTTTTGATTCCTATTATGGCTAAAATCACTTCCATCAAGACCCATCTTCCCTCTTCAATGACAAAGCATGAATAAAATTCAAAAAACATACTTCAAAACACTGCCTGGTATCCCCTGAGAATTGAACACTGCTAATCTGTCTTTCAGGTACTGCACATTATCCAATCAACACAACACAAACTAATTTCCATAAGAAATTCTAGCCTCATCATGCAATCTTTGTGTTAATTTAAAAAATAGTCCTTGATTTTGAAATAAAGTTGAAAGTACAGTGTCAGAACAAAGTGAAAGAGGTATCATTAGCCTTCAGCTGTGACAAATAAGAAAGACACAAACAAGTGTCAGGATAATTAAAAAGGCATTGTTCACTTTTTAGAAGAAAAAAAATGAATCGCGCAAGAAATATTAAGCTAACAAAGAAAGAGCAAATATGAGTAGAAAAAATGACAGTTATCTGCAAAATTCATAAATGTGTCTTTTGTATAACCGTAATGATCATATTTTATGCTGTCATTTTACATTTAATTGCTCACCCTGGTACTTTTCTTCATAGAAGCCATCAGTACCCCACAGAGCCAGATGCTGAATTGCAAAAAAACATACTGTGACCACAGACTTATAGGAAAGTAACTTTGCTGAGCTGTGGTGTATGACAAGTTAATTTTTGCAATTATACTTTTTCCAAGAATAAATGAAACTGCAGGTCATTACTATTCTATATCATTAAAAGAGGGGGAAAATGCTCTTGATCATAAAGGCCTCAAACTCATTTTATCATTACTTTGACATATGAAAGCAACTTTTCAAGCTGCTCTTCCTCAAAATGACTTAATGAAATAAGCGCCGCCTTGGCTGAACTATGTAAACATCGAGATACATTAAGAAGCATATAAATAGAGAATATTGTTATTATTACACAATACATTAAGAAGCACAAACTAGACAACATTGTTGTTATTACAGAACACTAACCCTATGCAGGAAAGATATGTTATATGGGGTATGCTTACTCTCAGCTATTAGCTCTGCTATATTACATCCTATGTGGAAGTACTGAAGAGATATGGCTGCTCGTTGTCACACAGACTGAAATCATTCATCTTCCAATGAGACATTAAATGTTAAAAATGTGCAGAAAAAAATTAAGCATAAGCAATGTCCATCACTGTCAAACTGTCTGTGCACTCACAGAGCATGACAGCAGATATCGTTATGGAACATGTGCGCTTTCTGTATCTGGGTGTACACATCCGAAGCAAGACATTAAGAACTCAGAGTTGTGCAGTTCTTTGAATTTCAAAATATTTACTGAACGTGGAGAACTCAGTGCTTTCAATAACATTCTGTCTCATAAAAGGCCTTTTCATTTTCTGCACAATTGCTTTACTTTCCCATCACCAAATACAAACTAAAACGGTGAACTTGGCAGAAGGAGCGATTCTGCTTTCCAGCTGAAGATAAGAATATATCCGTTAATACAAAAGAACAAGGGGGAAATGTTCCAAATGTCATTGCATGTGTTTGCAATAAATGTCAAGAACCTTTCAAAATTTGAATATGGAGCTGACAAAAGACATCAGGTTGACACTCAAAGAGCTGGAAATCCTCCATTTGCCTAGTGAACAAGTGAACACAATGACCCTCAATCTGAAAAATAAAATTTTTAGAAAACTTTCCTTCCAGCTCATTCAATCCTTATTAGGATGAATAAGTCAAATATATCCTTTATTAGTTCATCCTTTAGTATTCCTCTTAAATTAAGGGCAATTTGTTACTTTGGTTTTATTTTCTTAGAATGAGAAAGCATCAGAAGGACCAGTAGACAGAGAGTGGAACAAGTTGCCAAGTATTTTCACACAGATTCTCAAACTCACGGAAATGATCACTGACAGAATGAGATAGGCTTCTTAAAACAGGTTGCATATAACTCAGTACTTTATTCTTGTCCAGATTCTAGTGTTGTCTTTCCAAACAAGAAACTTATTTCTAATAAATCAGGACAACCTCTCCTCATTCCCCACTTCAGCCTTGCTTGGTAACAGGGGCCTCCTACAAGAGGATTTCCTTTCCTCATCTAACTTCTACACAACAGCAATTTCATAGTGTTTTCATAAATGTATAACAAGCTCCTAAGCACAACTGCTATTAAAAAAAAAAAAGAATTCTGCAAACACTGGACATACTGTTTTGTATCTTAGCATACTAAGACATATTTTTGCTTCAAGGAGGTGGTTTTGTCTGGAAAAAAAATAGAACAACGAGGAAATAAAAAGGAATGGTTTGAACTGTGCTACCATTGCATTCCAGTCTTTTATGGAAATGAAATACCATCCGATTAATTCTCTGCAGTTACAAAATACTTAAAGAGGAGGCTGTCTGCATACAGACAGGGAAACGAGCAGCTTTTAAAATCTCCAACCCCACAATTCGAACTTCAATGCAGCCTATTTGCAAACAAATCATTGTTGGGGAGATAAAACTTTTCTGGGTACTTTGATTATACTTTAATATTATTATTTTATTCACAATTGTAAAGAATACACGTTCTGCCCTGGACTACCAATTACTTAGGCAATAAATAAATAAATAAATAAATGGAAGAGAATATCTTTCAAATGCTTTTGTTCAGTGTTTTAAAATCATGTCCATTTACAAGACACAAAGTAATAAGCTTTCGAAGTCAAAAAACTGAGGCAGAGGCTTTCAGCTATTTATAATCTAACAAGCTTTATCAGAATTACTGTGACAGTCAACTTGAGACATTCCAATTTATTAATAACAAGAAAGAAAAAACAAAGAACAAGATAGCAGAAGTCTGCAGCAAATCCATTTGCACATGAAGCCACAACAGGTTAGCACTTGTCTCCCCTAGCAGCCCTGAAGGACAGTATTCCCAGCCGGCTTTGTTCCCGCTCTGCTCAGGAGGCAGCGTCCAGGTAAACAGCAAGAACCTGAAGCTGCCGCAAGGCTGCTCTACATAAGCAAAGGGTGGTAAAATAATCTGTCTGTGAGGTGGACCCTCCCAGACTCACAAAAGCAGAGCTCAGCAAATACACACAGGGCTACCTACGCACAACAACACAGGCTCAGGGATTAATGGCTGAAAGACTAAAACTTACATATTCTTCCCCTCTTTTACTGTCACCTTTCATCTGTATTCATCTATTTTAAATGTAAAACTGCCTTATCACAACATACTTAAACCGTATAATACACATGACTAGAAGAGGACGTGTTATCCTAAAAGAGGTTACTTGTTTTCCTTTTTTCACACACCTTCTCCAGCTGCCTTTCACCTTCAAACCTAAAGCAAGAATTTTTGACAACTAATGAGCTAATTTTAAATAAAACACTGTTAAATCTTTTAATCACAATATAAATTAAAGCCACTGTACAGTAGTCAATACATGATTAGAAGCAAAATTAAAGCATTTAAAGCATATACCTTTCTACCATATAAGACAAAGATTAATAAAAAGGAGCGGATGCTCTTTAAAACTGGAATATGGATTTTTCATATCTAGTACACAATTTACTGTCACAGGCCCTTCGGTGCTACAAAAGTATTAGTATAGCTATTAACTATTTAATTCTTTAGCTGACACTGTTTCAGAAAAGGGATTTAAATAATTTACTTTCACATTCCACTGTTCAAATTTTGCTGCTAGGAATACGTGCAACAAAGTTGTAGGAAAAAAAAAAAGCACACACGATGCTTGTTTATAGTGATATAAGACAGGATTATTATAAAAACCAATTATATCTTTTCATTCTCTTTTGCTTAATTAAAGCAAGAAGCATCGCTATCTTTTTCGGTAGTAATCATCTGGAAGCTGTATAGCACAGATACAGTAATTAACTTAACCTTATCACTTAACTCTATTGGGTCACTCAAGTGCAGCCCGCTATCAGGGCTCAGAATCGATGCTGTACGCTGACATCTTCCAGCCGCTCGGAGACTGAATGATGCCATCGGTAAACGGACAGGCTTTGTTCCTGCTTAGCGAGGCTGCCCGAATGTTCCAGCTCATAACTTTAATATGGCACCTTAACCATTTAATCATTGTACATTAATATATTATCAATATTGCCGACATGTAAGTACAGAATTACTTGTCAAAGTAATCAGATATTACCGATTTCTGTGCATAAATACGATACAAGTGGGATTTTGTCTTAATTACACATTTTCAAGAGAGAAGATATAGTCTAGATTTTTTTAAGAGAGGTTGAAGAGAATGATCCCTTCTAAACATAAATTTATTTTACCTTTATCTAAATGCTCTCCATTTGCTTGGTCAAGTTAACCAAGTGTGCAAAGTTTAGTGCATTTCAGTTATACAGGGGTTGATACTCGGGCATCTGGGGGATTTTCATAACTGAAGACTTGTGCTGTATCACAACAAATTAAGCATAATTAAACACTCTGTTCAGTGTCTACTGTTAATTGCAGCAGCTAATTTGATGCTCAGTGTTACACTCTAAAATCTTTCTGAGCGCACAGAATTCGTCAGCTAAGTTTGTATGTTTCTTCATAGCCCTAACCCATTGTTTTTGTTTTTTTTTTTCCCTGTTCTTGCTAGAGGTATTTTAGCTCGTTTATTGCCTTGGTTAAACGATCACAAATTCTCTTGCCACGGCAGTATTCTGAGGTCCTTCACTTTCACCAAGTCAGACACTAAATCATAGGGGACGATTATCAGCAAATTCCCTGCGACAGGCCCTACGCCTGCTGAGGTAATGCAGCTGACAAACTTTGATGCGCCATGCCCGTGCACATTATGTTCACGTAGTGTGTACATCTGGGCACCCTTTATGGCGATGCAGCAAACAGCCAATCATTTATTCCACTCTAATTAGCACACATGTAAATCCTCACCAATCAAGCCACTCACAGGGTTACCGTTGTGGCAGCCATACAGCAAGCTGGCAGGACACGGGAAGAAAGTACAAGGAGCAACTATTGGGTTTGATTTGAACCTGCCGTCACGCCGCGGCAGGTCCCCCCAGTCCTGACTGTAACCAGCTCTCCCTTTCACAACCCATCACGGAGCTACACGAGAAAAAGGTCATCGGGCAGACTGCCGATTGGCCAAGATGCTTTGATTCTTCACGAGCTTTGGGAGCACACCTGAAGCGACACGCGTCTCCTCGAGCTCTCGGCGCAAGAGCTGTCGCAGGCAAAAGTCAGGCTTCGCCTCACACGCGCGCCGCGCAGCATGGAGCGCGCGCTACCTTAAAGAAGCGCTGTCCACCTCGATATTTTAGACCTTGTTGCGTCGCCAGGAAACTATCTGCCAGGTGTCAGCATCTCTTTTCTTCCCTTCGAACGCCGGTGCCTCCCCGGTAACTCTTTTATTTTGAAATAAATAACAAACACCTCCGATATGACAGCTTCAGGTACCCAGGAAAAAAAACCTAGGAACACTGCTTCGTATTATGTAACTCCAAGGAATACCGCATGTTTTCAAATGCTTAACATGGTTAGCTCCCATTCCCTAAAACTGAAGCAAGTCAATAAATAAAAACCACCCTCCAGCACTACTTACTACTGAATTATGAAATGGTTATTTCAAATAACGGGATTTGCAATGTACAAGTTTGCTGACCAGGATACAAACAAAAGTAAGTTTAATAAAAATATTTCTCGAAACAGAAAGTATAGCTTTTTAGAACAAAAATCTACTTAAGTCTTTTACCTTGGTGTTTTCAGTACTTACTGCAGGAAAAAGAAATGGAATTACATTTAGAAGTAGAATTTAAGCAAATGATTTACATTTTTATTCAATGGACTAGAAGGATAGAACGACATGTTCACTAAATAAATCTCCAAACTTTTTGTACTTCTCTGTATACATACTTGCCATTTATCTTCATTTGCATTTAAGTAAATATATTCATAAATTGATTTGTTTTATTATACAAATTAATGAAGCAATTAGCTATGAGTAGTTTGGCATTAACTCATTTTTCAAGCAACTTTTCAATAAAATACCAGTAAATATAATTATTCTTATAAAATTATATAGAAAGCCAAATCAAAGGGACAGAAAGAGAAATGAAACTGTGGTGGTCTTTATCCAGATTAAGCAGAACAAAAGCAACAGGGTGACAAAAACCTGCTCACGATTTAAGTTTAGGTCTTATTTATGAAGCTTTATAAGCAAACAAAAGTTAAAATGCAATTATCTTCCCTAAAGTAGCACAGAGATGGGACATTAACACAGGATGTGCCAGTAAAATACATTATATGTCCCCAAAAAACAAACAAGCAAGTAAACCTGTGAAACAGGTCCGTGAAACCTGTGAAACAGCTTTCATAAACAAGAAAATACAATTTTAAAATATATGTATTAATAAAAAAAGTTTCTCACTTTATTCAAAACAGTGCGTTTGATATGGTGAAACTATAGCCACAGATGAAGCAGCAGGTTATAGCTCTTAGTCTAGGCGAAGACATTTAAGCAGGAGAGTCCCACCCGCTCTCCAGCTAAGCAAAAACCATTCACACGTTATATGGGAGTAAAAAAGTGCTTTTTTAAAAGCTGCTATTACTGTTAATAAACAGACCACCTTAGGAAACCGACTGCGCGTTCAGAAGAGAGAGGCAGGCCCCAGCTGCCCGCGGAAGGCCGGTGGCCGGGCTGCTGCAGCGAGCGCGCCCGCTCCTGCCCCGCGAGGTTCGTGTGCGCGCAGCGGTCCAGCCTCAGGGAGCGCAGAGCCCGGAGCTGCGAGGCAGCACCCGCCGGCCGGGCACCGTCGCCAGCGCGCTTCCGGGCACACAAGAAGAAAGGGGGGATGATCCAAGGGCAAAGAAAGAAAAAAAAAAAAAAAGCTGAAACACATCAAATAAGAGTGGGTAGTTCAGGCGCTCCAGGAGCGAGCTCCTGCTGCCGGCAGGGGAGGGCTGGCAGGAGGTTCCAGAAGCTGGAAGGTGCAGCGCCTGCGGGGGACGCAGAACACGCCGGCAAAGATACCGCTATCCTTCATTTACAGACTGATGGAAACATCCTATTTCCTCAACATCCATCCTGTTTTTATATATACATATATATATATACAAAATACAAATTTTGATCTGGAGTGTTCCTTCCATAGATTTCAGTCGGATTTCTGGAGCACAGACCATGAAGACCCCTATAAATGGATTTTTAGGGATTCTTTCCTAAATATTCTTGTCTGGGAACTATAAGACAACTTTCAGTCAGGGAAAGGGGAAAAAAAAAAAAAGAATCACGGAAAGCTCAGTCCTGCATACTGAGGAATGGCAATTCGGAGCAGGAGCAAGGTGGTTTTTGTGAAGCACGGGAAATGCGCGTCAGGCAGGAGGGAGGATTGTCCTCTCCGCCGGTGCCTCTGCCTGCGGCAACAGGGGCTGCATGGTGAGATGGGTCCCAGCAAAGGGGCTACTGCCCATCCGCATGGGGCATCCTGCTGCAGGGAGGCAGCAAAAGATCCGTGTTTGGCTGCTGACAGCGGTACTGACAGCCGTTTGCCACGTTTTTCCCCAAAGCAAGGGAGAGTGAACACTGACTCATGTGTAAAGTACCAGATAAAACAGAGCTCGGTGGTGGCAGCCCAGCACACACAACACGAAGTTCAAGATGGCAAATTCGGCTTAGTAACGGACAACGGACAGAGACACACCACCTCCTCGGCAGTTACAGAATCACCGAATGGCTGAGGTTGGAAGGGACCTCTAGGGATCACCTAGTCCAACCTCCTGCTCCAGCAGGGACACCCAGAGCACGTGGCACAGGGCGGCACCCAGGCAGGTTTGGAAGATCTCCAGAGAAGGAGACTCCACAGCCTCTCTGGGCAGCCTGTGCCAGGGCTCTG
>JAWLRI010000185.1:313370-350889 GCA_034781795.1 Crypturellus tataupa
CCAGAGAAGGAGACTCCACAGCCTCTCTGGGCAGCCTGTGCCAGGGCTCTGTCACCCTCACAGGAAAGTTCTTCCTCGCATGGAGATGGAACTGCCTGTGTTTCAGTTTGTATCCATTACCCCTTGTCCTGTCACTGACCACCACCATGGCCAGGAGAAGAGCCTGGCCCTATCCTCCCTACATTCATAATGCACATGCGTAACGGCAGAAATACACAGTAACCCTTATATTCTCCTTTTCCTGGTCTGCCTGTAGACTTCTATCAGCCCTTTGATGCAAGTGTTTTTCCCTTCTTTGTTATCACAGCATGAAAGACAATCATCCGTGTAAAACGCAGTGCAACTTCCAAAGCAGAGTTGCAACCTGTTCAAAACTCGTTAAGCTTCCCCTTTGATCTCCTAATGAAGCAAACAGAGCAATAGATAATCTGATATAATATTAAATATTTTTGTTCCGCTTTTTAATTTCCTTACTGTATTCCTTCTTGGTAAACAAACCGGTATGCACAGTTATATTTTTCTCTTATTTTGTGCCATCGTTTAAAATGTAATTTAACTGGGCAACTAAAACCATTCTGTGTTTTAGTCACTCAGTTTGAACGCTGGTGCTTTTCTCCTTAATGTCCAGTAAATGCCACACTGGGCATTCTGAACAAGTCTTAACTATGAGACCTTCGTGTCTCACCAAGTTGCATCCTGGTGTTTAACCTTTAATTCTCTGATAGTATAGCAAGAAAACACAACAGCAGTTACATCACATCATCAGATCCCCACAATTCAGCAGGCAAAAATGCCCCTATGCCATCTGTATATTGCTTAACTGCTCCACTGTCAGAAAGCTGACTTGCCCAGTACAATATTTGGGTCAGCAGGGTTGCTCTGCAGCCTTCGAAAATCTAGCTTTTTTGTCACATATAAATCAGAGAAAATAATTCTAGCAGTATACATGGTTCTTGCAAGGCCACACATTTGAAAGACAGCTCTAGCCACCTTAATACAAAAATATTACAGAAGTAGAAGAAAGATATGAGAGTGCCATCCAGAATGACAGAGAATTCTGGGAACTTCCACAAATTAAATAAAATATGCTAGGCCTCTCTTTTCATTACAAAAAATAAATCTTCAGTGAGAAATAAAAATTATGAAGGGAACTGATACAATCTATGTAGATAGCTAACTCAACTCATCTCAAATACAAAGGCAACGAAGGCTCACCTTAAGTTATAAAAGGCAAAGGCAATCAGTCAAGAAGGGCAAATATGTAGAACACTAATTAGAGAATAAACAATACATAAAATAAACGTCTGAAGATGAAACTAAAGCCGCTGAAATGCTTTTTTTTTTCTTTTTTTCCTTTAATGAGACAGGACACTGGTTCAACATTAATTCTTAGTAGCAATTTATCTTTCAAAAATAGCAGCTTTTAATAATTGTACTCATTTTTTTAACTCTTCTTCCCCATGACTTAAAAAGGGAACTGTAAACAGACTGCTAAAATAAACACATACAGTTCATTTTTCCTTTCAGTATGCTTCCATCACTTTCATAGTTTCAAAGATTGATGTGTCCTATACATTCTTGCCTGTTGAACCTATGTAAAGTAGCATGTGCCAAAAGAGGACTTATTGGCTGTCAACAAGGTCTGCCTGTTTAAATTAAAGACACAGAAGAGGAATCAGTGTTTTATGAAGTCTAGCGAGTAATAAGCTTTTGTGGTGGTACTGGCAGTCTGGATACTAAAATCTACCTGTCATTTGCACTAGACACCCTTTCCTATGCTTCCTGGAATTCACTATGGTATTTTTGTACTCTACAGGACAATTGAAGCCTATCTATCCAAAACATGTAAGCAGATAAATCCTAGTATTATCTGCAAGGCCCCATAAATGAAAAATCCTAGTGTTCGTTGATGTTTCTAGATTCTGCAGTAGAAAACTCGCTACGTTTGAGTGTTCTCTTCAAATTAGTCATTACTGCTAAAAGAAAGTTTTCTTTGTGTGCAACCTTCCTGTAAAACATTTTGAGATTATTCAAGATGAAATGGCTCATATTATAGCAAGCATGATTTTGTGATACATGTGCCTCAGGTGGTTCTACCTGCCCAAATCAGGACCGTGGCTTAGCCAAAGCATTCACCAATGTGAGACTCAGAAGGAAATGTGTTTGCAAATGATGCAAAATATGTTGCAGTGACCCACAGAGACCACCATATAACACAAAAGAAGAGTGATCATTCCAGAAGGTGTGACTAAAGGACTCAGAGGTTATTTTATATAAAGCTATGCCAGCTGACTGTTTACAGAAGAGGACCATTTCTCTATTCATACTTCTCAAAGGAAAAGTGGGATGGTTGTCCTCAAGGATCGCCATGTTACCTACACCACCAATCACTCAGACTCTGGAAAGTCACAGACTGCCTGGCAGAATTCTCCTGTGCCATGTGCCTTTTTCCAGAGGCTAAGTAAGAAAATGACAAGGAACGTCAGTCAAACACCTGATACGCTCTTGTACCTCAGACTACAGGCTCATCGCCTCTACTATTCCCGTTTCAACCATTCATGTGGTTTCACTGTCTGCTTTGGCTGTCTCCTTATACACAGCGCCCATAGGCACTAATTTTATTTAACATACTATACACTTCACACTGTGCGTGGTATTAATGGGTTGCCAGCTGCCTGTTGTGATACAGGCAGTAACCTCAAACCCAGTGTCGCCTTGACTCCTGCACTAGTTAGGTTCGCTATTGTGACACATAAATGTCAACTGGTATGATCAGCAGTAAACAGCCATGACAGACAGGAAAAAAGGAACTGACAGCTGAAGGTGATGATATCCATTAGGCTTCTACAGCTGCCACCTCCTGGGGAGGCGGCTGAAGGATGTGAAATGTGGCATGGAGCTCCTGGCTAACATAGCTCTATTGCAAAGCATGTGCTTACCTTCAAAATACCTGGCCTTCCACCTAGCCATCTGGCTGGTTACCATCCAAATAAATCTGGGTACATGCATGGAAAAAGAGAAGCCCCGATGGAGCTTCAAAATGCATAAAAAGGGCAGAAACATAAGTCACTCAGTCCTGTGTCTCCTGAATTGCTGTTGCAGGGGCAGGCCGTCACCTTACTCATTTAACCATGGGCATAATGAAAAAAGACTTTCCCAAAGAGACAGAGTTTAAGATTTCCATTCAATTAAGATGAATCTTAAGATATCCATTGGGGTGGTTAGGAAGATTATATTCAAACCAATCTTTATTCGCGCCTCACTCTTTGCGATAGTAGATTAAACAGTTTATTTTGTCAGGGAGAAAACTCTTAACTGATAAAAGCAAAAGTTAGAGGATTTATTTGGGGACAAGTAGTAAGCCAGTGTCCTTGCCCCAACTGGTGAGGGGGTAAGGACACAACAGAGACTTCAGCTTGCGCAAATCAGCCCAAACCCGTATTTGAGGTACAAGGGGGTGACTGAGGAGATCTGATGCCTCTCTGCAAGGGCAAACAGACACCAGTGCCATCCTCTGCCTCCCCCACACCTCTCTGACACGTCCACAGGGCTGTCAGGGCTCGGAGCAGCTCTCGGGTGGCATCATCTACCTCTAGGCTGCTGTAATTTATGCCAGGGCTAACACGGCTCAACCCAGAAAATTAGAGAGTTGTAACTGCTTCCATGAACTCCCATCCCCCACCCCAAGAGCAGTATTTTTCCTTATAAGAAGCTCAGTTAATTGCCTTTATTATACACAATATTCATTTCTTAGATTTCTATCACCAGTAGAGCTATTATAAATTATTTTAGCTGCACTCTTCATGCTTTTATCCTAGTATTGATTTTATTTTTAATGTAAACTTTTAAATTACAGTGCCAGAGAAACACCTACTTATATAGCTATGAAGGCTATATATTATATAATATTTTAAGCACCTGTCTGTATTTTCCTTTTAGGCTAAATTAGCAATAGCTAATTCTGAAAAATGCGGATAGATGCTGAAGATAATATCTGATATGAAACTTTAAAAATTATTTTGTGTAATATTAAAATACAAGGTAATATAACTGTAAAGGCAGTTTTATCTTCTTGTATATAGCAACAATAAAATAATAGACCCTAACTTTGTAATTAGCTTAATCAGATGTTCTTCTCCTCCCCGCCCCCACAACTTTCCTTCAGCCACTTATGCTTTACTCAGCATGAAGAATACAATTACGAAAAACATCAGCAGATACTACTGGATATTCGTTGCTATGCTTGTAATATAGTAAAATCCATAGTATTTTACAGCATATCTAGTCTTTAGTCCTTGTGGTATTTTAGATGTAAAGGCACATGCCATGTTTGGTACAGAAATGTTTTACAGACCCTCTGATACAGAAGCCATACCTCCTTTAAACCTGCTGAGGATTGAAAAGTCCTTACGTTGATCTCTCTTAACATGCATCCAACTCCAATGCATGCAGAATCTCAGCATTTACAATTTGCTGAGAGCAATTTCAGTAAGCAAGTAAACTCTGGAATTCTATGGAATTACACCAATAGGTTAAATTGTACTTTTTGTCAATTAGTCTATTTTTACTCTATTGATTTGCACAAGGTGATGCGATGTAATGATTTGAATTTCTATGCAGACGAAAAAATTTTCATTAATTGAAAAATAATTGGATTCCTCTCACTTCGTAAGAGGTGCCTTTACATTATCAAAGTTTTAATCTCTGATGACTTTTGCAAACCCTACAGACCTAAAATCACTGACATATATCTTAATTCAGACATGCTAGGTACTTGTAGATTGAGAATTCTGAAACAGCAGTCTATGCAGTCTGCAATGCAAACAAGAAACAAAAGTTAAAATGTTAGCATTTTCTTTGCATTTATTCTAGCATATTAATTTTTGGTTTTAGTAATGTAGGTTATTAGTTTTGCATAATTTAAGTTTTAATTCATCGTTTAATTTTTAATTAAGTAGTCTCTTTCAAGATGAGCTTTCTGCTCAGATTTTACTTAGATGCTAAACATGCTGTGCATAAAAGCAGTGGCAAGAATGTACTATTTAGTTTATATAATTTCTATATCATTTCAGACCCGTAGGTAACCAGTTTTTCAGATTATAAACTAAGAGCTATTCCAATATGTCATATAATGTTTAAATAATTAAAATCCACTGAATATATTTGAAAAAAACTACTTGGCAAATTCCTATATAGCAAACAGAAATCATCTTTTTTTAAAATAGATCTTGCTTCAGCTTCTTCACAAATCCTTCAGTTCTCCTAGAGCAAGAACAATGGATTTTTCTGGTTTAAGTTCCTATAGAGCACGACAAACTATGCAATTCCAAATATGGGCAAAAAGGATAAGCACTGAAGAAGACTTACAGTCATTTTTGCACATGAAAAGGAAGCTTAAGAATGGAGAAAAACAATTTAAACTTGCAAGAAAATAAAATTTGGTAGGAATTCTCATTATATATGAAACAAGCCTGAATATATTAAGCTTATTTACTGGTCTTAAAAAAAAAAAAAAAGAAGAAAGAAAAAAGAAGTCTTATGTCTCCTACAAGACCTGTGGCTCACTCGACATCTGGTGGAATTACATTATGAATTCCTTGAAAGTGAAAGGCAAAAAAAACTCACTAATCAACTACACAAGCTTTTTCCAGAAATGAAAATAAATAAATAAATAAATAGCAATGCAATTCCAAGCTTCATTCACTTCACAAATCAATAATCAAAATTGGTTTACTTACAAGTTTTTTACCAAAACTATTTCAGTTATAGCTAAGACCTCTAAAACTTTTTAACCTGCAAATAGTAACATGTCTACAAAATGTCTGTAGATAGGAAACTACCATCCCATGAAACAAGACTCATAAACAGACATTGAACTCCATTCCAGACAGATGGCGAACTTATTTTTGATTAAAAAAAAAAATGATTCAAACTAAATTTAAGCCAGGAAGAAGTAAAACATCAGCAATTTACTCAAATTCTAATAATGTTACATAATTCCTGTTCTCCTTAAAAAAATTATTGGGTCTCTAAGTTGTTGTTTTTCAAGATGGTTTCCAGTGTACATACGGTAGCCCCAGGGGCTGTAGTGACTGGCCCATGACTGATTCAGAGAACCTCATTAAACCTAGCTCAACAGCACCATTCAACAACTCTTCAGCGCTATATGGCTGGTCTGGTGAGGCACGAGAGGATCTCAGGACTGACAGACATTATATGTTACAAAATGCTTGAACATTACCACTAAAGTAACGTTTTAGTCTGCTCCTGCACTTCTCATTGGAAGGTTTCAAACCATTAAAGGGGTTTAAAAATCAGGCACTGTCAGATTTCACTGTCGTTGATAGAAAATGAAGATAAAATTTATCATTGTGGACTTCAAATCAAATCAAGTGTTGTAGAAAGGGTAAGATAGCATAGTCCTTTTCCCAGTTCTCCAATGGTGATAGCTGCAACTTGTGTCCTCCACTTACTTACTTCTGAACACAATCAATATTCCCATTTATTTTAGAATTACCAAAACTTCCACCTTGGCAAAAATATTGTCATGATCAAGAATTTCATTCACAGTGTATTTCAAAAAAAGTAGGAACAAAAATTACAAGTAACCATATTTCAGGAAGCTGACTTAAAAATTATCACTTAGGAAAATAAAGTTTTAAAAAGCTAACGAAACAAAATGAAGATATTTCTCATCTTTCCTAAATTAAGTAGGAGCAGCTGGCTAACTCAGCTGGGCTCAGTTAGGACCCAGGAATCTTAAACAAGAATCCTTGGTTTCTTGGTTGAGGGAAGATTGAGTAAACTCCACATTTAAAGTCTTTAAGCCTTGGAGTTTACTTTACAATCACATGTTTAGATAGGGGGAAAATTGCCTTTATAAAGCTGCCATGGAGGCACGGTGCCCAAAACTTACAGGTAGGAAGGCAGGGGAACAAGTCACAAGTTTGCACTTCCATAGAACGTGGCATTTGGAGTAAACTCATATTCTTATGTGAATGTGCATGTGAACATTATATATTTGTATACATATTCATTCATTCTCTATATATTTCTTTCTCTTCCTCTCTGTCTTTCTTCTCCTATCAGCTCTGCTACTTCTCCTTCACCTGGGACAATTTCAGAAGTAGCTGATCTTTGCAGGGAGACTTCCATTTGGAAGCGGCCTCCCTTAGCTCTGGCGTTGCACTGCTTGAACTGGGCCACGATACCTGCCAGGCTACAGGGAGCTGCAGGATGAAGTGCCGCTTTTTCAAGCCTCTGCTCTGTTATTCTGCAGTTCTGCTCCCTAACTACTGAAGAACCTGCACGGCACAACAAGAAGCTACCCGAATGTCCTCCTGTTAGATCAACCACAGTTTTTTAAATTCAAATGGCCAAACTGCGAGCACCATGGTTGGCTCAAAGATTTGTCAGAGTTGAGGGAATATTAGGTGTTTCTGTCTGGTATGTTGCCAATTTAAAATGAATATTTCACAGAAATTCAGAAGGGTAATGGTGCTTTTGAAGATATCTACCACTGAAACCTCAAGATTATAATTTTAAAACATGTTTTTGCATGGGTATTGAGAGTAACTGCAACGATACTACTGGAAACCTGAAAAATACCTTTAAAGCAAATAGCGGGAAACATCTCAATGAAGCCATAAAAGAGTGAGGGAGCGACCTAGAAGTGCCACTTCCCTTGCATCTGCCTGAACTTTCTGACAGGCAGATGTGTCTAGAGCAACATTTGCCACAGGAAGTGGTCACTTATTAAGGGTGATACAAAGTTTCTCTTTTTTAGAAACAAAAATATGAGTTAGTTTCAGCTAAGTCTCTAGGGGTCCCCCACAATCAGTGTGCTAGCACTGAGGAAAGAAATAGCAAGAGAAGACCGTAAAGAGATGCTCAGCAGTTCAAAACAGAATAAAAGGTTTTCTCTTCTGTAAATGCCGCAAGATAGTACGTTTTCCCTACACTTTCCAAGTCTGAGTAATTGGGTCACTTGGCCTATTCTAGTAACCTATTTTGCTGTCATATTTATGTAAACAAGCAATTATTTTTAATAATCACTCATGCTGCTTGGCTTCCTAATCTTATCAGATAACAATAGCGCATTCCAGCAGTATAAAAGAGCCATGACAAAAATTTAGCACCTAGCCTTCAGCTGCATAGTGCAGTACTGAAGAGACTGAAAATGGGAGACGGACAAATTCACACATCTGTTTCCGATATTGCAGGGCAGACAGGAAAGACTGAAGTGATTCCAGTTTCTCCCCACCAGAAACCAGTGACCAGAAGAGGTTACTGCAGGCTAATGCAGGCACTGCTGCAGAGCAGCAGTATTCTGGTGGTGCTGATGGAAGAGGTCAATACAGCAGCTTCTAAGAAAGTAAGGCAACAAACTTATGGTAGTAACTGTATTGTTCCTTTACTCAATATTGGGCATTCACTTTGAGCCAAATTTCATGTCAGCTTTAAGTAACTGAGCACTGCTGACTCCTCAGCTCACACTAGTCTTTCAAGCCAGATATGTGGTTACAACACAAATGCGATGCTTAAACTTTGCACTCCACTTTTTGTCTAGGTGTGAGGATAACTCAGAAACACAATGAGGATGTAAGAGCTAAAACACCAAGCCCTAAAATCTGTAATACTATGAATGCCGGTATGAGTGAAGTCTGGCTTCCCAAGACTTTGTGCCTCATGAGTGACTCAATCCTACACTGCAGATTTCCTTGCATAAGGGACCAGACAAGATGAGTGACACACATGCACGTACCTTTCTCTCCATCATGGCACTTCTCAGGTCTTTTTTAGTTTCTCCACAGACACCTCTCTCCACAAAACTTTCAGGAACAGAGGCCATAACCTGAAGTACTACAGTAAGGTGTAAATCACGTCTCAAAGACAGATCGATCAAAGTAGGGGAAGGTAGTAGGCTGTTCATCTCTCAAGGATTTAAGACATTACCTTAGAATGAAAAAAATAAGCATTTAAAAATTTGTTTTCCTTTCACCTAGGGCTCTAGCAAACAGTATAAATTTTCAATAGCCATATCTATTTCTCAGTGGCAACCGTTTCTGGGCATTACTATATTTCACAAGTCTTCCTGGGTTTTCTGTTGTAGTTTTGGGCCCAGTGAGATTCAGAAAGTACAAAAGGGCACATAAGATGCTGTTCATTTTGTACCCAGTAAACTCTGATCTGCGATTGATTTATACACTGTGCTAAGTCTTTATTTCTTTTCCTTTAGCTTGGCAACATAATTTCACTTTGATGGTCAGCCTTTCAATTAATCAAAGTGGACACAGCATTTGCAGCTTCTTTTGAAGTCAGAAAGAATTGTGTGCTCAGGACCCCAGGAAAATGAGACCACTTATTTAGGTACTTAAAGATGGCTGTCAACACCAAGCTCCAGGCTCCGAAGTTTGAAATCGCTGACTTCAGTAATCTGCCCAAGGAAAGTGAACCTGGGGCACTGAGAGACTTCCCACAATCCCACCTCTTGTGACCAAAAAGTCCTTGGCTTTTAGTTATATGTGCCAACAAATCTCTTTCTCTACTGGTTTGCCAGTACTGACGTGTCATCAAGTAGCAGACCTTTTATAAAATGCTGGCTTGGTCAGGAGAGCTGGAGGGCAACCTCATGATCCACTGCAATTACGGGATACCGGGCTCCTGACATGGATTTACAGAAATTAGAGGAACATAGCAACCTTAAGGCCTTTCCCTGTGTCTCACTGCCTAGATGCATCCAGTTCTGCCCAGCACCGTGCCGGAACATGAGGCACGGCCGGCCCCTGCGGCCCAGCACGCGTGCAAGCCCTCCTCCCGCGCGGAGAGAAGTATCCAGCACGCAGGAGAGCTCCTGTCCTAGACCAAGAAATGCTAGGGCATTAGCACAGACCGGAAAAGCACAGCTCTGCTTTCCAGCACAAGGTCTTCATTCCTTCAGTTACGCGTCAAAGAACTTGTCTCTACCAGCACACCAGTGCAGCGGTGTGGGTGACGAGAGATGATGCCTTACACGCCACCAGCTGCCCAGGATCGCGTGAGGGCCCGTGGCTGGCAGGGACGGCGGCCGGGCACACGATGCAGTGTTAGGGTGAAGGCTGTTGGCGTCCGTGAACAGCCGTGGCAGCCCCGGCGCGACTCCATGGATGGACCGAGCGTGATGTGCAGGGAGGGTGCAGCGCAGCTATGGTGAAAGGCACTGTACTTACGTGCGGCCATAAACTACAAGCACCTCTCCTTTCTGTTAAAAGATGCATCTTTTTGCTTCCCTTGTATTGCCTCATCATACACTGGATAAAATATTTGCTTTGTAAAGGTTTTATTGCGTATGGATTTCAAATGTTCTTTTCTCCTTCAGAGAAAACAGAGCCACATATAAACTGAGTATGTTACCAGCAACAATAAACTGCCATCCATCCACTGCAGTTCTGCCTTTCCTTCAGTAAGATATTTTACCTAGTATATATTATTACATATCTTTCCACAACATATTTTAAATACCAGTTCTGAATGTACTGGTAGACCTTTTGCCTTTACACAAACAATACAAAATAAAACCGATGCAGCTGGTTTCAGAGCATTGGGAACTGAGGAAACACAAGGACAGTATCTATCCACCCCCGAATAAAACCCAAGGACAATGTGCTGCAGCATCATGGGAGAGATTTCAGCAAAAGTTTTCTGTACCTATTTGGCATATGCCTGCTCCACTGCTTTAAAATGTTCTGGCTCTGGGGCAAGAGAGCTAAAGCAAACAACTCTAAAGATATTCCATTACCACTGACCAGACTAATTCATAATGTGTTAAAGAAACATATTTCTTTAAACCTCTGTAAAAAATCTGCTGTCTACAACAAAAGCACAAGAAAAACATCAAAAACTCCTCCACCTATAAAACGCAATAATACTGCTTTTTATATAATCAACCTTTTGATTTTTTTAGAACCACGGGATATCTGGAGATAGCTTTTCTTCAGTTTTGTATTTTGCTCTTGGGAGACTGCGGAAGATTTGGATCCTATGAGAAATAACACAAGATGTGCTAAAAAAATCATACATGTTGAATCAGTTTTGAAATATTCCATTCATCTCTCTCTATGAGCCTCAACTCTTGTAAAAGTAAATGTACAGTAAGTCTTCACAATAAACAAGAATTTAAATTTATTACTGGTTGACAGCTAAGGCTTCAAAAATTTTATAATTACACTATTCTCCGTGCATTATGAAACATAAAAAATGTAAAACAGGAATCTCTAATCAGAAATAAGTGACTCATCAACTGCAATGTTTAGAGGAAAAAGGTGTCAGTCTCTCCACAGTATAAAATTCTCAATAAAACTGCAATTTAGAAAAACATAGTTTAAATGCACTTAGCAGTAAAGTGAAATGTCTATTCAATCTAACATAGTAGCCTGTAGCAGCTAGCCTACTATCTATGAGGTTGTTGGAGTAAAGAGACAACAAATTTTAGCTTATCACTCCCAAGGGACAGCAGAGAAACACTTCCCCCCAAAATTTGCTTACACTCCAAAGGGAAAATTTTATGCTATCTCAGAAAACAATCATGCCCCTAAATAATGTGTTAAGCCTGCATGCACAAACAAGTCTGAATAGGACTTAATTTGGTTCTGTTGCTGTTCACATAAATAAGCACCCAAATAAAATCTGATATTTAATCTTAGTAAATTATACAGTCAACATATTGTCTTTTTTCCCATTTGTCAATTATTTTGTCTTAAATTTTTATGTATTTTATTTTCCACACTTCTAATTTTAGACTGAGTTGGTATATACAAATTTAGGAACTTGGCATGAAGTATTAAAGCTCCACCTTTGAATATTGAATATAGGTACTCTCACACCCAGCTTCTGTGACACAAATACCTGCAGACACATCATGCAAGTCACATATTTGGGAGCACTTCAAAGAGCAGAAATAGTATTATATGATAACATGAGACAACCCAATGACGTAGTGTAAAAGCAAAGAGCGAAAGACTTGTCTCCTTCAGATGCTGCTCACCCTCCGTTCTCCCTGCCATCAGGGAGAACTTACTGCTTGGACCTCCCACTGTTGGGCCGACAGAAAGGAGAGTTCACAGAACAGCTGTGACAAAGGCAAGGCAGCCAAAATTAAGGGTGTACTTAAAATTAACACCTGATATGGAATAGGTTTGTGCTGCCATTGACACCAACAAAGCTACTTAGTTGGAAGCAACCTGTGGAAATATTTGCATAACCTATTCCGTTATGTGAAGTGGGTCATTATTTCAGTCACGGGCCAGTGAATAACTCATAGTAGAGGTTTATAAATAAACTGTTTACTCAAAGTCACCCACTCAGGTCTGTGAGGCACGTTTACCTGGAAACAGCCCTAGTGGTTCTTTTCACCAAGTATCCATGCCTCCAACTTCAAAAATTTTGCAGTGTAAGGAAATTCTTGAATGTGCAAAATTTTAAGCGAACCAATCCAGCAATGACACAGGAAAATAAACTGTTTACACAAACATTTTTATTTGCACTACAACTGACTCCTCAGAGTTTGCCATTACACAAATGTTTTTGGTATGGTAAGTGTACTGATATCTTTGTTTATTTTTTCTCTTTAAACAAAATTAACTGAGGAGGATAATATTGAAAGCTATACTAAACAAAAGAATGTGAGGAAATACAAAGTGACAAGCCAAGACATACTGCTTATGTATGTATGTAGATTATATGAAAATTAATCTGTTTTAAAGAGTAAAAAATTAAGAATCATCATCTATTGCACAATTTGCTAACATGTGGTACGTGCTTCAGAATTTTCAAGCCTTGTGCCATTTGAGTAATACTTATTATCACTGCCCATCTCGCCGTTTGCTCTCCCTGTTCCTGGCCTGTCCACGCAGGGTGCTCCTTGCCTTCCCGGGAGCTGCCCCTCCGCCTGCAGAGGCAGAGCTCACACAACACTGCAATGGTTGCCTGCAAAAATTCTCTCTGCCCTTTCATTTTTACCTCTCTTGCATTCCCTCTGTCCTAAAGATTAATAGCTCTCTCTCTTGCTAATACCATTCCCCTACTCCAAAAGTAGCAATTGTCTTTTCTCTCAATTTTTTAATAAGCATAATCAATTAAACTCTAAGGCGCATGGCCACAACTTGTCTAAGTGTGCAGCAACAAGCCTAAGGCTGCAGATTCTATTTCATACACAAGGAAGTGCTTGAAGCTCCCAGAGCCTGTGTCTCTTCCAACAACTTTTTCAGCTTAGTCTAATAAAAGATATCATCTCTCCATGCAAATCTTGTCTTTGAATTTTACACACCATATTACTCATTCACTAAGCATACTCTAGTTTCTTCTCTGTTCCCCAGCAGCCACATATCAAGGAGACATGGAGAGGAGCTCCACTGCAGAGGTACCTAGTTATTTGGGTTAAACATTGCAAGACATGTAAAAAAGGCAAAATAGAAAAAGACACTGAATGAAATTAAAATTTATCATACAAAACACAATTCTCTGTATAATAAAAATTCCATGCCAGGAGTCAAGAGAGTTAGGATGGAAATTCCCCTTGTGTCAATATCCTCAGACAATTACTCACCTCTTTACGGTGAACAACGACCTTGTTTGATACAATGATGACCCATCTTAGAAGAATAAATGGACAAAAAGTATGGAAAAAAAGTAAGACTTGTTATTATTCCTCGCAATCAAAATGTAAAAATTTAAATGATCTAGAAAAAGCACCTCTTTACTAAAGAGTTGATGAAAGTGTGGGTCAGTCCTATTATCCTTTTAAATTAATAAAAAATCCTGATCTTTTAAAATTCAGAAGAATAATGTATATTTAAAATATTCTGTAATTACTGCAAAAGTATTAATTAACAGTTCATGGATGCATAAGTAGTGAGATGAAGGAATAAGCCATGTACTCACTATAAATATAAGCTTAAAAATCATTTTATAGCATTTTTGTAGCTGTATGATGTTAGGCAGGTCATAACACTAGTACTTTCCTCTGAAAACCTAATAATTATTAACCTTTTTAATTTTTAAGCTGAATATTGACTTTGCAATAAATTGGAGTAAGTTCAATCTTACAGTCAGTTCCAAACATGAAAGAGTTTCTCTTGCAGCCACATGAACCATTAGCACTAATTTACAGATATTTTCTTAGGTTTGACTTAAAGAGAAGTCTGAATTATCTTACTGCAAGAGATTTTAGGTAACAGTACAATAATTCATATTGAAGCACAGAATTGTAGACACAAAAAATCACTATTTGCTCTAACAAGCCATAAAAGGTATTAAAACCTATTCCAAACTGTATGGGAAAATATGAAAATACACAACACAACCTTCCTCCCTTCCACCATAAGACCCACAGGTAGAGGGGAAAAATTTGGTGTGCAATTGTGCTAAATTCAGCCTTTCAGGCAAAGTGATGCCTACATTTCTGTGGTTCAAGACTGCTTTTGTGAAATGTTTTTCTTGCATGTTAAAAACAGAATCTCTCTAATGAGATTCGACCACCACTGGTTTAGTATGGCAGTCCTAGGTCTTTCAACTCCCAGAAATAATTCCTCTTCTCACCAGCAGCTTAGATCACACTGTAATTACTTTCAGGAAAGCAAGAGTTCAGTAAATGCTGCAGAGGTTGAGAGAAGCCATGAAGAACAGGAGTGAGCAAGCATGTGTGGGTATAGGAGGGAAATCAGGAGAGAAGGAAGGACACTAGTTACAGCAAAGTAGGGAAATAAGGAGCACCAGATAATCTGTTTGTGAGATTAATATTAACCTCCGACTCCAGCATATCACAGTATTTCCTACATTTTTGATATGTATGTGTAAAGACAGGAAAACAGAAGCCTATGCCAAACTCCCAAGCACCACTAAGAAAATTGGCTAAGGATACCCTTTTTTATGTGGAGAGAAAGCACCACATGACCTAGAAGATCATGTGTGTCACATCTTCTAACTGATGGGACAGATGTACTTTAGTTTGCTTAAAAATGCTTTCTTCGTTAACGGATGGGAATCTCGCCTTTATAAAGATAAAATCCTGCTATGAATATTCCTGGCAAACATAAAAACAGACCATCAAATAGATTTACTAAATGTGTTGGCTGACAGCTTATTTTTTAATAAGTTGTAAGGACTTAGGTATCGAGGGACTGTTTTCTTCAGTAACACAAAACAGAAAGCAGCAAATTCATTAAATTAAGATTCCGTAATGGAGGCATTGCTGCATGCAAGCACATAAGACATCTTGCCGTGCTTGTGTCAGTAGAGGGAATTGCGGAATAGGTTTTCTTTTTGTTGGTATCTGTCAACAGGGATGGGGAAACATTTAGATTAAGATGAGAGATTTTGTGTTCAAATGGTAAAATATCAATGAACTCAACAAACTTTAATTTAGTTTAGATGCTCTTTGGGCCACAGTTAAGTGAGATCTGCAGTTCCATGCTTAAGATGATAAATACCTCCAAACATCTCTTCCTCTTCTGCCTGAAAGAAGACTGAGCTACCTTTTCTCAGCTTCCAACTACAACCAATGACTAAGAGGTACTAACTGAAATTCCTCTGCTTGTAGAATTGATTATAAAAGCAGAGACAACTTCAGACCTAGTGCTTGAGTAGCTACAACCCTGAGATTTTCTAAATGGAGACTATCATAAAAGAACCCATAAAAAAGAAGACCTTGACCATAAACCTCCTAATACAGAGATGGCTGAATCAAAGAACGTCCAAGAGACGCAAGGTCAAGCTGATTTACCAGCTTCTCACCTAATCTGAATGAGATATTCGAATACATAGTCAAATTCATAACACGTGCTGGGAGAGATGATTCTTTTCCTGACTGTTCATGCCTAGACATATTCTGTCTGTGTTCTTACTGGTGGAACTTTATTACCCTCCATCCAAACAACCGTAAGAAATGTCGCTAAATGAAATCGTACATTAGAGCTCACACCGTACCTGCAGCCCACTCTTGTAGCAGGAGCCTTAATACTATGGAGGCAGGATGGCTCCACTGAACAAGGGATAAATCTGTCGCTCAAGACAGCCCAGCAGTAAGCGGAGCTTCAGAAGCCCCTGAAACGCAGCTGCTGAGGAGGCTCCAGAGGAAGGCTGAGCGTGGTCACGGAAAGGACAAATCAAGAGCAGTATCAGCAGAGTCACAACTGGCTGAGAACTAGAAGAAACCTGCAGAGTCCTTCCATTCAACAGCTTCCCAAATGACATCAAAAATCCTTGCTAGTTCCTAATGACCAATTTTGCTTTCTTGGTGCAAGTCTTTCAATTTCTAGCAACCTAGACCTCAATATTAAGCAATTCTTACAGAATTTCAATCCTCCAAGGTACTAGCAATATCTTCCAATGCTGGGTCATCCACAGGTTTCATAGCTACAGTTTCTTTCTTTGTGCACCAAGACCAGTAAAGGAAATATTTAATAAATTCTATCCCAGGTATAACCCTTCGGAGTAATGTAAATCCCTTCAGACTAATTGCCTGCCAGACCTCTCATTACTTTCTTTAATACACTTTACAAAGCCTATGAGCTTGACTGTTATCAATTTTCACTATAATCTTACATTTCTTGTCTACAAAAAGAGAGATATCTTTTCCTGTTGATCAATTTTCTTTATTTTCCTAAATTTCAGCCTCACTGCTTACAGCATAAAGCACTGCTTACAGCTATCCTGCTTACTTCATCCTCTTAAATCTACCCCGCCTTCCTCGTGAAGTTTTTAAGTCTCAAGGGCCAGATGTTTAGGCTGTGTTCTGCAGGCCCTGGTTAGCCTTCAAAAAGAACACACACTTCTTCACATGAGCATCTACTTTCCACCAAACCCAAACTGTCAAGGAATAACAAACTGGCTGCAAAATGCCAGACTGTCCATGCACAATGCAAGTGGCTGCATGACACCAATATAAGGACATCAAATGAGCCTCTTCCACCTGCTTCGCCAGAGTCTATGCTCACTTTTAACAGTATTTTTTATCCAGTTGAGCTAGGTTTTAAAATATTTGCCACACAAAACTTAGATAGCTTCCAGCAAGTTATGGTCAGAGGCTCTTACAGAATAGGGTCTCACTAATTACAAAAAAAGCATATACTTCTGACATTACGTGACTGCTTAAAAATAATATTGGCTTGCCTAGAGCATTATAATTCTGATTACTAGATGTGAATAGGGAAGTGTTCTATTAGGAGCTATTCCAGTGCAAGATGCAGCTTTCTGTGTTCTTTTACACCAGTTTCTTCGACAAGTCGCATGCCTTCCCATTAGGCACGAGTGCTAGAAGCAGTAACTGTGCAGCTGAGATCTTTTCCTTGTAAGCCCATTACTCTGCCTGGCCTTACCGCAGCTGATAAATATTACAAAGTGCAAGTCCCCAAAGCACAATTATTTTCAATGTGCTTACAAAAAGATTAACGCAAGGAGTTGAGTGCCTTACCCTTAAGTGGCTGTCCCAAACAAAGCAGGAGAAGCCAAGGCTTTTCACTAAGCTCTCCATCGTTTCCACCACCACCTCTCACCACTTACAGTTGCCCGCAGCCTCCCGCACACAAACTACAGTTGTGCACCCACTCCTCTCCCCACCGGCTCCACAGTTTGCCCTAGAAAAGGCTGCTTCTCCTACTTGGAATATATCTCAGTATCGAGTCTCACGCCGCCAACCAGTCAGCCCTCTCCTCGTAGCAGCACGGGGCTGCGGGTGCCGACCCGCTGATCCACTCACATTCACTTTGTGCAGAGCCCGGAGCCCCTCGCTGACTCAAAGGGTTCCCCCCCGTGCCAGGGGCCGGGCTTTGGGGAGGCCTCTGCTGCCTCGCGTTGCTTTATTCATGAAGACTGAAACACAGAATAGCACTGTGCTTTTTGTTAAAACAGGGTAACTACAGAGCCCAGGAAACAAATAAACAAAATATAGGCGCATGTTTAATAAATTTAAATAAACCAAAATGACTCAGTACACTCCTTTAAACTGCAACAGATTCTGCTGGGGTTTAAAGAAAGCAAAATATAGTTGTGAACCGTATAGCATACAGGTTCACAGAAAATATTTTAGCAGTAGTCACCATAGCTCAATGATCTCCCTACCAAAATATCAAAGCCAAATACCTGTCAGAAGTGTAAATTAAATCAATTGTAAATTATACAGAAAATTATTTTCTATTTTCCAAAGGTTCTGATTTAGAGTGATCTTAAACCTCTGGAAAAGAATTTCCCAATTTTCAAAAATTTTGAGGCCCAATTACAAGTAATTATAGCTTTTCATTTTCAACATGATGAAATAATTTGATTCTTTTTACAAGAGGTCTGGTTTAGCTCAAAATAGACAAGTGCTTCTGCAATGAGTTAGTACACAAAGACAATAAAGATTATTCTCCAAAGAAAATCAGGAATACATGTTGGCTATAAATCGTAAATGCAACATTCAGGCAAAAATAGTTTGTATGTTCTACAAATGCCATATATTTCCATTGCACATGAGTGAGATAAAGTAAACAGACCACTGACAGTTTTGGCTTTCAAATGGTGAATGTGTAAGATTTGAAAGAACAAAAAATGTATGGAATAAAGCACACTTTGGAGACACAGAATGTGTGCATGAAAACTTTTTTATATTCTCATTACAGAAGGAAACCAAACCAGAAACAGCCATCACTGAATTAAACTAAATATTATTTTAAGTATCGTATTCCCAGGTTCACTTGCTCCTTCATCTCTCCCCCAAGAACTATCATTTTTCCTATTTTGGGAGAAAAGAAGCTATATTCACCAAGTTATAGATCGCATTGCAGAGGGGTTCCTGAAGTCTTTCATTCCAAACTGGAAAACCAACTAGCTCTAAGCTAGCACAGACCATCACTGTAAGATTAGTTCATTCGCAGAAGGCCTGTTATAAGTAAAGACATTCCTAAAATAACTCATTATTCTGAATGACTTTGATACCCAGTAACCGATACTCACACTAACTTGAAGCTGGAGTTTGGATATACATTGGACCACCTAATAAATATTAAATGCAGTAATTCCCTTTAGCTTTTAGGGACAGAGGTTTGCATGAGTTCTCCAAAGGGGCATATAATCAAACTTGGCATATTACATGTATCTAGGAGCTAGAGGAAAAGTTTTTAATGTACTATAGCAGTTATCTTTTAGAAATATGTATTATAAAGAGAAGTAAACTTTAGTTTTCTAAGCAGAGAAGTAAATAACTTGATCAGAAAAATCTTAGCAATATGTCTTTTAAATTCTTTTAAATTCCCATCAAAATTGTGAAAGCAAGTTTTCCAGGCCAGTGTCAGGTTCCCAGGGTTTTTAATTTTCCTGGCTCATTTGAAGGTTACCTATTTACACTTTTAACCCTTCAAAGATGTAGAACTTCATGTTTTTGTAAGATACAGGGCACATTGTTGCCAGAACATAAGCAGTGACATAAAAAGTACTAACAATAATTATTAAAAAAAGTCCTTGGGTATTTTTTAAACATTAAAAGTAGCAACAATATATTACATTTAATTCTTTTCTATAGCAAACTGTATCTTCTTTCTCATCTAGTGCTACAAATTGGTTACGAGTATGCAGTGTATTACAAATGACTAATATAAATCAAGAACAGTTTCGGTAATGAATCAAAGCACCTGGTTACTATTAAACTTTCACAAAGAAAATTAGTAGATTGAACATATTCAACTGTCAAATCTGTGTTGGGGAACAAACCTAGGCTTCTCTTGTGGTCAGTCTTCTAAATGCTAAATAAATCTTAAAGGACTACTAAAAAGTATCAGCCAAAAAAATCTACAACTGCTTAGTCCCTAACAGTAAAAAGAAAGTCTGTAATTTTCTTCGATAAACAGAAAAATTAGATAATTGGATGGAATAGACATTCATTAAAGACTTTTAATGTTAAAACAAATTTTGTGGGAGGAAGTAGAACAGTGTGACTGACAATATATGCAGGAATAAAGCATACTCGCAGAACAGAAAAAAATCAGGTACAGTGGCATTAGCAAAGTGACATCTACAGTCATCCTAGTCTTCCACATCCAGGGGAAGATGGTGCTGAAAAAAGGATATGTAGGACATGTCAACCATATTATAGAATATAACAAAATATGTTATAAAATTATAGAATTATGTACATTTTTAATGTCATTCCTCCAATTCCCAGACCACAGAGCTATTTTTTCTGGCACAGCAAAGGTATGTATTTGCTTTTGTTTTTGTTTTGATGTGGTTGTTGTTTTATTTCGTTTTGTATTTTTTTCCCCTAGTGTTTCTCAACCAGTTTCAGAAGACCAGATAGGATATTACTTTATAGAAATTACATATCCTTGTCTGTCTTGGAAGGTTAAAACAACAGAATGGTGTTTTTTTTGAAGGATAAAAAGTAGTTCTAAGACTGTGCTAGGAAATACTGCATTCTAACCTCATCTTAATTCTCACCAAATATGAGGAAAATATTTGATCCAACCAAAGAAATATTTTTACTTTCTTGTTTGCATTACAAGATATTTAGCAGTAGTAGTAGTTAGTAGTTGTAGTAGTAGTAATAGCAGCATTTGATGTTTCACTGGCAGTTGAAGTGATTCAAACTTGAGGCTGATTTTAAACTGCATACTATATTCTGTAGTGTCTACCAGCCAAAAGTATGTTCAAAACACCCTTGGGTTACCCTATCTAATAACATCCAGTCAATATGAATTAAAAGTGAACAGAAAAACAGAAGGCTTTTGGCCTACAAAAAAAAATTAGAATTATTCTTACTTATGGAAAGAAAAATACAAGCAAATCAAGGTAAGTTATTAAGATTAGGAGATAAATACTTGATTTTTTTAAACATGCCAAGAACTTCTCCTGCATATGTGCAGAAGTGACCTCAAGCAAGTGACCCACCAAGTGACCTCAAGCACAGGCAGCGACCACAGGAAAGCTGAGAGGTCTGCACACTTGGTCTGCGGGCCCTAGGTTACATCAAAGCCCTTCTGTGAACTTTCTCACAACCAAGAGGGAAACATTACCCACCTGTTGTCCACGCATGTAGTTCAGATCTCACACTAAACTCTACAGTCAGACAGCTGGAGACCCTCCTGCAGTCAAAATTCACCTTGCACTAATTTGCATTATTTTATTTGCATTAAGGAATATTTAGACAACAATCAAATAGGAGATAATTATAGCATTTTATTTACTGTGAATAATTATCAAAATATCTTTCTTTTTCTCAGAAAAAAAGACAGGCTTCTACCTGGTTTATTCCACATCATAGCAACACTATGAGCTCAGAAGAGTATAAACCTCTACTATCTGCCCTAGTAAGGTTTTGAAGACAGCAATGCACTATGCCTGAAATCCAACCTTGCCACACAGCAGGTGAACACACAGAGCAGGCACTGATAGCATCCTCTGAGAGCATGAAAGAACAGCTGTAGTCTGTAAATAAAAGGTACAGTTCACACTCATTAAAAATAATAATAATAATTTAATTTTTAATGGGTAGAGATGCAGAGCATTAGAAACTTTTAACTGTGTTTTGATTTTAGAGGGATCTTTACCCTCTAGTTTCCAGCTAATTACTGTGTCTGACTATGTCTTCAGCAAGAGTTGAGGTACGATGCTTCAGGATGCCTAAGCCCAAACACACGTCATCCTCTGACTTACACCGTGATACCACGTACTCAGCAACTTGAGCAACAACTGAAATTCGAATGCAGAAGCAGCTCTCCACTGACTTAGTGTTGCTTTTGTTTTTGCTTTCCCCTCCAGGGACCAGTGTAAGCAATGCATAACTACCTGAATGCAGCAACTTGCAGTATTAGAGCATTAAAAAAGTATGTTCTGAAAACAAAATTTAATCTGCTGTTGACCAAAATCTTAGAACCAAGTTCTCTCTATTGTAAAACATCAATGACATTGGAATCTCAAGGCTCATTACAATGGCTTTGTAATTAGCCTGGGAAAGACTCTCAGAAACTATCTAAGTTGAGTATTGTGCAGTTGGGTCTCTCTTATATGAGGCAAATCCCTGAAATGAGTGGATTAGTCAAAAAGCCCTTAAGGCAAAAAAGTAAGGAAAGCTTCTGTTCTCTCCTACTCTTAACACAAGGGACTTCCACTGAAATTTAAACATTATAAATAGGCAATACTTTATCATACAATTCATAATTAGACAGTGGAACTAACTGCTACAAAATGTCATTAAGGCTGAGGACTTAGTAAGGCTAGAAAAAAGATTAGACATTTATATGGGGTAACAAAAATATCCAGAGTTCTAATAATTTTTGAAGAACTATTAAATAGCATGTTTTACAGTTTAACCCAAAAATCTAACCAACCAAAAAGTAGGAGGCTTCTTGCATTTTTGTCTGAAGGCTCTTGTGTTGATCACTGGATGCTGAAATAGGATGGGTTAACAAGCCCAACCTGTCATGGCAATTCTGCAGCAGTTGTACATAAAATAACCATGCTGCTCTACTTGTTCCAACTTGAAGTGGTGGATGGTGTGTGCTGCCAGTGGTGTCATGTGCGAGGCAAGACAGAGGAGAAGTAACTGCTCAGGCCTTGACCCATTATGGCAGCCAAAAACATAAAAAGAACTTAACTTCACTGGGATGGTGCTTCATTTGGAAACGGGCAAGCAGGAAGTCCTTTGAATTTTTTTTTTTTAATAATCTACTATGGTCATTAGATATATCCTAACTTCATTATTATAAGCTTGATTATTATTTTAGTATGCATTCATAGATAGCATTTGTGAATAGCAAAGAAATCTGTAAGAGGCAGAAAATTACAGACATGAAAGCATTTGGAGTAGTCTATTTCTATTATCTTAAAATGGAGTTTAGGCATCAAAATTACATCAAGATCCAACTCACAGAGAATTTCTGTTCAACAAGTTGAAACACTGAGTTAAGGGTTTATGTGTTATTTTATAATCCTACTTAGCTGCTTATTTTTTCCCTTAGATTGAAGGAAAACTAATCTTGAATATGCCATCAGGTTATGCTTAAAGAATTTATTAACACTTGGACACGTGAGGGTGAAACACAGTTGACTTTAGAATTATGGTGATGGAAGTAAAAAAAAATTTCCTGTAACCAATTCTTTGCTGTTTCCTTCTCAGCTGGCAGCCCTCTTGCATCTCTCTTGCTCCTCCCTCAAAACAAGTTGTCCTTGTGGTGTCCTAGGAAACCTTCTAGTTCTCCGAAGCGCACGACATGTTTTCCACCTCCCCTTGCAGCACCACAGCAGACAGGCAGGGAGGGGCTACACTAAGCCCAACACCTCCTAGAACAACCCGTCCACCACTGGTTGCAAAAGGCCAGACTCTGTAATGGATGTGGGGTGGTGAGGGAAGACCAAAGAGCGCACATGCAAGACTGCAAGAGAGAGAAGTAGTGTCTAACCATACCGCAGACAACCTAAGGGATCAGTCCAGATTTAACACGCCAGGTCTAAAGGTTTATAAAGAAGTGCAATTAAAAAAATATATAATTCCAAATCCATTACACACTAATTCCTGTGAGTTAATGAGCCCGTCTGTAAAACAGGAGATAAGGTTCTGCTGAATATAAAAAAAAGCTCACATTAATAGTTCTTATAATATGTGGGTCAAAAGATTGACTACCTGTGTAAATATTTGAACTACATACATAAAGCAAGTAACATTTCAGCCCATGCATGCAATTATTAAATATTAGGTAAATAGCTATGGATCATATGTACAAAGGTGAAAGTAAAGTGCAGAAGTATTTAAATTAAGATCAAAGCCAGAAGAATATCCACTGGTGTTTTGTTTTTCTTTAGAGAGCAGTGGATAATAAATATCCAAGAGTTTCCCAAGGCCTCAGAACAGATTGGATCACTTTCTTTATGTTTCCTTTAGTAGTCCTTTCACAGAAGCAACATATCAAAGGATACAACCTGCAATTTGGCGGCAAAAAGAAGCACTGTACCTCCCTCTAGTCCTTGAAAACTTTTTCCAAAAGCAGAAAGACAAGTCTTGCCTTTCTTGCATTGCAATGCTCAAATCTGGAGTTTCAGTGCTTTAAACCATCATCTCACTCTCCTACATATGGAGAACTCACACTAACCCAACAGATCAGACACAGTAAGTCACCAGTCACGGCTCATGACAGAATCCGTACCTATGGAAGCCTGATGCTGTCACTAAACCCGTGTTCAGAAAACGCCCCTGAGGTGTGGGAAGCCGGCAGCGTGCAGGCCTCACCGGGATGGAGAGTGCAGTGCCAGGAGCCCTGTGGCACGAGAAGGCCCCGGTCAGCCCTGGTGCTGGCTCCCCCCACGGCAAGCCCCGCCATGGCAAGGCCGAGTGCCCCGCGGCGGCAGGGAAAGCGGCACCCCGGGACCCTGGGGAAGAGCTGGAAGAGGGAGCACGGGCTGTAACTGCTCATTCCCATCCTTGAGCTACAAAATGGGCTCCTGCCGTTTCATAAAATAGCCAGCGTGCACCGAATTCAGGAATTGCCTTTGGACAAGTACAAAGGAAGTGCTCTTTTAAAGAAAAAGCATTTACTGTACTTCTCCATTTCTATCAAAACATTTTATTTATTCTGAGAAAACAGAAAAGGAAAATAGAACTACAACTCACCACTACAGAAACAAATTTTCTAGGAAAGCTTTTTAGTGAGGAAGGCTTACATTTTTGGACAACTAGAGGCACTTGACTTTTGACTTTCTACTTTATCAAGAAAACCAAGGTCCTTGACAAACTGGTACAGTGTAAGTAACATTTAGAACCTTGGGATTTGCCTACTTTCTTTTCTATTTTTTTAAGTGATTAATTTAATGAAATAAAGCCAAGAATTTTTCATAAACTATAATGCAGTCTAAGAATAGGCCCATGTATAAATTGAATACAGTAGTCACATATTTTGTGGGTAGATTAAGGATAAAACTGCTAGCTGCATACTGTGCCAGATGAAAAGGAACTGTTTGAGTACTTTAGAGCATGCATATTTAGTAGTCTATCCAAATTATTTATAAAACTTAGGGGAAAAATTACTATTTAAGGAAAATAATATCATTCACTGAACAAGGAACAAGAATAAGAATAGAGAAATTCAGGTTCCATCCTCAGTTTGACAGAAGAGGCAAGTCGCTTTGCCTGTTTATTTTGGTTTTACCATACATTCGTATCTAGCAAATAGAGATAGAATTTACACATTTTGTAAAATGCTACTCATGACATAAGTAGCAAATAAGCTGGTAGGTAGAAATAAACCCCTACTACTACTCCCCAGACTTGCTGAGGTGCTGTAAGAATTCAAAATCTCAACATTATACTGGGCAGCATCATATATTTACCACATTCTATACAAGCAAAAACCCCCTATTCAGCTCCAACTCATCATCTCAAGGGATTAAGTAGGTGAGCTCAATAAGTGTGTGGAGCCACAAAAGATTCCTCTTTCTACAGCTACCACAAAGCAAACCACATTCTTGAACTACCTTCAGTTCTCCTTTAAATATTCAGAGACACCCCAGTCATTGGAGTATGAAGCAAAGTGCTATGAAAGAGCTAAGCACCAAAGAAAAAGGCTTGTAAAATCTACAAAACAAAATGGCCATTTACTTTAGCATCAGAACATAAATAAGTACTAATGTTTGAATAAATGATGTAGGTGTAGGGAACAGCTCAGCTTTTCCATGTAATATCGGTTTTGAGGTCTTAAGAGAGACTTGCCTACATGTTCTTACAGCACAGTGAAATGCAACTCACAATCCCTTTTGACAGCCTCAATTTAGACATACCCACCTTTACAGTTGGGACTATATCCTGCAAATAAATGTCACAATTTATTGAAGAGCTTAGTTACTTCTAAATAACTATGAAGTCTACTCATCCTGAGCATGCACAGAGACCTCCCAAGAGGAACACAAGATATGCAAAAGAAATGAAGAACAAGGGTTTGGCCTAAAAATAAAGCTCATCACTAACTTCTCTGAAAGCGAGACACCATCTTTTAATGGAACTTAGAGTGGAAAGCTTACCTAAGAATTAACACTCAAGCATTTGTATTGTTATTAATAATATCTAAAGAGAAATACTATGTAGTCACAATCCTGTAGAGATGCAGTAATTCAGTATTAAATAACATGCTTAAAATAAGAATATTTCAGGAAAGAATAAACATAGAAACAACAAGAAAGGCAGCTTACTTTTGTTCTTCGTTAATAGTACTTGTTACTGTAACCTGCAGGACATCAGTATAAAGGAAAAAGCCATTAGTAACAACATATTTTCTAGTAAAAAAATAAAAGTACTAGTAAGAAAGTCCGAAATGAGATTCCTCTCAGAGCTAGGCGAAACATTCCTGTTGGTATTGAAGTACCACAGAGGCTGAGATGTTTGCATCATTCCCGTATCAGCCTCAGCACAGATGCAAATGCACAAACAGAAAAGATGAGCTGCTGTGATTTTTGTAAAATGAGAAATAAACACTTTGAGCAAGGAGGGTAACATGACGTATCTTTACATTTTACAGAGCGTAGCTTTCTAAAGTGTTAACTTTGTGTGCAACAGCCAAGACAAGCACAAATGCACTAAAAGGGAATACAAAAGCGCATAGCTAAAGCAATAAAAAAGGATATTCAATCAAAAAGTACTTGAATTCACCGAAATGAAGTTATAAATTTCATAAAGTCTGGACAATAATAAGATTAAAAAATACTACTGTTACCATGAGCATTAAAAAAAAATTCCCATCTCTAATTTTTCTCATTGTAAGGGTATTAGAAAAAAAGACTTTTTTTGCCTTTTCCTCAAACTATTTGAAGTTCCTGCCAGCTCATTTCTGCAGCCCAACTAGCCCCACCAAATAGCAGCCCTGCCCTCCAACATATTGACAATTCTCCCCAATTTGGTTATCACTTGCAAGCTTGCTTGTCATGCTGGGAGGCTACCTGGTAAATTAAAAAGGAAAGAGAAATTAATAAAATGGTAGAATGGGCATCTACCCAAGGACTTGCTGCTTTCCAACAAGAGGGCTTCCTGCCCACATCCCAAATCCGGTGGCAGGGTTGACTCTTCCCCAGATATATTCACTTATGCAACCAAGGTCAGTGGTGGTTTAAATTAATACGATGGATTCAAAACCACCGGAGTTCAGAAGCTGGTACAAATTTGCTTCTACCAACTTAACGCTGGGGTTTGGAAACCTCTTAAAATTGACAGAGCTGTTCCACCAAAACGTTAAAAGATTTACCAGCAAACTGCTCCTGAGAGAAAGATGCAAAGTGGGTATCTTTCTGACAAAATGCATGGCCGGTAAACCTCAACAGATTTTGTAACACTTTCCTGTGGATATTAGCTATCTTTGAATGCCTTTGACTTTTGACTTACCTCAACAGGAGAATAACAGGGTATTTTTCCCCTTAATAAGAACTGAACTGAATCCAAATCCTGAATTTCTCTTTTAGAGCATAACATGGCCTTAAGAACAAGTGGCTAGATTTAAAGACGTTATGCCTCCAAGAACCCTGCGTTCATACTGAGACAAGAAACATCAGTGAGCCACAGAAAAATAGATTTTAATGCCAAATCAATCTCACAAAGAGTGATGCAAAGAGACTTGCATAACCAATGCATTTTCTCTGGAAATATTCCAACAGAGGAAACAAGATAAGTGAAAAAGAGAATTTCTACCCACAGGATTTTTCTAGCATCTCTTACAAAACATTTCATTTTCTCTACATAGAAACAAACCCAGGCTGTGCCACTATGGCACTCTGACAGATGACAGTCAAATGGAATAGCAAAGGGGGGCATTTTTAAAGAGGCAAAAGATGAGCTATCAAGCTTAGTAGCTTGGGAATCACTCACAAAAAACCCTTCAAACCTCCGATCAATACTGCTTGCAAATTCTCCATCTGATTGACAAGGGGAGAGGGTAGAGAAGGGAAGGCAGTTCACAGGCTCAGGCTCCCCACGGAGGGGAAGAGCAGCTCAGTTCACATCCATACCAGGGCCCTGGGAGGACAGAGGAAGGTGAAGGCCACCGTGTCTGGGTACCCACTTGCAGGCAGTGACCCCCTGGCTCTCAAGCTGGGAGCCGGATCCACGGATCCTCCGTGCCGTGGCGAGCACCGGTTCTCTCCCCCATTCCCTGCACGTGCCCAAGATGAGCTCTTGCCCTACGCCCCCCTCCGAGGAAACCCTCTCTCCACACTGACTTCATACGACACCTCCAGGGCCTCCTAATGCAAATACTTGGATTAGGAGCCCAAATATAACAGTCACGGAGACTCTTCTCTTTGGTGCTTCTGCAGAAAATTGTATATTGGGCATCTCAGGAAAAAAAATTACAGGCAGTGGGACAGAGAGGCGACAGATCTTTTCAGCAGTATGACCAGCAAACAAGATTATCAAACTCATCATACATTATTTAAAACTAAAACCCATGAATGGAGCCTGAGCCAAGGCGGCAGAGCTTCCAAGTCAGAACAGCAATGAGTCATAAAAAGGTTTTTATTCCCGTTGTCCACATGCTGCACGCACCTCCCCTTCACAATTTCTAGCTAAACTCTTGCCTCTAATAAACACAGTTTCTGTTCCTATAAAACACAAACACTGCTGCTGCAAAGCACCTCGGCAGTCGGAAACCCCTAACAGGCACATATCTCTGCATCTGCAAGACTGCGGTTTGAGAGATCTGACAAGGAATAATATCTGAACTTAGGTGGTAATTAAACTGTCTGCACAACTCTAAGAACAGATACATTATCTTTTAATATCAGAAATGAAGCACTATTAGAGAACACAAAGCACCTCCCTAGCCAAGAAACATGCAAAATGGATCCTTCTCCTCTTGCTGCTGGGAACTCAACAGATACCCGCGTGTTTGATCATAGATTTGACATCACACTATTGCTCCCCCCGACTACTGCCAGCCCTCCTGCGCTATCGCGCTTGTATAAACTCACATACCTCATACAACTTTAAATGACTTTCAGAAATAAATTTCCCCTGTAAGCAATTTATTACCTAATGATTCATAGTAAAGTTTCTGGAATAGCACTCTGAGCTTCTCATCCTGGAGGGAGGAAAAAAAAAAAATCAAGAGGCAGAAAATTGAACTAAATAGATCACTGTGCTAATCTGGGGGAAAGGCAGGGGTAGGAGGTAAAAGGGAAGGAAATCCAAGACCTCCACCAAATAAGAAGTTTATATGTTATGCCTTATGGCTTTAAAGATAATGGGAGGGGGAGCCTAAAAGAAAAATCAAAATCATCTGTGAAAGTCATTTTCTGTCACATGCAATACTTACATGATTAGTGAACACAAAACATTTTAGAGGGAAATTTAGGAAGCTTCAAAAGAAACACAAAATAGACTTGAGAGGGAAAAAAGCCAAACCCATTTGCTCCTTTGAAGTGCCTAGTCTCGTCATAAAACTAGACCAAAGTCGGAAATACTAGCCCTGTCCAAAAAATCTGTATTTAAGCATGTAACTGACACACATAGAAATAGCTCAGTGTCTGATACAACATTATTTGTATATTTTCATGTTGCACATGAACTTCCAAGTGTATCTGAGTCGGTGCTCACAGGCTGCTAAGTCAGGAAGGAACCCAGGAGTTGCTTTGCGGCACCATTCCCGATATCTCAAACCCATTCAAGTAAGACTGACTTTTGGGTTTGTAAAATTACCACTCCCAATATTTTTCTCTCACCTCAGTATATACTGCAAAGAGCACATCTTCATGGGAAAGAGACAAAATGGATCCTCATTTCTTCCTGAAATGAGGGGGAACTGAGGACACAGCCGTGCTGCTGGCTGCACATTCAGCATCTCGCAGCTACTTCAATGTCCTAATTTAATAATTCCACATCTGCTATTAGTTCTTTGGTTAGGCTATAAAATATATTTCACTAGAGAACTGTCCACAAAAATCTTCCCTCTGCCAGAAATTTTAAAGGAATCATTATCTCAAAAGGGATAGACAACGCTGATGTGTTCCAAAAGCCCAAAATTCAAACTCTAATGATCGCCTGTGTTATCTACAGAGCAGCATCTTTGCCCTCTTCTATACAGCAAAGTCAGGTCCCAAAGCTCTGTAAGAACCAGCACAAAGTGAGTATTACCGAGCAAATGGGCACTGAAGTTAGTAAGGTAGAAAGTGCCCAAAACAATACTCTCTGGGTGAAATTATGCAACCAGTTCTACAATGGATAGTGAATTATATGAGCATAAGGTTTCCTCTCGTTCTGAGTCTCTGAACCTCAGCCTAAATCTCCTAGTTTTTATGGACACACTATGGTCTTCAGCCACGAATCTCACAGTATTTTCCCACAGCATCCTTGAAGAGAAGACACAGTGGTCTGGGAACAAATGGGGCTGCAGTCACTGGAATTCCTGCCTCATCTGTTGCAAAAACAGGAGCTACTCATTCAGGCCAAAAAAAAAAAAAAAAAGAAAAAAGAAAAAAGAAAACAGGAATGCTAACAGTTCTTGGCCCTGTCTCTACACCGCAGACATTCGCATAACTACTTTTCGCTCAGCAGCATTTTTTTCATTTTTCTTTTATCTAGAAATTATTATATCCAAATCCAAACTTTCTTTCCAAGCTCTATCTTCTGTTTTACTACCAGTCTCTGCTATTATGGTCTTCATTACTGACAGTTAAGTTCCTCTGTTAGGTGTTGATTCTTACTACTTTTTTTTCCTCTTCCTTTACAGCAGCAGAAAAGCTATCTATTCTAAATGTCCAAAAATAAAAAAGTAAAATAAATAAACAGGAGGAATGAGGAAATCCATACACAAATTCTTAAAATGGAGGAAATATGCAGTTTTGAACGAGGTCTTTGTATATTATTACAATGCACTTCAATATAGGGTTAAATCCAGAATCAGTGGAAATCGGTGCAAACAGTAAGAACTGGTGCTATATTCTCAGCTGTGAGTGCTTTTGAGGAAGCTGTCTCTATCTTTCAAAGAAGGAATATGGTCCTATACCGATGCCTATTACACTAAAGCTCATGAAAGCCCATGGCTGCATGTCTCACGATATTCTAGAATCCATTTTTCCTCTTTTGCTATAGGAAGTTAACAAACACTCTAATTATTATTAATGGAGCTAATGAAACAAACAAAAGTGAAGCAGGAAACATCGTTAGCTTATATAAGTCAATAAAGATATACAGAAAACATGCAGAAACTGAGGTTAAAAAGAAAATAGCATCAGGGTTCCAAGCCTCACGAAACCATTTTTTCCTACTAGGTGAAATTTTGTTTTTTAAGGATCGATCTTTAATGCGATAGCAAGAGAGAAAACTCTCTTCAGTGACACAAACCAGACCATAAAATAGATTATAAAATGTTCAGAAAGGAACCTTTGTGTGTGACCACATAGGAGTTTGTTACCTGTAAATACCGAAAGCGTCTGTCTGTCTGCACAAACAACACAAGGATGCCGTCGGTACAACAATACACTTGCATTTCACCTGGCAGTTGGATGCAGCACACTTGCACATGACAACACATTGATTTTACTTCTACCTCCATGCAGACATCTACGTAAAGAAATCCATTAGGCAGACAGTTCTCATCTCTATTGACTGACAGAGTGACAATCGAATACTTTTCACCTTCCAAACTGACTGACAGCTAGACACTTAAACAAGCCTTCAAGTTGCAATAATAGTATGAAACACTTTCAATTACCTGAATCAAACAAATCCATGATCCCACTAGTTGAATGTATTTTTCTGTCTGCTGCTATGCCTGGTTTGGTTTACACTGTTGCTTGGGCAATTCAGGCCCTTAACAAGAAGGCTGCAAACAAACAGCAACCCAGGGTTTCTAAGAAAATGAGTTACATCTAACGTAATATCACTACATGCAGTTTTCTGTACAGAAGAAAAAGCAAAATGTGGCCACTTCTTTACAGTTAGTTCTTTTCTAGCCTAGCACAAAAGTAAATTTTGAAATGTATATAGAATGTTTAGGAAATAACTGTGTGATTAGAAAAGTGTCTTTCTCATGGTCATAAATGTTAAATGGCAACCTACTTTCAAAAAGTGAGTACGTTTTTCTTAAAATGAAATTGTGACAAATAGTATTTAACTCTCGAGGCTAAGTACCTGCACAGTTTGGCCAGTTTTCTAATTTAAATTCTAGCTAACTCTCTGATATAAGTAAGTAATTCAGATTTCTCAAATTATTCTCAATTCAAAATTTCCTCTAATTAAAATCTGAAATTACTTCGGGCATAAAAATGAACAGCTGAATCTGACAGAGAAATAGCACGTTGGAAAATTAGATTTTCCAGATACAACAACTCATAAGTGATCAAAAGCATATATATGCTTGCATTTTACAATTTCTAGAATGAGTAACTGAGGTTGGAAGTATATAATGTTCTGTAGATATCAATACGTGTTGCTGCAAGACATTCAGCATGATCAGACTGAAATATCTAAATGAACATGCTTATGAGTTAAACATATACACTGCGTAACAGGCAAACAAGTAGGATCAGGGTGCGCTCTAATGTACTGTAATTGGGTTGACAGAAATAAAAGGAAAAGTCAGAGTCCATCAAGAACTGCTCAGTAAAAAACACACAAAAAGCAAAAGATTGTCTTTACAATTGAACAGTTGCATCAAAAATGGTCAAAGCATTTTAAAAGACATAAATTTACGTTCTGAGAAAACAAGATATGAAAATAAACCATGTTTCCATATATTTCCCTTATAAAATCTGGCTTTTAAGCCATGTTATGTCTAGGGAGGTCGAGTGGAGTTACTAACTTTTCGCCCCTCTGTGTATGCACTGCTTGTTTTGTTTGGAATCCAGGCAGGTAACAGATTATCTTTATAAAAATCTATTGCTGCTTTGCAAACTCTATCGAGGTTTAAATGTATACAATCACAATTGAAAAGCCTAAATCTTTTTTTTGTTGTTGTTCTTTTTGGTAAAAAAAAAAATAAATAAAACTACCTCTCCTAAAATCTAAAATAAATATTAAAAAAGGCATATCTGAATTCAATAAGTAATAATCTTAAATTAAATCTACAGCTTTTGAAATCACATATGGTATTCTGTTGCTATTAGGAAAATATTTTAAAGATTTTGAAAATAATGTGATGACAGTAGTTTTACAGTATTAATAATTTAAAGCATATACAAGAACTCATTTTACCAGTTTGTCTCTTATAAAGATATTAAATAATTAGTGAGAAAGCAATTCTTTGAAGATGATAACACTCTTCTAATGTTACTGTGTTTAGCGTTTCCTTTCTTAATCAGTCAATACTATTTGAAGGCGTCAATATAGAATTTACTGTGCGCACAACATAAAATGACTCTTTCAGAAGAGCCTTGCTGTTGCACACTATACAGCAAATTGATTTTCTGAAAAGGAATGCAGCCTGTACTTAACCTAACAGTGTAACCTTGTTGTACTACATGAAAAGGGATCATGCATATTGATTTCTTTATTACAATTCCTCTTGTGATCAGTAAACATTCGTAAACCCTTGTTCTTGGGGGAAAAAAGCACCTTTTTTACTTTGAAAACAGCAAAGATGAACACGCGTCTGTTTTGAATTCTGAAACTGTCCTTCTTTTTGCAGGGAGACAGATGTCAAGAGATACCCAACTATCCTGCCCACATTTTAAGGGGGGGATTTGTTTGCAGTTGCGAAAGGCATGCAGCAACTGGATGTCTGTCCCTAACAAATCACGGATTTGATTCAACTTACACAGTTTGTCTTGAATGAAAGCTCCATGTTTTACATTTTTTGAAAAGCTTTCATACTGGGCACAGATATTCACCACTCTGCAAAAATAAAGCTTATTTAAAAAAAGTGAGGGGGGCAAGATAGAGAAGAGGAGAGGGGGGCAGTGTGGCAATAAAGGAACTTACAGTATCCACGATGGAGACACTAAAATAGAGTACAAATGGAACAGTGCTTTTGTACTGCTTTCTTTTGAACACAATTAAGCTTCAGCCTCTGTTAACACGTAGTTTCTGGAATCGATGTAAGCAATTAAAAAATTTCAACTAAAATGTTTTGTGAGGCGTAATTACTATAAGGTCACTAGATATTATTTGGAGTCAGTTTAGTTTATCACATTACGACATGACAGGACGTGAGGCAAAAATTATAAATTCCTTCCCTAAATCTGTCCTTTTCTGATTTAGATGGATGAAGAATAATTAACTCTTAATTATTCAGATGACTTCAAGGCAGTTTCAGGATTCAGTAAAGAATGCAGTCATTTTAACCAAGAAAAGCAGTCTCCTATCATTTATCAAATCTTGCAACTTGACCAATGATGAATAAAAAAATCTATGTTTACCCAAAGCCCTAACTGCTACCTTAGAGGTTGTTAAGCAACAAAATTTCCTTTAAATTCTACCATATGCAAATTATCAGATGCAATTTGCATTTTAAAGTATTTAACTCTACATATTTATTGGATTTTGAGGCCATGCTGATCATTGATTTATGTGCTTCTGGCAATCATATTTCCATATTTGTATGATTTTGATGACAGTAATAATTCAAATATGCAGAAAGTTGTTCTTTGAACAATATCTTTAATTACGTCCTCAAAGCATCATTGTTTTGCCTGGTGTCCTGACAAAAATGGTTTGAAATGAGAAATGGCATTAAGATCCGAAATGCACAGAAGTACATTTGTCCTTTGCTGTCTAGTACCGAATGCACAGAAATGACTTTTCATGTTAACCAATCCTCAGCCCTAAACAGTCTGCAAAGCCCAGCAACCTTGCACGTAAATACTTTATTAATTCTGACACACTTTCACGACAAATTCAATCACAGTTCATAAGATTTCTGTTCAAAATGCAAAACCTGCCCCATTTACTTTGCCGCTAACTCAGAAAGTTTTGCTGCCACGTTTTTTTATTAGAGTTGTCACAAATTATGTGCACTCTTATGAAAGCTATCAAGAACTGTAATCATTAAAAGATCCAGGAATATTTTGCCCATTTACTTCTCAAACACAACCATCAACCATGTCTTCTGTCACCGTTATCCAAACAGTTTGTTTTAATACAACTTTTTGTCACTGGAACACATTTATAAACTTTTTAGAATAATTGTTCGCTCATGTACAAATATACAAGAGTAATGCATTAGCCTACACGATGAACTTGTGTTTTAGTTAAGCATTCCTATTTATACTAATGTTCATTTAAATATTGTGCAAAAGTCAAATATTATCAGAATAATACAATATTTTAGTTCAGTGCAGCACTGATTCACTAGTTTGCTGTTTTCCTAAGCAGCTTCCTACATTATACTCTTCTTTTCTGCTTTGTTCAGGGACAATCTAATATTTAAAATAAATAACAGACCCCTTTTCATGTTATTCATAATTTAGGAAAACTCTGTTTCTTTTAAAAAATGCATAAGTAGTTTCGTAAAAAGGGTTGAAATTAACCTAAATTTATCAACATTTTTCCATCTGTAAAACACACAATATTAAATTCTTATGAAATCATTAGGCATTTAGTTTGTTTACTCAGGACTAAAATACACTACAGCATAAACGGCTGGGTTCTCTCTCTTTGACTTTTCCTCCAAAAACGTGTTGTATGAAAAGAACCTCCCTTACATCTTCCCTACTGCCAGGTAGGCAAAATTCATAATGAAGGTAAGCGGCAACTATTATGATCCTTACAAAAATAAAACAAAAGCAAAACCAGAAATCCTGTTCCCTCTACAATGCTGGCATATTTTTTGGCCTGTGAATATCTCAAAGCAATGGCTTTTCTTTGGAAAGACTTAAAATATTTTGCTTACGTATACAGAACATAAATTTAGTGCACACTGTAACTGTATAAAGCTCTGCATTATTTTTTATGAGAGCACCCCGGGCAAACAAACGTATAATGTAGACCTGATGTCTGCCACCCTAAAATACTTGTAATGATTTTCTGAACTCCCCAGGTGAAAGGACAGAATTTACTAGTATGCCTCTATTTACTACTTATCTAATTTAAATATAAGCCCCTCAAATCAGAAGACGCAGGCAAAAGAGTGTAATTTTACACGTATCACCCTCTAAAGAGACATTTAATATTTTATTAAATATCATGGCACATCATCGTACTGAATCTAAACTCACTTAACTATCCAAATGCATTTTAAAGACAGTTGCACTTTACTGTGATTGTTGGTTCCCTATAATGTAAATATCTTGTCTTGTTCCAAGCAAGCATATTGTTAGTAAAATACATGACATTTGCTGAACAACCTTTAAGAAATAATTAGATAAAGACAAGCTGCTGTTTTTCAGCCACTATCAGATTAAAAAATGTTTACCTCTTTACCAGACAGGTAGGATGCACTTACTATCAAAATTATGCAAATAAGTTTACTATTAACTAGGTGCGTTAGCAATATTACAAGTAAATACACAGTCTACACAAAAAAGAATTCATTTTTATTTATAAGAGGTTCAGCATTCTACCTTTAATTCCCTCCAAAGACCATAAGGAGAAATGCTCTGGGAATGTTTGACTCTATTTATAACGCAGGAGCGCTGCCGCGCTGGAGGGAAAGTTAACAGGGCATTTTCCTGGGGACAGCAGAAAATTAATTTGAGTCTCCACGTCGGGCTCTCCCTCGCAGCCGCGGGCAGCGGGACACGGCCCGGCCCGGCCGGACACCCAGCAGCCTTGGAGCTGCACAGGGATGGGGCAGCCCACAGGGCCCAAAGTAAATTACCGACTAGAAAAACAAATTAAACATATATATATATATGTGTGTGTGTATATATGTATATGTGTATATATACGAAGAAAATTCTCCAGGCGTAATGGTTGGTCACGCTCCTGAGAAGGAGAAAGCCCCAACCCAAGGAAGGCTATCGCCAACAGTTGGGAAGCAAGAGGAGCAGCATCCTAATTTTGTAAGGATCGGGAAAAGAAAAGGGCATCCGGGAACAGTAACAACTGCCCCGTGGCTGCGGAGGGCAGCGAGAGGATTGCGGTGTTTAAATTCCCTCTTTTTTTGCCAGCCCCTGCTTAAGTTAAACTTTTCACATTCATGCATATGTGTGTGTGATTAAATAATCAAGGGCTATAAAAAAAGAGACATAACAATTCAGCTGAAATTAAATCCTAGAAAGGGGAGAAAATGCTCAACTCCCGGCAAGTAGCACACTGTTTGCAGAAGTGCTTAATCCAGGAAGCATATTACACAAAAACAACAATGAACACGCTTAATAAATCTTTAAATTCCTTTTAAATAATTAGGTAAACAAAATCCAAAAAGGCTTTACAAGAAATTTAAATAGGTGATTACACACAACTTTACATGGCCAGAGACACACTCCAGGCAAATGATCTGCTGAGGGTTTCACGGCGCTTCCTTCCACCCTTGCTCCCTCCGTAATTTTTAACCTTTTCCCCCCGTTTCCTTCCACGGGGTCGCGGGGCCGCTGCCGCAGGCCCCTTGCGCGGCCGCCCTGCGGGCAGGGCCCGGTACCACCGGCGCAGCTGGACCCCGCGCGAGCC